>NJPS01000042.1:0-533262 GCA_002946415.1 Rutstroemia sp. NJR-2017a BVV2 | reverse complement strand
GTATGTAACCCACTAATGCGTACCTGCTTCTGCTATACCGTATAGGGGTTTGCGGATGATCATTATTGTTCCTTTAGGGTACTGGTGTTCGATCTGCCTTGGTAACCTGGCAATAATCGTACGGGCTAGTTCGGTAGTCGATTGTGGGTATGCTTGTGTGATGTCGCGTACGCTTACTCTCATCCCTTGTGCTTGGAGTATAGGGACTAATGCTTCTAGCAGACGTTGACTTGATCTCTACACCGTAGGTGCTTGTATGAGAATGCTCTTTTTGCCTTGGTCGTTGTACCCTTGTACTACGAGCCTGCTCTTCTCGTACGGAGCTGACGTTGTTTTGCCCTTCACCTCATTGACTAGTCTGGTGTTGAAGATGCGTCCCTTATGTACAGTTGGATCGTACTGTACCATTTCGAAGACACCACGGGCAATCAAGCTGTCAATTTCCGTCTGTTGAGAGAGCTCGAAGGGTGCTCCTGCTGTAGTGATGGTGCCTTGTGTACGTAGTTGCTGTGCTAGGTCATAGTCGCTTTGCTCCTTCTTTGTCAAGAACGCTTCCACGTATCGGAATGGGATAATGACCTGCGGGATCAGCTTCTGGGGAGCTGTTGTACCGTCCTTTTTGTGGCCATGCTGAGCGGGAGAGGGTTCGGTTTCAATTTGGTACTCTGGAAGCTCTTCTAAATAGAAGGGTTTAATGGATGTCGTTCTAAAACGGGTTGGACCTGCTGGTATCTGCACAATCCCATCTTCTCCTTCTATACCGATAAGCTTATATGGTCCGGTCCATCCGCCCTTTTCTCGGTATACACGTACATCCGATTGCAGGGGGAGGTTGATTAGCTCTGATGTTCTTGGTCCATTTCTAGCTTCTAGGGCATCTCTTACTTGTCGTTGAGCATTGTGCTTGCGTACTTCTGCTATTGCCTTTTCAACTGCCTCAGCTCGTACACGTATAGATGGTGATAGGATTGATTGATGGTTGAGCCGGGGGTAGGCGCCGAAGACTAAGAGAGTAGGTACTAGTCCGTCCGGACCTGCTGTGTCGTTGATTGCTTTAACAGCCATTTGTAGTATATTATCTCGGGAGATCTGCTCGTCCTGCAGCTCTTCGCTCAAGATCTCGTACGCTCGTCGGAGAGGGGTATGGTAGTGCTCGACCTTGCCTACACTATTATGCGCTTCGACTGGTACCTCCTTCACCTCGGAGCCTATGGTGCGTGCATTTTGCCGGAACTTATTAGATGCGAAGTTGGTTCCTGCATCATGTATAATGTAATCTGGTGGTCCCTGGTATATGTCAATCCAGTATGCGTGTACGGCATTCCATGTGGTTTTCGCTGAGATGTTCTTTAAGAAGCGTGCTGTATTAAACGCTGTTGCTTCGTCCACAAGGTGAAGTACTGGTATACCTCCTAGGTACATGATATCGACGATGACGGCGTAGTTGAAGTCGATATCGTCCTTGATCGTAAATTTGAACCTGCCTGGTGACTTGGCATGCAACTGGCAGTGCCTGTAGTACTTGGTGAGGTGTTCTAGTATGCGTATATTAATGTCCTCTTGCCCTGCTTTCTCCAGCAGTAGTGACAGTTTGCGTACGGACGGGTGTCCGAAACGTCGATGTAGCTGCTTCAGCTCTTTTTCTGTTATGTAGGCTTGCGCAATTGCTTCCTCTTTCTTTAGAAGCATCTAAGGATGTCCTTATTTCCGGACGATAGGGATAATATTATCTCCTTGTACGAGGATATTGCGTAGGTTATCAAACCGTATATTCATCTTATCCATGTCCTGGATATAGTAGAGAAAGGGGGTATTGGCCGTGACGATGTGGAAGGTAATTGCACCTACTGGTGTACTAACGATAGTAGTATCCTTAACGCTTGCTGTTCCCTTCCCGAAGCGGATTGTATGGTCCTTGTCGTCTGTCTGGGTAAGCACAATACTGGGGTCTTCTCGCTGTAGTGCTTGAAATTGAGGTTCTCCTGCTGTAGAGATACCAGATGCTCCACTGTCCGGCATGATCCCCTGGAACTTGGCTGCAGAGTATCGTTCCTCAAAGGTAAAGATCTCTTTGTACTGTACTTGAGATGGCTTTAAGTCCTCTCGTGTGAAGAGGTGCATAGTGCTCTGGTCAAGAAGTGTACTAATTGCCTGCTGGCCGTCGATTGGGCTAAGCTCTGTAAGTATCTGCTTATATACAATTCCTCCTTGATCCTCTGGTACTTCTTCTTCTTGTTGCTCTTCTTCGTACTGGATATACTGCTCTGCTTCACCGTCGCTTAAGCCTTCTTTTACTATTAGTTGCTCCTTACAGTCATCAAATGCTTTCTTTACTTCTGCACTAGGATGGTTTATGGACCAGCATCCTTCCTTCTTGCATACAAGGCACTTCTTTCCAGGTCGTCCTGGGTGTTTACGGGGTACTTGTGCCCTTGCGGTCCACCTTCCTCGAGCAGGGGGCTGTTGCGGAGCATTACGGCCGTAACGGGTACGAGAACCTTCGTACTTTCGGTCGACCCAGTACTGCTCGTCCGCAACGAGTGTAGTGGATTGCTGACGGTTGCGTACGGCAGTAGTAATGGAGTTGCGTAGATCTGAGCATACTGACTCAAAGGTATCTGATAGCTTGTACAGCGCAAAGCTACAGTCAGGTACGCCTTGGTATGTATTGAGGACTTGATCCTGTAGATTGTACTTGTTCTGATACTTATATGACAAGCCCTTCTGTAGGGTACGGACCTTATCAAAGAGTAGTTCTAGGTATTGCAGCTCAGTCTTGTTAGGGTGTTGCTGCTGTATGCTTTGGTATGTAATAGACCTCTACTCAGATAAGTAGGTCTGCTTCCGTTCGCTTGTCTCGAAGTGCTCCTGGATCATATCTCGTATCGTACGAAAGGAGAGGTTCCTCCCTGAGATCTGATTGAAGAAGTAATCCAATGCCCGATCTCTTAGGATAGATGAGAATCCGAAGGCATGTGCTTCTGGAGGTAAGCCTGCTTTTGTGCAGCAGTCCCAGAAGACTCTGAGCTTGACGTCGATCACTTCGTACATCTTACCGCTGTACTTCTTCCGGTCGTCATTTAAGAGCTTATGCAGGTCACTTAGCTGCTTGCTGTACGCCGAGGGGTCCTGTGCAGTGATGATTGCGGAATCTAAAGCAGGATGCGGGGTGCTGCTGATACGGCCGGAAGGATTCCAAATAGGGGTGGGGTGCTGAACCCGGGCTTCCCCGCCAATTTCTGGTGTATGTACCGGTTTCTCGGCCTCCTGCCGCTTTAGCGGGTTTCGGTCCGTATCTGGGGCTACGGAAGAGGTCTGCGGTACTTCTACTGTAGGTCGAAGGGGACTAGTTTGCTTGCCTAAAGCCCTTGCTTTAGGAGATCCACGGTAGGTCCCAAGTTGCTGGAACTCCTCTTCTATCCATTCATAGGGTTTCTCTTCCCTAAGAAGTGCTATAAAGACCTTGGCGTACGATCTACCTCCAATAATATCTTGAACGAATACCCCTCGTTCCATTATATACACTCATAGTTGACGGAGGAGTACTGTACTAGCTAGGGCGAATAGCTCTTCTGTCCATCCTTCGAAATTATCATGGTATACAATCTATAGGTTATAGTTAGTTTCTTTTGCTTATGTAGTCTGTATGATAAATTGGATGATGTAGGTGGTAACAGTAGTCTTCGTACAGAAGGACTCATCTGAGAAGTCGTAGTCCTCGTAGAGCAATACAGTATTGATTGCATACTGACTCCATCCCTCGGGGATGTAGTCTTGGAGTGCTATTGTAGATGTAGGTTATTGTGTACAGATCGGGGTACCTTGCTGGTCTGCAGTTGAGGGGGACACTTGGCCAACGACCGAAGTATATAGTGGTATCAATAGGATCAACCACTGATCAGTGTTGGTTGGACCTTCTAATAAAAGTAATATACTCAAAAGGGGGAAGATCCAACAAGGTCACGTGAACTTGTGCCGACGTTTACCCGGGACACTAGGCTGAGCGCACAATGGCCAGCTTATGTCAATGGGTAAAATCGTCTTATTCTTCTACAACTAACTGGCCGTACAATGGCTTATTTATGGTACATAATAAGTGCACTCCGAAGCGCCTTTTAATACTCTCCGGTACTCCAGCTTCGGCATATGCAGATGCATAGGTAGGCATGCAGCGACCTAAAATGCATGCAGCCATTTTGATGGGGTACGCTTTATGCCTGAGGCATGATGGCCCGTGCGGCCATTGCCTGGCCGAAGCACCGATGTTCCGACACTAATATATTTATCCTTTCCCGGCTAAGCAAAACTATCCGATTCTCTACTATTGAACCAACTATTAATATTATCCTGGATCTGGCTAGCGCTAAAATCCTCTAGGTATATGATTTGCTAGTGGAAGTATACTCGGTTACAAAATCATATAAAAAGTAGTCTTAAATCCTTGATTTAATCGAGATATTTAGAGAATATACTGAATCAGGAAAGTTACAAAAGGTTACAAATTAGTTAATCTCTCAAATAAATAATTTGGAATATACTATCTGAAAAATCGAAGCTAAGACCAAAGCAGTTAGCGCCGCAAATAGTACTAATATCTCGATTCTCAAAAATCCTTCTAATCAGACAAACTTAATTAACTCAACTATTACTAGTACTACCCTGGCTAATTCGGCGGCTAATTCACTCTCTGGACCTACTTTTACTTCTATAGTACTAGTAGGTACTAATAGTACTTCTAGAAACTAAATTACAATCAAAAAAGCCCCAAAAAAAACTAAAATCCAAAATCAATTAATTCTGATTCGAGAGTCTGAAATCCCCTTTTCGATACTAGTACTTCGAAATGCTATAAATAAGGCCTTCTTAGACAAAAATATCAAAGGACTAGTAGTCTCTTCTATTATTAGTACTAGTAATAAGAAGAATCTAGTAGTTATTAGTACTAACCCTTTTACTTCAGATTTTCTAATCGAGAAAAGAGCTATTTGGGAATATTTAATTATTTTTAAATCAATAATTAAAGATAAACCTTGGTACAAAGTAGTCCTTTATAGGATTCCTATTTTGGACTTCAATATACCTTATAGAATAGAGCTAGTTTTGAACGAACTAAAGATTTTTAATTCTAACTTGAATTTAAAGTCTATTAATACTCCTTATTAACTATCTTTAGCAGAAAATCGAGTTGTTAAGTAAGGGAAATCAGTAGTAATCTCTTTTGCTATTAAAGCAGAAACTGAAAAATATATTAGAAACCGGGTTTGGATAGCTGGAATTAGTATTAGAGCTGAAAAGCTTCTAACTACTTCTAGATCCATTTAGTATACTAAATATCAAGGATTTGGATATTTAGTTAAATTTTGCTGAAAAGGGACTAAATATAGTCTCTATAACAAACCTTATATTATATAATAGCATCACTACTCAATTTATAAGTAAAATAGTTAGAAATATTCCTATTTAGCTCCAAAATATACTAATTGCAAAAATAATTATACTTCCACTTCAAAAAAGTATGAAATTTATAAGGCTATTAAGGGAGCTAGTCTATGATTAGTACTAGTACTCGGATTATCTAAGTGAATCTTAACCGAAGCTTAGCTATAATTGAATCAGTACTATAACTAGCTATTAAGCTAAAAATCGATTTAATTTTAGTCTAAGAGTCTTGGATTATAAGTGAAAATCCAGACTACTCAAATAGTCGATCGATTTCTTATATTAGCTTTAGTTAAATCCTTCCAATTACTTTGGGATTCAGACCTCGAATACTTACTTATATCTCGAAGACCTATATACCTAGTGTTATACTAGCTTTTTCGAACCTCGATCTTGACCTACTAATCCTATTAATAACCGAAGAAAACAATATATTTAAGCTAATCAATCTTTATAACGAAAATAGCTAAATCGAGGGAATATCAACTAAAACAGTAGAAAGAAACTTACTATTTAGAACTATTTCGGCTAATTCAATGATTTTGGGGGATTTTAACCTCCATTATCCTTGGTAGAACCTAAATAACTAAAGTAGTTAAATTAGTACTAAACTAGTTAATTAGATAGAAAAGCAAAACCTAGAACTAATTAACGAACCCGGGATTATTATATTTTTCAGGGGTACTAGCAAGTCAATTTTGAATCTTACACTAGCTATATAAGTATTAGCCAGGTATATTGAGGACTAGCAAGTACTAGCTGATTTGGGATCTGATTATTTATCAATTTTATTTACTATCAAGGGAAAAAGGGAGCTAATATCTCCAAATAGATTAAAAATAGCTAATACTTACTTTAATACCAAGTTAGCAGACTAAGAGTTATTTTCAAACTATTTAGTTAAAATTATAAAAGAATCGACTATTCTAGCTAGTCTCCCTCCTAATTTCACTAGGCTGGGCCTGAAATTAGACAAGGTAGCACAAAATTATCTGGAATCGATTAGTTCGGAACTAGTTTTATTAGTTCAACTAGTAGCTAATAAAGCTATTCCTAAGACTAAACCTAGTTTAAAAGCTAAATCTTAGTAGATTTCAGAGCTAAAAGAGTTGAGAAAATCTATATTACTAACTTAGAGGAGATTAAAAATCCAAAATAGTCAAGGTAATCAAGGTTCTTATCAAGAATAGTACCAATTAGCTCGGAATCAGTACTTTTTAAAAATAAAACTAGCTAAAAAGAATTACTAGAATGCTTTTCTTGAAAATAATAATTCTAAATCGATTTTCAAGGCTTTTAGCTATACCAAATCCTACTCGAACCAATCCCTTCCAGCTATTTTAAATAAAACTAGTTTTAAAAAGAAAGGAGCTATTTTGAGATCTACTCTCTTTCCCCAACCACCTAGTTCGATTAGTCCAAATTGGGAGAGCTATAAAGTAGTTAACTAGAATTGGCCTAAGCTTGCTAATACCGAATTAATACTAGCTTGTTCAGTTAAAATCAAAGGAAAAACTTCTAATTCAGATAGAATTACTTAAGAAATTATCAATAAAGCTTATTTAGCTATTCCGGAAATATTTTATAAGGTTTTTGCTTACTTAATCGACCTTGGTTATCACCCTCGATACTGGCGGCAAACAACTAGAACTATTCTTAAAAAACTAACTAAACCTGACTATTTAGTCTCAAAAGCTTATAGAATGATTTCACTTTTGAACTGTTTAAGCAAAATTAGCGAAAGAATACTAGCAAAAAGATTAAACTATTTAGCCGAGACTACTAGCTTGCTATACAACTCTCAAATTAGCAGAAGACTTAAAAAATCAGCTATTGATATCGGGCTATTACTAGCAAATAAGGTTCAAGAAAATTATTTAAAAGGCTATAAAATATCTATTTTATTTTTGGATATTAAAGGAGCTTTCGATTATATCTCAAAAAATCAACTCTTAGCTATTTTAAAAAGATTAAAACTTCCAATTAATTTTATTGCTTAGACTAATCACTTTCTGGAGGACCAGCTACTTTGTTTAAGCTTTGATAGTCAAATTGAGGATTTTCAATCTATTTCAACTAGTATTCCCTAAGGTAGCCTAATCTCACCAATTCTCTTTTTAATTTATATAAAAGAGCTATTTCCATCGATTTCTACTTCAATCTAGTTATATATAAACGATATCATATTAGTAACTAGCTCAACTAGCTTTAAAAAGAACTGCAAAATTTTGGAAAGAGAAGCTAACAAGTTATATATCCTAGAAGAAGCAAGTAATATTAAGTTTGATTTAGCTAAAACCGAACTAATTCATTTTTTCGGGAATAAATAAGCTACTACTGAGACTAATTCGGTCAAATTACCGAATAATCAGTCAATACAATCCTCAAAAGTAGTGAAATAGCTAGGAATCTGGTTTGACAATACTTTATATTTTAATAAATATATTTTAACTAGAATTAGCTAAACTAAATCAGCTTTCTTAAGAACTAATCAGCTAGCTAATACGGAAAATAGACTTTTACCTTATACTATATACCAACTATACCTTGCTTGCATTACTAGTATCTCAGACTATAGGTTCCCTATATAGTGGAAAGAACAAGTTAAATTTAAAAGTCAATTTCAATACTTACAAAATTTGGTACTACAGAGGATACTAGAGGTGTTCAGGACTAGTCCAATAATCCCTATAGAGGTAGAAGCTACTTTAGCATCTCCCCAAACTTACTTAAACACCGCTAGTCGCCAATACATACTCCGAGCTCTCAAAATAGTAGAAAACTACTTAATCTTTAAAGAAATCTAGGCTAAACTGAAGGCTAATTGCTATTTTCAAGACTATTTAGCATCTACCCAAAAGGAAATTACCAAAATAACCTAAACCAAGCAAATTAGATATTTAATATATCTACTAGTTTAGTTTCAGTATTTGGAATCGATTAGTTCTTTCAAATTTCCACTCTGGACTATTACTCTTTATACGATCGAAATTAGTAAGCTATCTAAGGAACTAGAAACTGAAAATCATAAAAACTCGGCTATTTTGCTAGCCCCGAACCAGTACTCAGTCTATACTAATGGTTCTGAACTAGTAGATCAAAAAGGGATCGAAATCGATCTAGCTCTTTTCAACTCCAACTAGGAGCTAATCTAGGGATCTAGCTGGAATATTGGGACTAGTCAGCTAATCTATAACAGCCAATTAGCCGAAATAGCCGAAGGGATCAAGCTTATAAATGAAATAGTTCAAAAAGATCAAGAATTCACTATTTTCTCAGATAATCAAACTGTTTTACAAAGGTTAAAATCACTTAGTGATAAACCAAGGCAAAATCAAGTAGTACTAGTATATAAAGCTAGCCGAGAAATAATCAGAAGAGGAGCTAAAATCAAATTAGCTTAGATTCCAAGCTATTCCGAGGTATTAGGCAACGAAAAAGCAAATCTACTAGCCAAATCGGGGACTAAAATGGACCCGATAACCCAAACAACTAGTCTCAACTACTTGGGAACTCAAATTAAGCGAATTAAAAATCAGAAGTAATCAGAATCTCTTTTAAAAACTTTGGAAACTATATCGGAAACTAGCTTACTTAGCTCGACTAGTTATTTAAGAATTTTTAAACCTACTTCTCGAAATCATATCCAAATCCCAAATTCGACTAAAAGAGCTACTACTAGTACCTTCTTCTAGTTGAAAATCAGATATAGTTATTTAAAATTATATTTATATTTATTAGAGTATACTAGCAATAATAAATGTATTTATAGGGCTAAAGAGACTTCTAAACACTTATTTTTAAATTGTTCTCTTTTTAGTCTAGCTCGGATCAAGCTAAAAGATAAATTAGTTATAAATTACTTATTACTTCTACTTCTTTTTGATACTATCTTCGGAATCGAAGCTAGCATCGCTTATTTAAGCAAGACAAAAATTTGTACTCGAAAATATCATCTAGCTCGAGAGCTAGTTGATGATTAGTTTGGATATTTAAATTGGAATGATTTTATTTTCATTTTTATCAAATTGATATTTTCATTATTTTAGTTATTTTCATTTACTAGAACTAGTTCCTCACCATCTCTTGATACTATTTAGCTTAAAATATATTTAAATATTATTTATATTTAACTGCTAATAGCCTTTAGCCGCTAGCCAACCTACTATAGTCTTAGACTCAAAAAGATCGTTAAAATGATAAATCAATCAATCAATCAATAGTATTTTGTAAAGTTAATACTAAGAAAGGAATATTAAGATCTTAAATCAAAATTAATCGATTTTGGATTTTAGTTTTTTTAGTAGTTTTATTAATACTAATTTAGTTTCCAAGATTACTATTATTATTTATTAATATTATTAAAACAAAAAAGGATCTAGAAGATAATTTAGTTGAAAAAATAATCAAAGTAATAATATTAATAATCGAGTTAGATTGAATTTGAAAAGAGTTTTTAAGAATTATAATATTAGTTTTATTAATAGTATTAGCTACTTTTGTTTTAGCTTCGATTTTTTATATAATATATTCCAAATTATTAATCTAAGAAACTAATTAATTAGTAATCTTTTATAGTTTTCTTAATTTAGTATATTTTCTAAATATCTTAATTAAATCGAGAATTTGAATTTATTTATTATATAATTTAGTAGCTAAATATACTTCAACTAATAAATCATATATTTAGAGAATTTTAATATTAGCTAGATCCAAAATAATTAGTTCAATAGTAGAGAAACAAATAATTTTGCTTAATTTAACAAAAGTAAAGAAATTAGTTTATTTCAGAAAATAATAGATATTTCTACTAGATTTAATAATAGTATTTGTAATAATATTAAATAAATCCAAATTGAAAATCTTATTTAAACTAGATATATCCAAGTTTAGATTGAAAATCGAAATAATTAGTAATATAGAATTATTATTTATTTCTATATTGATATTAATAAAAAGAAAAGATCAAATAATAATATTACTAATAAATCTAGAAATATATTAATAAATTAAGATTGAAGGAAATTTGATTTAGATAAGATTTTAGAAAATTGAAATTCCTAAATCTATTATTTTAGCTATAATAATAATATCTCGATAACTAGTAAATATATTACTAAGTAAATTAATAGATTCGATCTATAAAAATATATATAGTTGGATTTTATATTAGATTTGATAATTTTGAATTCGGAATTGTTTTTTCAAATATTTTTTCTTCTTTTTGAATTTATATAATTATAATATCTTTTTTTACTTTTTATTTTATTATTAGTTAGAATCTAATTAGTTAATATAATTAATATTTTCTCTTTCTTAATAAAACAATTATTATTTGTTTTCTAAATTGATAACTTTTTAACTCTATTTAAATAATAATAATTATTATTATTCTGAAAGATATTATTTACTTTCTCTAATCTTTATATTAAATTAATAAAATCTTATCTAATTATAAAGACTTTATTATATTAGATAATTCTCTTTTATAATTTAAAATCTAGTTTTGTAAAAAAACTTCTTTTTTTTCTTATTTAAGTTAGTTATATCTAGTTTATATTTTATATTATTTAAATAAATAATAAAATCAATAATAAACTATTTTGATCTTTATTAGATTTTCTTATATATAATAGATATACTAAATATTCGATTATTACTATCTATTATTAAATCTATTATATATTCTATAAATTCTTTTTATATCGATTCTCTTCTTTTTATTTTTTATTTTTATATATATTATATCTTTTTTAGGATTATATCGAAATATTGGATATAATAATTGATTTTATCTTTATTAGTAATCTATATTAGATTATAATTTATTTATTATTTATCTTCTATTTAGTTAAAAAATATATAAGTTTCTTAATAAATTTTTTTATTATATTAGAATAAGTTTTTTATTTTAGATATTTATTAATAGATCGAAAAAAGAATAGAATTGATATATAATTATATAGATTATTTATTTACTAATTCTAATATATCAGTTATATATTGTTTTTATTATATCTATTTTATTATTATTTCTTACTTTTCTTTTATTTTTAAGTTTATAATTTCTATTTTCAAAAATATTTTTTATTTTTATTTTTTTATAAATATATTCTCTCTTTATTACTTTTCTATAAATATTTCTTTATATTTTTTTATTTTATTAAAAGTCTTTTATAATATTATTAGTTTGGTTTCTATAACTATCTCTTATTAGATTATTAACTAGATTATTTTCTATATTAATTAGATATCTTTTATTTTACTTTTTTAGTTTTCTTTATTAAAAGGATTTATTAATATATTAGAATTATTAAAATTATTTTCCTTTTTTTATATAATTAATATTAATTAAATCTTGAAAACCGATAATTCTATTAATAGATTTTATTTAATTAGTAATATAGTTTTAATTCTTTATATTTTTATTATAATTTCTTCTTAAATTCGATATAGTAATATTCTTATAACAAACTATTATTTTATAATAAGTTTAGAAATAATTAATATATTAAAGTTTATTAATAGAGAATTATAAAAATATTATAATATAATAGTAATATTATCAGAATCTAAATATAGAGTTCTAATTAAAAACAAATTAATTATTATTAATCTTCTTTCTTTTTTATTATTTTTTATATTAAGATCTTTTAAAATAAGAATTCTATTTCTTATTCAATTAATCTTTATTATTCTTTTTATATAGATTATTAATATTTAGATCTTCGAATTTCTTTTTTATATTTCTAATAATTATTTTATTAATTTCGAATCAATATTTAATCTATATAAATAAATTAGAATTAATAAACCAAAAAAGAATTAGAATTAGTTTAGTTTTTTTTAACTTTAATTAGAAGTTAATTTAGAAGTTTAATTAGAATATTAAAACTAATTAGTTAATTTATAATAGTGAATTAATTGGAATAATTAAAAAAATTAAGTTAGTAAATAAAAAAATTTAAAAAAATTAAGAATTTATTATTTTCTTGGATAATCAAATTATTTTATAAAGATTAAAATTATTTAATAATAAATCTAAATAAAACTAAATAATATTAATTTATAAAGTTAATTAAAAAATAATTGAAAAAAAAAATCTAAAATCAAACTAGTTTAAATTCTAAGTTATTTCGAGATATTAAATAACGAAAAAATAGATTTATTAATTAAATTAGAAACGAAAATAGATTTCTTAATTAATATAATTATTTTTAACTATTTAGAAATTTAAATTAAGTAAATAAAAAATCAGAAATAATTTTTATATTTTCTCAAAATTTTAGAAATTATTTCGCTTAATTTAATTAATTATTTAAAATTTTTTAAACTTTCTTTTCGAAATCGAATCTAAATCTCAAAATCGATTAAAAGAATTATTATTAATATCTTTTATTAGTTAATTGATTGATTGATTGATTGATTTATTATTTTAACAACCTTTTTGAGTCTAAGATTATAGTAGGTCAGCTAGCAGCTAAAGGCCGCTAGCAGCTAAATATAAATAGTGTTTAAATATATTTTTAAGCTAAATAGTATCAAGAGATAGTAAGGAACTAGTTCTAGTAAATGAAAATAACTAAAATAATGAAAATATCAATTTGATAAAAATGAAAATAAAATCATTCCAATTTAAATATCCAATCTAATCCTCAACTAGCTCTCGAGCTAGATGATATTTTCGGATACAAATTTTTATCTCGTTTAAATAAGCGATACTAGCTTCGATTCTGGAGATAGTATTAAGAAGAAATAGAAGTAATAAATAATTTGTAACTAATTTATCTTTTAGCTTACTCTGAGCTAAACTAAAATGAAAACAACTTAAAAGTAAGTATTCAGAGATCTCTTTTGCTCCATAAATATATTTATTAGTACTAATATATCCTAATAAATATAAATATGATTTTAAATAACTATATCTAATTTTCAACTAGAAGAAGATACTAATAATAGCTCTTTTAGTCGAATTTGGGATTTAGATATGATTTCGAGAAATAAATTTAAAAATTTTTAAATAACTAATCGAGCTAAACAAGCTAGTTTCCGATATAGTTTCCAAAGTTTTTAAAAGAGATTCTGATTACTTCTAATTTTTAATTTACTTAATTTGAATTCCTAAATAATTGAGACTAGTTATTTAGATTACTAGATCTATTTTAGTCTCCAATTTAATTAGTAGATCCACTTTTTCGTTATTTAGTATCTCGAAATAGTCTAGAATCTAAACTAATTTGATTTTAGCTTCTTTTCTAACTATTTCTCGGCTAGCTTCATATACTAGTACTACTTGATTTTGCTCTAGTTTATCACTAAGTAATTTTAACCTTTATAAAGTAATTTGATTATCTAAGAAAATAGTGAATTTTTGATCTTTTTGAGCTATTTTGCTTACTAGCTTAATTCCTTCGACTATTCTGGTTAGTTCGCTATTATAAACTAGCTGATTAGTTCTAATATTCCAGCTAGATCCCTAAATTAGCTCCTAGTTAGAATTAAAAAGAACTAGATCGATTCTAATTCTTTTTTAATCTATTAGTTCTGATTTATCTATATAAATTAAGTATTGGTTCGGGGCTAGCAAAATAACTAAGTTTTTATAATTTTCAACTTCTAATTCTTTAGATAATTTACTAATTTCAACCGAATAAAGAATAGTTACTTAAGATAGAAATTTAAAAGAACTAATTAATTCCAAATACTGAAAGTGAACTAATAAATATATTAAATATCTAATTCGCTTTATTTAAATTATTTTAGCTAGTTCTTTTTGAGTTGGTACTGAATAATCCTAGAACTAATTATTAGTTTTCGATTTAGCTTAAATTTCTTTGAAAATTGAATGATTTTCAACTATTTTAAAAATTCTAAATATATATTAATAACTAATAGTATTTAAACAAGTTTAGAAAGATACTAATATAGTTTCTACTTTTATAGAAACTATTAGATTAATTCTAAATACTTCAAGAATTTTCCGAAAAACTAAATTTTGTAAATATTGGAATTAAGTTTTAAATTTAATTTATTCTTTCTACTATATAAGGAATTTATAATCTGAGATACTAGTAATATAAGTAATATATAATTAATATATTACCAAAGATGAAAGTCCATTTTCGATATTAACTAGTTAATTAGCTCTCAAAAAAGCTGATTTAGTTTAACTAATTCTAATTAAGATATATTAGTTAAAGTTTAAAATATTATCAAATTAGATATCTAGTTATTTCACTACTTTTGAGAGTTATATTAATTGATTATTCGATAAATTAACTGAATTAGTTTCAATAGTTCTTTGTTTACTTTCGAAAAAATAAATTAACTTTGTTTTTATTAAATCGAATTCGATATTATTAGTTTCTCTTAAAATATATAATTTACTAACTTCTCTTTCTAAGATCTTATAGTTCTTTTTGAAACTAATTGAGTTAGTAGCTAGTACGATATCATCTATATATAATCAGATTGAGATAGAAATCGATAGAAAAAGCTTTTTAATATAAATTAAAAAGAGAATTAATAAAATTGAACTATTCTAAGAGATATTAGTTAAAATAGATTGAAATTGCTTAATTTGGTTATCGAAATTTAAATAAAGTAGTTAGTATTCCAAAAAGTAACTAATTCAAATAATTAAGCTAATTAGTAATTTTAATCTTTTTAAAATAACTAATAACTGGTTTTTTGAGATATAGTTAAAAACTCTTTTAATATCCAAAAATAAAATCGATATTTTATATCCTTTTAAATAATTTTCTTGAACCTTATTTACTAATAATAATCCGATATTGATAATTGATTTTTTAAATTTTCTACTAATTTGGGAGTTATATAGCAAACTAGTTGTTTTAACTAAATAATCTAGTTTTTTTGTTAGTATTCTCTTATTTATTTTATCTAAATAGTTAAGAAATAAGATTACTTTATAAGTTTTTGAAACTAAATAGTTAGATTTAACTAGTTTTTTGAAAATAGTTCTAGTTACTTATCTCTAGTATCGAGAATAATATCCAAAATCGATTAGATAAACAAAAACTTTATAAAATATCTTAGAAATAGTTAAATAAGTTTTATTGATAATTTCTTGAATAATTATATTAAATCTTAGTATTTTCCCTTTGATTTTAGTTGAGCAAGCTAGTACTAATTCGGTATTAGTTAGTTTAAGCCAACTTCAATTTATTATTTTATACTCTTCCCAATTAGGACTAGTCGAACTAAGAGATTGGGGAAAAAGAGTAGTTCTCAAAATAGCTTCTTTCTTTTTAAAACTAGTTTTATTTAAAATTGCTAAAAGAGATCAATTTGAATAAGATTTAGTATAATTAAAAGTTTTAAATATTAATTTAGAATTATTATTTTCAAGAAAAGTATTCTAATAATTCTTTTTAGCTAGTTTTATCTTCAAAAAGTACTAATTCCGAATTAATCGATACTATTTTTAATAAAAACCTTAACTAATTTAGTTATTTTGGATTTTTAATTTTCTCTGAATTAGTAATATCGATTTCTTTAACTCTTTTAGTTCTAGAATCTACTAAGATTTTATTTTTAGATTAGGTTTAATCTTGGAAATAGTTTTACTAATTATTAGCTAAACTAATAAAGATAGTTCCGAACTAATCAATTCTAGATAATTTTATATAACTTTATCTAATTTCAAGTTTAACTAAGTAAAATTAGAAAAAGAACTAGTTAGAATAATCAATTCTTTTATAATTTTGATTAAATAATCTGAAAATAGCTCTTAATCTACTAATTTGATATTAAAATAAGTACTAACTACTTTTAGTTTATTTAGAGATACTAGCTCCCTTTTTTCTTTCATAATAAATAAAATTAATAAATAATCAAATTCCAAATTAACTAATATTTGTTAGTTATCAATATATTTAACTAATACTTATATAGCTAATATAAAATCTAAAACTGATTTATTAGCTTCTCTAAAAAATATAATAATCTTAGATTTATTAATTAGTTCTAAGTTTTATTTCTTAATCTATCAAACTAGCTTAGTACTAGTTTAATTACTTCGATTATTTAGATTTCATTAAAGATAATAAAGATTAAAATTACTCAAAATAAATAAATTAGTTGAAATAGTTCTAAATAATAAACTTCTTTCTATTATTTTAGTTGAAATTCCTTCGATTTAGTTAGTTTCGTTATAAATATTAACTAGTTCAAATATATTATTTTCTTTAGCTACTAATAGAACTAGTAAATCAAGATCGATATTTAAAGGAACTAGTATAATACTAAATATATAGATCTTCGAGATATAAATAAATATTCGAGATTTAATTTCTATAATAGTTGAAAGAATTTAATTGAAACTATTATAAGAAATCGATTAATTATTTAAATAATCTAGATTTTTACTTATAATCCAAAGCTTTTGGATTAATAATAAATCGATTTTTAATTTAATAGCTAACTATAATACTAATTCAATTATAATTGAATTTCGATTTAGATTTATTTAGAGAATTCAAATATTTATATTAATTATAAATTAGTTCCTTTAATAGTTTTATATATTTCATATTCTTTAGAAATAGAAATATAATTATTTTTGTAGTTAATATATTTTAGTATTAAATAAAAATATTTTTAGCTATTTTGATTATAAATCAAATAATAATATTAGCTAGTAATATAAGGTTTATTATAGAAATTATATTTGATCCTTTTTCAACAAAATTTAGCTAAATATCTAAATCCTTGGTATTTAATATACTAAATAGATCTAGAAATAGTAAAAAGCTTTTCAGTTTTAATATTAATTCTAGTTATCTAAATTCGGTTTCTTATATATCTCTCAACTTCTGTTTTAGTAATAAAGAATATTACTATTGATCTTTCTTATTTAATAATTCGATTTTCTACTAAAGATAACCAATATAATATATTAATTAGTTTTAAATTTAGATTAGAATTAAAAGTTTTTAGTTTATCTAATATTAGCTCTATTCTATAAAGTATATTAAAATTCTAAATTAGGATATTATAGAATACTACTTTATATTAAGATTCATCTTTTAAATATAATTTAAAAATAATTAAATATTCTTAAATAACTCTTTTCTTAAATAGAAAATCGGAAGTAAAAGAAGTAATTATAATAATTACTAAATTCTTCTTATTACTAGTAGTAGTAATCAAAGAGATTATTAATTCTTTAATATTTTTATCTAAGAAGACTTTATTAATAATATTTTATAAAGCTAATACTAAAAAAAGGATATCAAGATCCCAAACTAAAATTATTCGATTTTGAACTTTAGCTTTTTTAATAGTTTTGTTAATATTAATCCAATTTCCAGAATTACTATTATTATCTATTAATACTACTAAAGCAAAAGAGGATCCAGAAAATAATTTAACTAAAGAAATAATCGAAATAGTAGTAATAATAATTAAATTAGATTGGATTTGAAAAGGATTTTTAAAAATTATAATATTAGCTTTATTAGTAGTACTAGCTATTTTTGTTTTAACTTCGATTTTTTATATAGTATATTCCAAATTATTAATCTAAAAAACTAATTAATTAATAACTTTTTGTAACTTTCCTAATTTAATATATTCTCTAAATATCTCGATTAAATCGAGAATTTGAGTTTGTTTATTATATAATTTAGTAACCAAATATACTTCAACTAATAAATTATATATCTAGAGAATTTTAATGTTAACTAAATCTAGAGTAATTAGTTCAATAATAAAGAAATAGATAGTTTTGTTTAGTTTGGAAAAAGTAAAGAAATTAACTTGTTTCGGAAAATAATAAATATTTCTACTAGATCTAATAATAATATTTATAGTAATATTAAGTAAATCTAAATTGAAAATCTTATTTAGATTAGATATATCCAAGTTTGGATTGAAAATCGAAATAGTTAATAATATAGAATTATTATTTATTTTTATATCGATATTAATAAAAAGAGAGAATCGAATAATAATATTACTAACTAGTTCAGAAATATATTGATAAATTGGGGTTAAAGAAAGTTCGATTTAAATAGAATTTTGGGAGATTAAAATTCTCAAATCTACTATTTTAGCTATAATAATAATATCTTGATAACTAGTAGATATATTACTAAGTAGATTAGTAGATTCGATCTATAGAAGTATATATAATCAGATTTTATATTAGGTTTAATAATTTTGAATTCGGAATTGTTTTTTTAAATAAGTTTATTTATTCTATTTTATTAGTTGAAAATTAGATATAACTATTTAAAATTATATTTATATTTATTAAAATATACTAGTAATAATAAATATATTTATAGAATTAAAGAGATTTCTAAATATTTATTTTTAATCTATTCTCTTTTTAGTTTAACTTGAAATAAGCTAAAAGATAAATTAGTTATAAATTATTTATTATTTTTATTCTTTTTTAATACTAGTTCTAGAATCGAAGTTAGTATTAGTTATTTAAACAAAATAAATATTTATACTCGAAAATATTATTTAGTTTGCAAGCTAGAAAATAATTAAATTAGAATTTTCTTAGATTTATTAAATTTTCATTTTTCTTTTATTTTATTTTCATTATCTAGCATTAGTTTCTTGTTATCTTTTAATATTATTTAGTTTAAAAATATATTTAAAAATACTATTACTACTTAACTACTAGTTATTAGCTACTAACCAATTTACTATAGTTTTAAATTTAAAAAGA
The DNA here is from genome assembly GCA_002946415.1 of Rutstroemia sp. NJR-2017a BVV2. Classification (NCBI taxonomy): domain Eukaryota; kingdom Fungi; phylum Ascomycota; class Leotiomycetes; order Helotiales; family Rutstroemiaceae; genus Rutstroemia; species Rutstroemia sp. NJR-2017a BVV2. Next base: position 514,115 of record NJPS01000042.1, on the reverse strand, counting down.
TTATTAAAAAAAGAAAAAAAAAAGAAAAAAAAAATTATAATATTATTTCATTTCTTAAAATAAAATTATATTAATTATATAATTATAAATTATATTGTGATTTCAAAATATTATATAATAACTTCTAGACTTTATATTACAGTAATTCATAATATGATTTCACTATATTTAACTATTTTGAAATATTTACTTGAATTTATATTTTTTAAGATCTTTGAATCTAGACGAAACAAAAACTCTTGCCGGATCATTATGCAAGCTCTGAACTCCCAAATCCTTCATACCAAGTTTCTCCATCACTCTGCAGCTTGCCCTGTTATCCTTTCCCCCTACTATTCCAAATACAATATCAAGTCCTTGTTTTCTGTGAACATAGTCCAAGAAACACTGCGCGCTCTCTGTGGCATAACCCATACCATTCATCTCCGGAATCATGGCGAATCCAATGTCGGGTATATCGAATGCTCCATCGTCAAGACTTTTCGTCAAACCAACAGAACCAATTGGAATTGCTTCTGAAAATGGTGTACTTAGTGAAGTCTTGACAGAAACCAAGAATTGCCCATATCCGTTTTGTTCGTGTTCTGCTATGAAACGATTGCTGATCCTCTCTCGAGCCTTCTCTACATTCACGATCTCCGTTTGTCCTTCGCTGCTAATGAACAGCGGACTGTTGTAAAGGGTGACCAGAAAAGCATGGTGTTTTTGATTGTTTGGATCAAAATAACTTAGAACGAGGCGTGGGGTTTCAAGGTAGAAATTAAGATCAATAGTTTCCATTGGGACTCTGGGCTGGTAACAAGAATATAGAAGGTGATTTGAAAAATTCTGTATATAAAATGGTTATTGTTGTGCTAAGGTTTTATCCTTGAGAGCGATTAAACAAACTTTTATTATTTGTAACAAGCGGGGTAGTATTCAGTGTAAGGGAGTTGGGAGTGTATTACCTAAGTATGATGACTTGGCCTTTTCTTAGGGCTCGTTTATATCGGCGCTGAGCTTTGTTTACGTCGGCGCCTGTACGTCGGCGCTGGGAGCTGGGAAGGCCGCTGGGACCTAGGAGCCGGGCGTACGGGCAGCTAGGAGTTGAGAGCTAGAAGGTAGAAGGTAGAAGGTAGAAGGTAGAAGGTAGAAGATAATCGTGGGTGCTACACTTAATGCTTGAATCATGCCAGCATGAGATTAAATAATTCTTATAATTTTCAGTAATTCTCAAATAGATACTTTACTTGGGGTGGACACTTCGCTTGAACCAATTGGAAAGCAATACTTTTCGTAGAAGTATATTATAATGCCGACGATTAATCACTTTCTCTTTTTAGCTGCTCTCTTCTCACCCCTTACATCCTTCTTTAATCTTGCATCTACAATCTTATATTTGCCCTTGACACCCCTTGGTCGCCCGGATATTCCCCGGTTACCACCTCTGGCAACGACAACCTTGACACTCTGTTTTGGTTTCTTCTTGGCAGCCTTGCTCATAAGCTTCGCTATGCTATTCGCCTTCTCCTTCTCCGTCATCCCCTCCTCATCAGCTAGCAATGCACTCTTCTTCCTTAATTTCTCTAGTCTCTGTGCGGCCTTGAACTTCTTTCTGTCTTTGGCTTCGCGAACCTTCTTGATGGGACGAGCATTTAGAGCCCGCAGTTTTTCTTTGATGGCCGCAGCTGCGGCTGCGGAGATCGGGCGATGAGGCTTGTCGTGCTTCTTTTCATCGTCGAGGAACCAGTCCGGTAGGCCGTCCCTATCCTTGAAAGCGTATTTGTTGAAGCCCTCGTCCGCGAGATCATACATTGATTTTTGACCAGTTGCAATTTGCTGAGCGAGAGTCATGGCCTCAGCTGTGATGATGTCGATATCTATTGAGCGTTAGTAAGACAAAGATACCAGGTGCATAGTAGATGTTAATACCTAATCTCCCGTCTCTCCTTGGCTCCTCATCCTCCCACTGTGTTTCGCCGTTTCTATGCTTTACAATCTCAAATCCATCCTCATCATCGCTACTATCTTCTTGTGCTAGAGTCTCGTCGGCGCCTTCTTTGGATGCATTGTCAGCTATGGTTTCGGCGTCTCTGTCTTTCATGATTTGGTCAAGCTCATCTAGATTTGCTTGAATATCTTTGTCATCTTCTTCTGCTTCCTCCTCGGACTCCTCTTCCGGTATACCTCCAATGTCTTTGAAAATGTCCTGATCAAAGAACTGTGACGCTCTTTTCGATAACCCACCAGCTTTCTTGCCAGATCGATCCAAATCGGTGAGGAGAGATTGTTTTGAGCCATCCTCATCTTGGGCGGCCTCATCTTCGTCACTGCTGTCTTCCTCCAAATCCTCGTCATCACTTTGATTTTCCCCGGCCGAAAATCCTTCCCAGTCGCCATCTTCATGTTCCTTTCTAGCCTTCTTGGCACGGAATTTTGCGTCGGCATCGGACTTTCGTTCCTGATACTGTTCGTACATAGAATCCAACTCTCTATCAAGGCGATCCTGCTCATCATCACTCTCATCAGTTTCTTCAGAGCCGACCCCGCTGTCATGATCCTTTTTATCTGACTCTTTCAAGATAGCCATCTTTCCTCTCGCAATCTTGTCTGCGGCACCTGACTTGTCGATCGATTTGAGCCCAAACATAGCTCCTTCGCCATTCGGACCAGCTTGTTCCAATCCGATATCTGTTGGCGCTGTCATGTGTAATTGCAATCGTACAATCTCTCTCTGCTTCTTTTCGTTTTCCTTCCTCTTTTCACGCTTCTTGCGGGCACTCTCCTTCTCACTGAGAGCTTGCAGTTCCTCTTGAATCTTTAATTCTTCATCCATATCTTCCACCTCAGCGACTTCCTCTGGTTCCTGCTTTGTTGTTTTCTTAGAGGCAAACCCAAACTTTTCTCGCACCTTTAATCGCCATCGAAGGAGATTTCGAAATTCTTTCCGTCCAAGTACTCTCAAGTCGGCACAACAATCCCGGATTTCCTTGGTGGTCTCTGGAAGTTTATCTAGAGCTGCGAGGGCTACATCGCCGTTTGGAGGCTGCTCGAAACTCAGCCTATTCATGCTACCAAGTATCGCGATAGGGTCTGTTGTCTGAATGAACTCGCTCGCGGGAATTTCCTTGAACTGTGTCATGTTTCCATCCTCATAACCATCTCTCTTTCTCTTCTTGACCTCAGGGTTGAAGACTTTAGCTTCGTTATTTGGCGTAGGATCAGAAAGCTCAGCAAAGACTGATCGAGGGTCAAGGAACTTTGGATCGATGCGCTTTGGTGCTTTGAATCCTTGACATACAACGAAAATTTCCGCAGAGACATTCCTGGACGAAGGAGGCTTGGTTGCTTCGACCTTGGTGAATAGTTGGTTGAAAACCCAGAGCAGACTGTTATAGTCTTTGGATCTAAAGACCTTCGTCACGAAAGTACCACCCTCTGCAAGAAATTCTGTAGCAAGTTTCATCGATTGGAGAGCTAGTTCAGCCTGGTTAAAAGAGTCCTGAACCCAAGCAGTACCGACATTTGGTGCACCATCATGCAAAACTGTATCTGCCTTCCAAGTCTTGAGATGCGATCGAATCGTAGCGCGGCATTTTTCCGTAGTAATATCGCTCTGGAAAGTAATAACTCGAGGGATTGCTTTGATGGGAGACAGATCTACACCAACAATAAGACTGCTTGCTGGCATAGTCTCTGCTGCGACCTGGCACCATGACTGCAACTGTATTAGAGATATGTCCAGAGTATCAAGAACAAATTAGAACTTACACCAGGTGCGGCGCAAAGATCTAACAAAACCTTGCTCTTCTCCAAAAATCCATACTTTTTGTTCAGTTGAATCAATTTGAAGGCGGCTCTGGCGCGGTAACCCTTTTCTTTAGCCAACTTATACCACTTGTCCAGCCGACCTTTTCCATGTTTCTTCTGAATACCCATTGTGCAAGGTCAATTGAATGACACGGTATCGATGGTATGTACTGTCTGCAGACCTCGAAGAATATTTTATCGCCCTCAGCACGGAGATTTTTTACTACGAGTATTTTGCGAAAAGAAAAAGTTATCTCCACGTGATAAGCTGATAAGCTCCGTAAAATTATCCGTGCACGCCGTGCTTCCTGCAAGAACGCCACGAACGCCTCGAACGCGAGCACGGATCAAATTTAAAGTGGTGGCACGCGAGAATTATGAAAGTTCGCGTTTTTTGGTGCTCGAAAGTCTTTACTGTACGCCTTTGACGTTTCCAGCTCTTCAGAATACCAGGCTACAATCTGTCGTCACTTATACGTCTTGGCTGTTGTCTCCAAATGAGATATCGGATGCTACCCCCCTGGTCCACATGATGATGTCTTCACCAATGCCGTCTGAGCAAATGGATGCTCTATCATCCCAAGATGAGGTTTTATCTCCACAGCTTCCTACCCATACTTCCCCGAAATCCCGAGCTTCTAGGAAAGAGCGTCGCCAACCCTCAATTACGCCGAGAAGATTCAGTCGATTTTTCGATGCTCAACGAGGGGCATCCATGTCTTCACCCTCTGGTCGAGCACTAAAGGCCATCGTCAACAACCGCCAGTCTACACAATCGAGTCCTCTGAAGTGTTCTAAGATATTGGAAGCGGACGGTGAAGAGAATGAAAGTCCTTCAACACCAAGAGAATTCAAGAGAAGGAAACGAGCCACAGGCGATTCAGAATTGGATGAAGCATGCTCAGGAAATCTAGCCAAACGCCGTACTGGACAAATGCTTGACGATTTCTCCATCTCACCATTTCCCGATGTAAAAGTGCAAGCTCTTGAGGATATTGGGGCAGGCAAGCGTACTAATCAGCACGAAAAGCCGACCAAGCGTATAACTCCTTTGGAGAACCGTGGTTTTAGTGCCAAATTACTACAGTCGAGTCTGGGTATCCATAGATCTAGACAGCCAAATCTCGCATATCCTGTCAATGGTATTATACCCTTTCTACTGCAATTTACTACTTACCTTTGCTAATAGAACTCCAGATTGGCGCGATGAGACTGCTTCCTTTTATAGTAGACCAGAAGATGTGCACCATTCAAGGAGCTTAAGGGGCGATAGAGATAGTATTCCATTTTGCAACTCTGGACTTCATAGTAAGCCCCTCAGGATGCGTGCTCCTAGCTTGTGCGTACGCTGACTCCTCAAAGCAAATTCACTTGTGGCTATCGGTGATGATGAGGGACGCATTCGTCTTGTGGAATCCGAAAGGGAAGGAAAGCCTTCGTTTAGCACACCGTATCTTGGTTGGCGAATTCACAAAAATGCGATCATTGACCTCGATCTTTCCGAAGATGACTCCTTACTTGCCACGGGATCTGGAGACCAATCGGCAAAGGTTACCGATATGACTACGCAGACAACATTGTCCATTCTCTCTGGTCACACGGCCACATTGAAGCAAGTGAGATTCCAGCCAGGAGCCAATAACAAAAATATCCTAGCTACTTCTGGCAGAGATGGCTGTGTTCAATTATGGGATCTCAGGTGTAAAGGGGATGACGGTGCTGTTCTCGACATGCAGAAGTTAACCGATCAAGTCTGCAATCCGACTGCCTGTGGCAACATCAACAGTATAATCAATGCGCACCATCCTTTACGCAACAAGCAGACCTCGCGTTTCAGCGAGGATGGCCCGGGAAGAAGCGGAATATCCGTTACTGCCATTCACTTCTTACCACCTGGTCGAGAGCACCTCTTACTTACGGCTTCAGAGACTGACTCTATCGTTAAGCTATGGGATATTCGCAATCCATCTATTAAGCGTAAGAATATTCAGCCAGTCGCCTGCACAGCGCCACCTCCCACCCACATCGGGAATCGGCCTTTTGGGATCACTTCCCTTAGTATAGGCCATGATGGGAGCAGATTCTACAGTGTTTGTAAAGATAGCACCGTGTACGCTTATTCTACATCTCATTTGATTCTGGGTCGTGCTCCTGAATTAGAGCCCACAGATGGTAGGAAGAGGTGCGCGCAACGTCCAACTTTGGAGGGCTCAGGGCCACTTTATGGGTTTCGAAACCCTTCTTTGCATGTCTCTACCTTCTATATAAAATCGGCTATTCGCAGGCCTCTCAATGGTCACACGGAGTTATTGGCTGTTGGCAGCAACGATGGCACCCCTGTCTTATTCCCGACCGATGAACGCTATCTCAGTACCAAAGCAAACTCAGGCATACGTTCGGGTAACTTTCCGGACCAGTCTACTTCTCGAGCACTTGTGTCCAACCAGTCACCGGGATCTGGGGGATTTCAACCAGAAATTTGGGAAAGCAAGAGAGGTAATCTCGGAGGAGATGCAATTCCAATCTACACCTGTGGTACCGCATTGGTGAGGGGCCATGGAAAGGAGGTCAGTGCATTGAGCTGGACTAGTAATGGGGAATTAATCTGTGCGGATGACGAATGGGATGTCAGGTGTTGGAGAGAGGGCGGAGATGCCAAAGATCTAAGGTTGGGCGGTGAAGCCGAAGGCAGGAGATGGCGTTGTGGATGGGCAGATGTTGGGGAGGATTATGATCTTGATGAGTAGGAGTTTGGAATTGTGCAGTCCCGGCTACACCAAATGTCTTTTTGTGTTAAGAGTTGACTGGTTTGCGAAGAATATGATTGGTAGAGAGAGGATAGAAAGGTGAACATTTACCGGTAATTGCATCGTTCGTTTGGAGTCAAGGGTATACCCAGGGTTTGTATTCCATAGTCACTGGAGTTATAGGAAGATCGTTCTAATATAAGATATACTTCGTATAGAAGTGCTGGAGCAACAGGGAGGTTCTCTAAGGTATAGCAAGATGACGAAGGAAATGTACATAGTAAGATGAAGTCGAGATCATAGCGCTATCAATTGATCGTAAGACTGTACAGCTTGTACTCACTTGTTTCTGCATCATCTTCTCTGCTTGGTCTATTAAGGCGGGTAACCTATCGTCAGATAGCATGCTTTAAGCAAATGTATTCTGGGTGTCACCCCTTTGGCTTGTAAAGTTGTGCTGAGGTTAGGGCGAAATTTTGTTCTCCACGCCAAAAAAGCCCGCTTTACGCACTTCAAGAACTCCGTGAAGACTTTTCCAAAGCCATTAAATTATGATCAGTATTCAAAATGACCGAAAGCAGTCAAGTGGACCCTATAAGAGAGTTGTTGATGACTTATAATGAACTGAATTCCTCTACCATAACAGTCTTGGACGAACCACCATCGGCTCTTGAGTTCATGCGATTCGTTGCCTTGAATCGACCCTTCGTCGTACGAGACTTTGCTTCAGATGTGAGTCCAACCAACAAGTAAGGTTGATTTGTACATTGAACATATGATCTCAGTCTCAAGTGTATCGCAATCCGCTAACTGCGCTGTAGTGGCAAGCAACGTCTACATGGTCGCTTTCTCACCTAAAGTCCACACTTTCGTCACGTCCCGTAAATATAGCAGTGACCCCTCGCGGCAATGCGGATGCACCCACGACCAACGATGATGGGGGTATGATTTTCATCAAGCCCTGGGAGGAAATGCAACCATTTTCGGAGTTCGTTGACTATGTTGCTCATCAGGAGCGCGACGGGCGAACAACGGATGAGGAAGTCCGATATGCCCAAACACGTGTGTATTATCCAGAGCCTTTTAGCTTTGAGGTCGTTTCAATCTCGTATACAATCTCATAGCATCAAATAGAGAACGATAACCTCCGCAACGAGTACTCCTCGCTATTTTGCGACGTCGAGAAGGACATCTCTTTCGCAAGGATCGCGCTTGAACAAGAGCCAGATGCCATCAACCTAGTGAGCTCCATCCTCAATATAATCCAGCCTGCAACTCTTACACATGAACCAGTGGATAGGCAATTCACACTCCGTCACTTCCTTACACAAGGACCCCTACCAGAATATTTATGTTCAGATCTTAGGACGCAAGCACTTTACTCTTCTTCCGCCTCTCTTTCACTCCTGCATAAACGAGGTTCCATTACCATCAGCTACCTATGCTCGCTCTCCTTCCAATCCGTCCAAACTCGGTATACAGCTCGATACACCTCCCTCGCAAGTTCCTGTGGCGACATGGGATCCGGATGAACCCGAGCAAAGAACGACGGAATACTCGCACCTAGCACAACCTGTGCGGGTTACACTGGAGAAAGGGGATATGCTTTATTTGCCAGCATTGTGGTATCACAAGGTAGGGCAAAGTTGCGGTGACGACGGAGTTTGTGTTGCCGTAAACTACTGGTAAGAATGCTTTAATTTCGCATGCCACTTCTCGTTCTAGAAATGCGTTGGCAGAGTGATGCGCAGCGAGGCACTGAAGAGAGGAGCAGAGCCAAGTCATCACCATTGATATAGTCGAGACTTTTCAAATGCTAATTGCAGGTTGCAGGTATGACATGGATTTTGGAGGAAGCTTCTGGCCATTGTGTAATTTTGCCAGGAATGTCACTTTGCACAACGATGGCAGACAGAAAAGGTCAACGCAAGGCAGTAGATGAAATATAAAGCCAAACTGGCTTGGTATAGGTTGCTTGATCCGCACGATATACATCTAATGTGGGTATCATGCCTCGCACTGCCTATAAATAAAGCAAAACACCAGCCCAAGGCTCTCCACGCCTACGCTTCCATCCAATGCCATGTTAAGCCGTCCCAATTCGCCATGTGTGATCTATATTACAAAGATTCGCCGCTCCTAACCATGATTGCAAATCCCATACCTATTGTACAGCCCATATCTCTGAACTCCTCCCAGATCTCGTCTCAAATAACGCCATGTCCATCCTATAATTTCGACCTTACGGCCTCTAACCTGTATTTGACATCTTGTAGAACTTTGGTACTTGGTTTCCAATCATCGAATTGTTTTAGAAGCTCTACCGCTTCAGTGTGTAACTCTGTTTTGACGAACTCTTCTTCGAGGACGCCCCGCATGATCCAAGGTAAAACGTAAGGGTTTGCGTTTGTTGGTGGTGAGTATTGAGACATGTAAAGTGGGACATCCGGGACGGAAGTGGTGGCAAGGGAATGTTCGATTGCCATGCTAAATAACATTAGTAATGGCTTGGGTGTAGATAAAAGGGGTTCTTACTCATAAACATTGTCGTCATCATAAAGACGAGAATGACCCCCACCAGTGTAGAGGCTGCCGGCAAGAGGTGCAGAGAGCTCACGGATAAGGCCATGGTCGGAGACGCCTAAATTACGAAGTTTCAAGGCAAAGCCAACTAAGTGAGCGATAAAGTCTGGAGCATGAATGCGACCATCCACAAAGACGGCTCTGTATATATAAGGGTGCTCCGCGGGTGAGAAAATGGCAGACTATGATAATAACGTCAGTAAGTTAGCGGATGGCGAGGGGGTAAGAAGCTATATACCTCAATTGACACGAGCTGGTCGTCGATACTGGCACAATATGCAACTCTCACACCATACTTGAGTGCTCTCCGTAGAGCCTGTTCATATCTTTTCGCTACAGCACTCTCATAATTTGCAAACTCGAACAGCTCCGTAATCGTCTCATTGAACAGGGCGGCTTGATACCCGGTCTGATGACTTGCAAAGGGGCCCAAGGAAACTCCAGCTATCGAGCCATGTAAGTGAGGCAACCAAAGAAAGAGCAGGAGAATGACTTACCCATCGCGCACACGCCAATTCTAGCGGATGTGACTATACCTTCCTCTATCAATTTCGCAACCAACATCAAGGCGACCGGAACACCCTGAGAATGCGCAGCAACCATAATATAATCAGCTTGCCGTAATCGATCAGTCCAGTTCGTCAACAATTTCCAAAGTTTATCCACTCTCTCAAAGATTTTGCCTTCGCCGTCGAGAGCTACCTTTTCAATTTCACAATCAGGAGATCCATGATCATCAGCCCACCGTCTGATAGCAGCTGCTGCATGGTTCGCAAATCGTATGGAAGTACCACTAGGCTGGCCGATCAGCTTGCGTAAGAGAGGCGCAGGAAAGAGACCATGAACCCCTATGGCAACCGCATTTTTGATAGTTGGGATTTCCTTGGACAACGACACGTGCTTAAGAGGCTTTTCACGACCACGTATGATCAATCTTGTTAATTGCCGAAGAATTGATGGGTTCTCCATCAAATGATACGTGCCTTGTACAGATGGCAGGAGGAGGTTGGGTGGTGGCGGAGAAAGAGATGTTATGGACTTCTTCGAAGGGCTGTCTGGTCGTGCCACCAAAGTCTTCTGTGAAACGTCCTCGATCTCCAGAGGCTTTGGCTTGCCCTTTTTGACGGATTTCGCTTTCTTGTCGCTTTGCGTGGGACTGTTATCGGGAGTCGACACAGTCTCGGCCGGGGTAGGTTGAGTTTGGGATTGCTGCCCAAAGACTGCTAACTCCCCAGTTTCGATTTTGTTTTCATTCTCGGGAGGGCCAGTATCTTTTTTGGAAGTATCCGAATACCAGAATGCCGATGCCCAGCTTGGCCCACCAGATTGCCTCGTGGATTTACTCGTTGCAGCAGTTCCTGCAGGTTTAGGTGCATCGCCAGTAGGTTTGGGTGCATCTCCTGCAGATTTAGATGCGTCTGCCGTGTCCTTCAATGCAGGGTCTTCATTGTCATTAGCCACTTGTGGCAGTGGTTGATCTTTCGGTGCTTCTCCATGCTCAGTAGGTTGTGATGCGGGCCACAAATTAAACCACGGTCTGGATGCTGATAAAGGCTGCTTTGGTATTTGCGTCGATTCGTCTGTTTGTACAGTGCCTGAATTGCTGGAGGCTGCAGAGGGAACTGCGGTAGTTTGTACTGGTTCGGCTGTTTGTACAGATTTCATCGGTTCCTGCGTGGAAAGTGGATCTTTGGATGATTGTGTTGGCATACTTAGCCAACCAAGCCAGCCTTGTGAGGTACTCGGTCGCTCAGAAATTTCCGCGTTGGGAGAGGTTATAGTTGATTCCTTGGGTGTATCTGATTCCTTCAACGATCGCGCCTTTGGAGAAGCTTCTATTCTATTTGTATTCTGCGGTTCATCCTGGTCCTTCTTGTTGTTTATAGAACGATCTTCGACCCCTTCTAGCGTTCCACCTAATGTTATTTCCGACGCCGGCTTGCTCTTCCCAAGGTACATAGACGGTGGCCTTGATGCACCTTGCTGTGGGGATTTCCTCTGGTCGAATCGACTTAGATCTGCGGTGAGATCACCGTTCGAAGGTTTATCGGCTAATATTGTCTCTTTCGCAACCTGTGTAGAGGCGGTGGACTTCCTTGGCCATGATCGATACCAGCTGGCTTTAAGTTGTAGCTACACCGCAGATTTAGTTGCGGGCTCTCAGGGGTACTCAAGTATAACAATACGAAGAGTAAGGGATCTTAAGACAAACATCTTATCTTACCTTTTTGCCCGAGTCGTCATTCTGTTGCGCGCCGGTCTTCGATGCGATATGCCGCAGCTCCGGTGTACTCTTCGCAGGCTGCAAAGGTGCCTGTGAAGGTGCCTGTGGCTGGGTCGTACATTGCTGTTCCACCTTTGGGTCGGGTTTCGATCGTTTGCGTGAGGGAAGCATTCCAAGATGGTGTTGGGGAGTTGAGGGAGGTGGTGAGTCGCTTTGCGAAGTAAGAAGCGTGTGTTGGGTTATTTCTGGAGGACGCGTTCCCCTTAAATGAAATTGCCGCGACAAGTATAAGTATCATGCCTTACACCCAATACCTACCTAAGAACCTAAGAACCTAATACCCTAATACCCTAATAACCCGGACCGCAAGGTAAATACATCCACAGCGATTTAGTTGCCCCGCGAAACCGGGTTTTGTGTTTGCCTGTGATCCTGAGCCTGCGCCAGAGTCAGAGCCGAAGTCACAGCCAGAGCCTCCAGACGAAGTACAAGGATTTTATCGAGTTTTGGTCATTCCCGTAGCCTGCCGTACCTTAGGGGGATTCTTTGTGTGGTGCGTGTGGTTGGAGACTTGGAGTTAGCTAGACTAAGGACTGGAATATACCTCATACCTCACACCTCACACCTCATACCTCGCATTGCTCACGAGAACAAAAGCAACGGAATCAGCAGAGATGTGTATTTACGTGATTGGTAAAGTATTTCACAATTCCGTCCACTGAAGCGCTACAGCATCGTTAAATTCGAGATGCGTGAGATACCTAAGTGAGGGCACTTATCAGCAGCTTAGCTACGTAGGTGGGTGGGTGACCCGATGGGGAGACTGGAGTGCTTCCTAAAGGTCCATCTGCATGTTGGATACTCCTCCTTGTTGATTTGCTGCTTGTCAATTTGCTTATCCTGCCATTCCATAGGAAGCTCTGGAAGACGGAATTTCCGTTTCAGTTATTCCGATGCCGCCACTACTAGCACAGTAGCGCATACTGATCCCTGCAGTTTTTCTAATTTTCGCGATACTACTTTGATAGCAGAAAAAAAGTTCTGAAGCTTTTCGAGGTCGTTCTGGCGCGTCTGCAAAGTGCTTCAACGTCGATAATATCCTGCACCAATTTACAATGGCGTCAATCGAGAAGAAGCGGAAGACCGGCCCAACGAATGATTCTTTTATGCGACCGAAGAAGACTGCAGATTCCGATGATCGACCTTCGAAAAGGCCCAGAGGAGGAGAGAAAGAGGGGCAGCCTTCCTCCAGTGGGAAGGTTAATGCACCAACAGCGATATCAAGGGTGCGAGAAGAAGAGGTGGCCTTCCCGAGAGGCGGAGCGAGCGTTCTTACGCCTTTAGAACACAAGCAAATTCAAATCGATGCCACCCGGGATGTACTGTTTGAGCAACATGGTGCGAAATCCTCTAAACCGGACGGAATAGACCAAGACGGCGAAGAAGGATCAAAAGCCAAGAGCAAAGGCAAGAGCAAAGCCAAAAATAAGAGCAAGAAAGCTTCTGGAAATGCAGAACCAGAAGAAGATGCGGTAAAGATAGAAGGACTGAGTTATAAGGTACGCGCTTCTGCCCGACTCCAAGACATTTTGTTGCTAATATCATGCAGAGATTAGTGCCAGGTTCTTTAGTCCTTGGTCAAGTTTCCCAGATCAATGTTACAGATATTGCCCTATCCCTGCCAAATAACCTCACGGGGTATGTGCCAATTACTTCCATTTCCGACAAAATCACCGAGAGGATCGAAGCCATTGCTGCAGCCGAAGAAAACGAAGATGAGAAGGACAATGGCGAGGAGGAAGTGGAGGATGTTGATCTCAATAAGATTTTTCACATTGGCCAATACTTGAGAGCATATGTTGTTTCGACTAGTGACGAACCATCGTCTACCAATGGCGCAAAATCCAAACGAAGGATAGAACTGTCACTTCGACCTCAGCAATCCAACAACTCTCTTACTACGCAAAACCTAGTAACCAATGCTTTCCTGATGGCATCTGTTACTAGTGTTGAGGATCATGGTCTCATCATGAACATTGGTCTCGAAAATGCTGGCATTCGAGGCTTCATGTCATCCAAAGAGATAGGCCATGGTGTGTCATTGGCCGATATACAAGAAGGCGCCGTACTCCTATGCATGATTACTGGTCTCAGTGCAAATGGCAAAACTGTCAAGCTATGTGCAGATACTCAAAAGCTAGGGAATCTAAAGAAGTCGAATTACCTCACTGACGCTCCTACGGTCGATGCTTTCCTTCCTGGTACTGCAATTGAAATCTTGGTTGTTGAGACGACTCCCAAGGGCCTGTCTGGGAAGGTCATGGGTATGGTCGATGTTACTGCGGATTTGGTGCATTCTGGAGCCGGGACGAGCGAGAAGGACTTAGAGAAGAAGTACAAAATTGGTAGCAAAGTGAAAGGCCGCGTCATTTGCACATTCCCAAACACTAACCCTCCGAAACTTGGCATCTCACTCCTCGATCATATCACATCATTACAGTCTCAACAAGCTACGGTATCGGCTGGGAAATTGAATCCTCTCGAAGCTATGGCTTTATCTTCTATTATTGAGGAGGTCACTGTCAAGAAAGTTGAGCCAGGAGTTGGTCTCTTCGTCGATCTAGGTGTCAAGAACATCCCGGGGTTTGTTCATATCTCCAGAGTCAAAGATGGCAAGATAGAAACCTTGGACGAAGCATCGGGCCCGTATAAGGCAGGCTCCGTTCACCGTGGTCGTGTTGTCGGATACAACTCTATTGACGGTGTATATCTACTCTCATTTGAAAAGAGTGTCTTGGAACAGCCATATCTACGCATTGAAGATCTTAAAGTTGGAGAAATAGTCAAAGGAAAAGTGGAGAAGATCGTTGTTAATGGAAGTGGCGTTGGAGGACTGCTGATCAATCTGGCTGAGAACATAACTGGATTTGTTCCAGAAATGCATATGGCAGATGTGCAGTTGTTGCATCCCGAGAAGAAATTCAAGGAAGGTATGACGGTTACAGCCCGTGTACTATCTACTGACCCGAGTAAACGACAAATTCGGTTGACCCTCAAGCGAAGTCTTGTTAACTCCGAGTCGACCCCTTTCGTCTCTTATGATGAGATCAGCGTTACCATGCAAAGTCCAGGGACTATCGTTAACATTCTTCCCAATGGAGCGGTTGTCCAATTCTATGGTACCATTCGGGGGTTCTTGCCTGTTTCCGAGATGAGCGAGGCTTATATTCAAGATCCCAGCCAGCATTTTAAGGTTGGCCAGGTTGTTAATGTTCATGTTCTGAAGGTCGATCCCGAATCCAAAAAGTTAACAGTCTCTTGCAAAGATCCATCTGTTTTTGGCCTAGCTCAACAAAATGCATTAAAGGAGCTCAAAGTTGGTCAGGTGGTATCTGCATTAGTTACAGAAAAGTCTAATGATGACGTCTCAGTGGAAATCCAAGAGCTTGGATTGAGAGCTGTTTTACCAGTCGGTCACCTCACGGACGGCTCAGAAAACAAGAACCGCTCAACCTGGAAGAAGATCAGGGTTGGCCAAGTGCTGAAAGAACTTGTTGTACTTGAAAAATCAGAACCTAAGCGTCTAGTGGTTTTGACCAATAAGCCAAGCTTGCTCAAGGATGCCCTGAATAAAAAGTTACTCAAAGTGTTTGATGATGTGAAGGAGAACGAGATGGTTCATGGGTTCGTCAAAAACATCACTTTGACAGCAGTGTTCGTTCAGTTTGGAGGAAGTCTCACTGGCCTTTTACCCAAAAGCAAGTTGCCCGAAGAAGCTCTTCGTCTCCCTGACTTTGGTTTGAAGAAACACCAGTCTGTCGAGGCTAGAGTACTCTCTGTTGATCATGGTCAAAGGAGATTTCTTCTATCCATGGTTGATACTGACACCAGCAAAGTACCGCAAGAGCCATTGGCGTCTGGTACAAACCATGAAGCCATCAATCCTATCGATGAAGCTATCAAGAGCCTTGATGATATCACCCTCGGAAGGCTAACCAAGGCAAAGATTTCGTCGGTGAAGGAAACGCAGATCAATGTTCAACTTGCGGACAATATCCAAGGACGGATTGACGTATCACAAGTTTTTGACTCCTGGTCAGATATCAAATTCCGAAAGCGTCCTCTGAAACCATTCTCGCCCAAACAAATCATTGACGTCCGTGTTCTTGGAATTCACGATGCACGCAACCACCGTTTCTTACCCATTAGCCATAGGTCAGGAAAGACCTTGGTCTTCGAACTATCCGCTAAGCCAAGCGACCAGACAGAAAGCCACCAGGAGCCGCTTACCATGGAAAGCATCAAAGCGGGCTCCTCTTGGGTTGCCTTCGTCAACAACATTGGCGACGATTGCCTTTGGGTAAACCTCTCTCCCAACGTGCGTGGTCGTATCAGCGCTCTCGATGTATCTGACGATGTATCTTTGCTGAAAGACATGGAGTCCAATTTCCCTGTCGGATCTGCTATCCGTGTGCAGGTCAAAAGCGTAGACCCCAACACAAACCGCCTCGACCTGACTGCACGATTTAGCCAAACTTTTGAAGCCCTCACTTTTGAGAAGCTCAGCAAAGGTATGGTTCTTCCCGGAAAGGTGACCAGGGTCAATGAAAGACAGATTATGGTGCAACTTAGCGACTCGATTTCTGCCCCCATTAATCTTACAGACCTCAGCGATGACTACGCAGAAGCCGACCCGTCTAAGTACTCTAAGAATGACATTGTACGTGTCTGTATCACTGATCTTGATCTACCGAACAAGCGAATCAGATTGTCCGCTCGCGCATCAAGAGTGCTCAATTCTTCAGCTCCGGTCAAGGACCCGGAGATTTCGTCTATTTCACAGTTGAAGGTAAATGACACCGTGCGCGGTTTTGTCAAGCATGTCGCTGACAAAGGACTATTTGTGAATCTGGGCGGTAATGTTACTGCCTACGTGCGGATTTCTGATCTGTCTGATTCTTATATCAAGGATTGGAAATCGGAGTTTCAAGTTGATCAACTGGTCAAGGGTAAAGTCGTTGCCATTGACGAGAGCTTGAACCACATCCAGTTGAGTCTCAAACTCTCCGTCATCGACAACGATTATGTTGCTCCATTGACCTTCAACGATATCAAAGTTGGACAAATTATTACGGGCAAAATTCGCAAGGTCGAGGACTTCGGCGTCTTTATTGTCATTGATGGATCAGCAAACGTTAGTGGCCTCTGCCATCAAAGTGAGATGGCTGAAAAGCGTGTGCACGATGTTAAGAAGCTATATTCGGAAGGCGATGAGGTCAAGGCCATCGTTCTTAGAATGGATCCAGACAAGAAGCGCATCAGTTTCGGCATGAAAGCTTCATACTTTGGCGAAGCGGCGGAATCCGATGATGATAGTGAGGACGATGGTATGGAAGGTGTGAAAGTTGATGAGATGGACATTGATGATGAGGTAGACGATGATAGTGATGGTGGGATTGACCTTGGAAGCGTGCAAGATCTCGAAGATGTTGCTGAGGCTGATAAAGTCTCGGATGCTGACGCGGAGATGCACGATGTTGCAGATGATGTACCGACTCTGGACACTGGCGGGTTCAATTGGTCTGCCGACATACTCGATCAAACAGAAGACCGCTCTGACGATGATTCTGGAGGTGAAGGTGCGGAAGACAAGCCCAAAAAGAAGAAGAAGAGAAAGGCGGAGATCAAGATTGATCGAACAGGCGATCTTGATGCCAACGGACCTCAGTCTATCAGCGATTTCGAGCGACTCCTTCTAGGTCAGCCCGACTCTTCTGAGCTGTGGATTCAGTACATGGCCTTCCAAATGCAACTGAGCGAGCTGAGCAAAGCAAGAGAGATTGCAGAGCGTGCCCTCCGGACAATTAACATGCGTGAAGATACCGAGAAGCTCAACATCTGGATTGCTCTTCTCAACCTTGAAGTCGCATATGGTAGTAATGACACAGTTGAGGAAGTCTTCAAGCGAGCATGCCAGTACAATGACGCCCAGGAAGTCCATGAAAGGCTTGCTAGCATCTACATTCAGTCTGGCAAGAATGAGGTACGTAAAATCACCATTGAAATCATGAACTTTGATACTAACAATGTCAACAGAAAGCAGATGAGCTGTTCCAGTCCTTGACCAAGAAGTTCTCTCAGTCTCCGACTGTGTGGTATAACTACGCGCACTTCTTGTTTAACATACTGGCAACACCAGACCGTGGCCGTGCTCTCCTTATGCGTGCCACCCAAGCTCTTCCTCCCCATACGCACCTCCCTTTAACACTCAAGTTTGCAGCGTTGGAGTTTCACTCTGAAAATGGCTCACCCGAGCGTGGACGGACGATCTTTGAAGGCGTATTGGCGAAATGGAGTAAGAGGCTAGATATATGGAGTCAGTTGTTAGATTTGGAAATCAAGAGCGGAGACAAGAGCATCATAAGAGGAGTTTTCGAGCGAGTGGCGAGGATCAAAGGACTGAAACCAAAGGGGGCGAAAGGTTGGTTCAGAAGATGGAGCGAATGGGAGGAAGTCAATGGCGACAAGAAATCACAGGAGAGAGTAAGGGCGTTGGCCGAGGAATGGGTCAAAAATAGGGCCGAGAAGAAGGATGAAGCCGAATAATGAACAAATGCTAAGCTAGATGGATGGCGGATGGTAGGTGGTTCAATGGCTGGCAATCAAGGAGTAAGGATTGTGTAACACCATATCAAAAAGGATTTATTGTTGGCGTCACTAAAACTAGCAGAATTGGAATCAGATGATAATTTATATTCCCGTGCTGTATTTGGTGAAATACATATAACTTTACATCAGGGTCTATATAATGTTCCCCACTGGTAATAGTGCATTTCTGCTTGTGAATATTGGGTACTTATCAGGCCCTCCTCCCACTTGCTCCATCTCCATAAGGAACGCTCTTCTGCTGTTTCTTGAGCCTTTCCAAGCTCTCATCCAGTAGTGCTATTTCAGCATCGACTCTCAACAGCTTTTCCCTCAAAATTGCCTCATATTCCTCATCAGTAAGAGCCTTCCACGGTACCCACTTAGATCGCATCCAATTTTCCTTCTCATTTCCAGCTCCTATCGTTCCGTCCGAGTTCACCTTTTCCATCTTCCTCCTGTCCATCGCGTCGTACATCCACTGGCCCACGTAGCCAATTGCACCGAATGCAAGGAATCCAGGTAAGACTTTCTTTCGACCTAGCAGTGAACCACCAGTAGCTCCAGCGAGAGATGCTGCAATAGTAGTCGATAGGGATTTCTCCTGCTGGGTGGGAGTATGATATCGTGAAAGCAGAGCAACACGGGTCCCCCAAAAGGTGGTGCCGAGCACACCCCATTGAATGCTTGTCGCTGTGGCAAAAAGGACAGGAGTCCGAGAAAAGAGAATGCCAGAGAAGCCACCCACTACACCTCCGCTAAGGGCTGATAGATATATGTTAGTAATGAGCCTCCAGGATTCGAATATCACCGAGTTGTGATGGTGTGTCCGTTCACATTCTGCCACGACAAGCCTCTAAACGCCATATCAATCTATTTCCAGGTTATTCCATGACAGACTTATCATGTGCCACCATGCTAGGCCATGCCGCTCATGACGATGAAAACAGGAAGAGAGAATCTTTTGATGATATATACAAAGCAAGCAGCATTAACATACCAGAAAGACCACCGAATCTCAAAGCTCGTGTCATGACATCCATTAACTCGAGGGGCAGTCTGTTTTGCTCTGGAGTCGATGGTTGATCGGGGTCAGAGGGACCTATAGGAGGAGGTTGTTTCTTTTCCCCGGAAGACGCCATGTCGTTCTTGACTTTCTGGATAGCACAAGAGTTTGGTTGCATGATATAAAGATAGAACACTATCTATACCGTGACACAGTGTCCGAATGGGGCAGTCTTGTGTTTCTTTCGAACCAAATCTCTTCTTAACGGTTCCCTTTTCCTCTCTTCCCCCCAGAGCACACGCCGATAGAAATGCGAAAATCCGTGCTTGGAAGAACTGATGGACGACCGTCTGCAGGTCTCCAAGTCAAAACACGGCGCTAGTACCATATTTACCCCACTTATTTTGTACGCTACCCTTGCAAAATCCAAAGAGGTCGCACTTTTAGAAACTTCGTAATAAATCTTCCACCTTGGAAGTCGCTCATCCCACCACGACCATCGAAACGCTCGAGAAGAAAAATTTACTGTCGGCACCAGCTGGAAAGGGTACATTCGGGTCCGCTCGAGTATCGAACACACAACGAGAGAAGGGAAAGAGATTTGATATTTAATTGAAGGGCTTCTTAGTTCCTTCGTATTTTTTCAGGAATAGGACAACGCGCAAGGTCTTTTTGAAAAGATTCTCGCGCAGTTATCCTGAAAACCCACCGCAATCATGGGTAAGCGCTCCATCACTCGACGAAGAATGCGATCGCAGACTCTCCGCAATGACTTTGCCGGCTTTCGAAGATACCTTGACTGACTTGTGAATGTATTAGCTCCTAAGAAGAAAGACCAGCAGAAGATGTCCCTCGGGGCCTTCTTGACTGATGAGAGTACGGATGCCTATTAGCCTTACATAAATCGATTTGCACTGACCGTCTTTAGAAATGGGTTCATGGGCCGATGAAATGGAGGATATGCCAGTTTGTGAGTTCTTCCGACTTTCGTCTGGTTGTGATTTTTGCTGACCTGTATGTTCTCATTCAGCCGGTATGTTGCAGATGGACAAATCTGCTGAATCAATCGTGCCAGGATACAAAAAAACTAACTAGACTAGACTCTCGTCCTTCTGGATATGGTTCCGGCAGCAATGACAGACGCAATTACGGTTCTAACACCGGTACTTACGGCGGCAATGCTGGAGGTTCGTCGCTTCCATGACCTGATCAAACCCCTCCCCCACCCCCGCATTAGCAAGAGAGGCCTTGGTCAAACTAACTGAAAGTCAGGGTATTCTGTTCGTGAAGAGTTGCCACTTCCCGACAAGCCTCCGTATACCGTTCATCTCGGCAATCTTTCCTTCGATGCCACTGTTGGCGACGTTACCGATTTCTTTGTCGGCTGCGAATGCATCAATGTTCGAATTATTGAAGACAAAATGGAGATGAAGCCGAAAGGATTTGGATATGCAGAATTTGCTTCGTTGGAGGGCCTCAAGTCAGCCTTGACCCTTAATGGGAGTCAGTTTCAAGGTCGCAATATCAGAATCAGTGTTGCGGATCCTCGTAAGTCAGAAACCTCACTGCTTATACCTTCTGCTAACTTCCTCTTCAGCAAAGGATCGTGGCGATCGCCCAGATGTAAGAGAACTTGGAGACTGGAGCAGGAAGGGTCCATTGCCAGACCTGCCAAACCGAGGAGGAGATCGTCGCACTTCGGACCGTGGATATCAAGCCAGCCGATTCGGCGAGGAAGGAGGTGATCGTAGAGGTCCACGTGAGCCAGAGAGTGACGGCAAGGTTCGAGATTTCGGAAACTGGGAGCGAAAAGGCCCCCTTTCACCTCTTGCTCAGCAAGAGCGCGCACCACGCGAAGGCGGTCGACCCCGTACAAATGACGGACCCAAGGGCGAAGGTTTCAGAGATCGCAGAGCATCACCAGCCGCTTGGGGTGAGGGCAGACCTCAAGGTCAAGGCTCCCAGGATGGATCTAGGCCGCCGAGACGCGAATTCCAGGAACGACCCGCTGTCGAGCGGGCCCCTACCGCGGCTGACCAAGACAACCAATGGCGCGCTAAAATGAGACCTGACCCACCAGCAGCGAAGTCCCCTGTTCCGTCCCGTGAGGGTAGTGAAGCTCCGGCCTCTCCAGCTCTTGCTTCCGCTCCGGGCGGCAGACCTAAGCTGAACCTTGCTAAGCGTACCGTCTCGGAAGCCCCGTCTGAGTTGACATCACCATCTGCGTCTGGCGATGCAAAGGCTAGTCCCTTCGGAGCTGCCCGCCCCATTGACACTGCCGCTAAGGAGAGAGAAATTGAGGAGAAGCGACTTCAAGCAATCAAAGAGAAGAAGGAAGCTGAAGAAAAGGCCAAGCAAGATAAAGAGGCTGCCAAGGCCCAAGAGGCAGAGGAGAGCGCAAAGAAAGTCGAGATCCTACAACGCGAGGGTGAAGAAGCACCAAAAGAAGCAGAAACTATTGAGACTGAGAACGCAAACGGTGAGATCGTGGATGACAAAGCTGTCAAGCCGAAGGAGATTGTGCGAGATGCTCGACCAAAGCCATCCGATACTGGCGCATGGAGACGCCCGTCTTCGGGTCCCAAACCTCCAAGAGATGACGTCCCTCGGGGCCCACGTGGCAGAGGTGATGGTCACCATGCACCGAGAGGTCCAAGACACCATGACGGTGGAAGGCAGTACAGACAGAACACAAATGGTGGTCCCCAACCTGCTGCCCCTGCACAAAACCCTACTCCAACTGCCGAGACCCCAGCGCTCGAGGAGGACGGCTGGAGCACAGTGTCGAAGGCGAGGAAGAACAACCGTGGTGGGAGCAACGCAGGGCAACGTGCTATTGCTTCTTAAATCCTAGTGATAACAAGAAGAGTCGAACCAAGTACCGGACATCGACATTCCGAGAAGGTATATCTCGGTGCACTGAGCACATAGTCTCATGCGTTTTTCATGACTTTGATGCCCCTAAAACCCAGAATCAATTTCTTTTATCTTTTACCCATGTCTCGGCTTCCAAAACGATTTCCTCGGCGTTAGATCTTTATAAAGCATATGTCTAGATCTGCGTCATGCCTTCACACATTCTGGCCTCCCTGGCTTGGATGTTCACACCGAGCGCACATCATTCACAACAAATCCCTGGACCTATTTTCCTTGTACCTCTATGTACTGGCAACATCTAGATTGCATATGGGTGGCCTTTGCACGAAGTCAATTTTCTTGGCTTGGCGGCACAAGTCTTGTGTACTGACATGTCTTACTATGTTTGTCGCCATCTTGACATGCCTATGTCACTTCACTTTTGCGGCTTGTTTGTCTACTCACTCTCCTCTTTTCGCGGCTTGGGAATAGTGGGAATCAAAAGTTATTTCTGCCGAAGAACAGTAACAGACTCCGACGCATCTATATCCATTTGGTCTTTTCTTGCTACTACCACCCTGTCCCTTGTTTTCCATCGACATTATGGTTCTAGGTTTTTCTCTTGGCTTCATAGACACAAAGAGAGGATTCAGGATGGGATCATGGCATGTTATGGTGGTATGAAAATGCGACGGTACAGATGAATCAAAATGTTTGCACGAAGTCTACGGTGTTTCACTGCATTAAATTTGATAGTTTGCCATTTCGGTATTTCAGTTGGACGACGCTGTGCATGGAGAGGGGATTGTGGTGCTCTGAGAGAGGATTGTGGTGCTCTGTAATGCAGAACAAAGAACGAAAATAGAAATGAATGAAATAAATACTTATGGCTAGAGGTGTGCATTCTCTGATGATTGTATCTATGGGTGTAGTTGTATTCCGTATAGGTCTGAAGGACGTCCATCTTGAAAAAGCAATGGGAACGATGAGATGAAATACAACAGCCCTCGCCAACTTCCTGTTCCTCGTTCGCTCTCTCTTTTCCCTCTCTTTTCCCTTAGCTGCATGTCTTGTGCCACGTGATCACAGCCTGATGCAAAGATCGACGCTAGTGCTAGTCCTGCACCTGCATTCGAAATTCCCGTACCCTTGGGTTTCCCTAAAGTTCTAAAGTTACCCGCTTGTCAGACCTGCTTTTACCTTTTCTGCCCTTTATCCGTCTACCTAATAATCTTCATCATAAACAATCCCTTCGTATTTGCAAACAAACAACTATTCTCTTTCACTACTATTCATTCATTTTCATAAATGACCTTCTCTTATACTGGCATATATTATATCTCCATCTAATAATCATTTTAGTCATAGTAAGGACAGTCATTCCTTTGAGGGGAATGAGCGAGGGGCAAACATGTTTTTTGGGCAGAAGAAAGGCTTCGGCGTTCAGCCTGCGCAGCAGAAATTCAAAACAGAAAAGATAAAACTGGACAAGAAACCGCCACCTCTCAAAAGCAAACTTTCGAGCAATGACGTGCGAGAGGGGACACGCATCAATACGATTCCCCAAAGGTCCAAAGATAATACAAGCAGATTGTTGAGCGTGCCCAATACCGCAAGCGGCGCAGGAAAGAAACGGAAGGCTGAGGCCAGCGCAAACTCTAGTCCGAGGAGAAGTCCGAATCCTTCAATCCGACGAAGTCCAAGTCAACTCCGCCTAGAAAGCGATAGCGAGTCCGAAGATGAAGACGAGAGCCCTGTCGGAAGCAAAAGAGTCAAGGTGGAAAATGGGGAAGCTGATCCGAATCGGAAGTTGCGCGATCTCAGGGCATTCCTGGTCAGGGAAGAAGGGGGAAAGAAGATTAAGATGATAAATGCAGCCGACACCATGCTGAGCATGCGGAAGGCTAAGAAAGGGGAAGGCAATGGGGGTGATTGCGATACTGTATTCTTGAGATATCCGAGTGTGGGGCGCGGGGAAAGGTATGTTTATTTGTGATTCATGCGCCTAAGAAGCTTCAACGGCAGAACTAACGATTTCATGCGATTGCAGATATCAGCTAGTTTCAGAAGGGGACATTATAAATCCTTACGAAGAAGAAATGATTAACGCTTTTGAGGAGATCATGAAAATTGTCGACATCGTTAAGGACGTTTATTTGACCGAGGAGCAAAGCATAAAGTTTAGGGATCCAGAAAATGGCATCTACCGTCAGGTACAAAAAGCTGGGAACATCATCAAAAATATGCTCGACAGAAAACCATGCGACAAAGCTCTAGTGAAAGAATTATTACCTCAGTTCAAGGATGCCGTGAGCGTCTACAACGGCGCTCTTGGAGCTCTTGTAAAGGATGGTTCTATTGCCAGGAATTTGGACAACATGCATTCTTTACCCTCCAACCTCGTTAAGATCATTTTACAGCAGGTCTACGATCGAGTTGTCTCGCCCGAAGTGGAGTTACTTCAAAAATATCAGAATGGCACAAACTACGTCTATGGCGAACTGCTCTTTCCATTCATATCGCGAATTCTTAAAGAAGATACACGCATGAAGTCCGACCAGGTTTTCGTAGACCTTGGCTCTGGTGTTGGTAACGTTGTACTACAGGCTGCCCTACAGATAGGCTGCGAGAGTTGGGGTTGTGAGTACATGCCTAATGCCTCTCGTCTTGCAGCTGCACAGAAGAAGGAGTTCTCTGCACGCTGTCATGCATGGGGTATTAGCACCGGTTCTGTGCACCTCGAGGCTGGAGACTTCCTTGAAAATTCGAAGATTCATGAGGCTATGCGGAGGGCTGATGTTATCGTGGTCAACAATCAAGTATTCCAGCCCGAGCTGAACCAGAGCCTTTTGAACTTGTTTTTGGACCTCAAGGATGGGTGTAAAATCGTGAGTCTGCAGAGCTTCGTGCCAGATGGTCATGAGATCACGGCGCGGAATCGCAACAATCCTGTGAATGTCTTGGCGGTGGAAAGAAGGATATTTGGGGATGGCGATGTTAGCTGGCAGCCGGGTGGAGGGGATTACTATATTGCGACGAAAGATAGCAGCAGGCTGGCGAAGTTCTCCAACTGGAAGGATTAATATTAGTTCTGGAAGTTCGAGAAGAGAGGAGTGGTTCCGTTGGAAATTGAGCGCTTTTGGATGGCATATACAATGGAGTAAACAGAACGCTGGGACTTTGGACAGGATTATTGTATTAGGATACCATTTGGCGGGTGATCGGTTTGGTGATTTCATATACCAATATAGCGAACGAACGTAGGGTAGAAGGGCGCTTGTAACAATAGATTCGTGTATTGTGTACGAGTTCTGATTGTCCATTGATCAGTCCTTCAATCAAATCCGAGTCCCATGCTGATGCACACTGACACATTGGATATGCATGAAGCGCGCTGGCAAATGGGTGAGGTTGTCCTAACTTCCAAATGTTCTATTCATCTCATCAGCTTCCCGCCCTTTTTGCGCCATCCATCTATCGATCAACTCTTTATTCTCCGCCTTTAACTTCTTAACATTCTGCTCTGCCATGTTTAGTTGCAAATTTAATGATATCATCTCATCCTGCACATCATGATATCCTTTTGTCTTTGCCCTTAATTCATCGTCTCGATCTCGAATCTTTCTTTCCAAAATATTGCGCTCCCTTGTCAAAGATTCCACCTGTTTCGATTGAGATGCGCTCTTCGTGCGCAAGGTTTGGAGCGAACTTTCGGCGATTTTAGCCCGAGATTGGAAGGCAGAGGAGGAGCGGAGGGCTTCCGAAAGAGCGGCGCGGAGCCGCAGTGTTTCTTGCGAAGGGTTGGGATCCTGAGCAGCGGTCTGAGACGAAGATGGTGATGTAACTTTCACAGACGGGTTCGAGGTGGATGTTGTATTTTCGTGAAGGGCAGCTGTAGCCGTGAGCGCTGACACACGGTCGAGGAGTTGGGTATCTTTGTGGGAGCATGGTTAGTCTGAGTAGAATCGCAACGAAGATAGAGAGGGCAAGGCGGAGTTACAGGCTTCTATGAACTGTGGATCGAATCGCTGATAGCTTGCCTGTTCCCTTTCATCGCGCTCCTGAAGAGCTTTGATGTATTCATCGCGCCAGGACGTCATTTTTTGGTATTGCCGCTTGCTGATGTGTGGGTTGAGGCTGCATTGCTCATGTATCTCTTGCGAAAACGAGTTGTTGGAAGAATATAGGATAATCTCTCAATATTCCATAATTGCGCGAGACAGGAGAAGGAGAAAGAAGAAGTTCTTCGTGCAGCCTAACATTCTGTGCGTCAAGTCACAAGTTCCTATGCGGAGCGAATGTGAATAAACGGGCCTAAAACCATGCAAGACAGATCCCGATAAGCAATGCTGATAGGATAAAGCGCGGCCGAACGCTAGTGGGTTACAACTATGGAGCAAGAAGCACCAAAGCTTATTATGCCTGGTAGGCCCCGATGTAATGTTGATGTTCTACTACTCTTCAACCAACGAAGCGACACCACGAACGACGTCAACAAATCCTTAATTGATCCCTACGCCGCGCGAAACAGCGACGACCTTCTGCGACTCACACAACTATATCGCAACGCCGGAGCACGCTCTTTCATCAGAGTGAAATCCAAGAAGATCTTGGAAACAGGGCAGGGTCAAGCTTAGCGCCAAGTGAGGAGAAGAGAAGAAACTACATCCACGACGAGGAAAGATGTCTTCGAGAAAGAAGGTTCTACTGAAGGTTGGATGGACCACCAGCTCTCTGAGGAGCTTCAGTACTGACGGACGACTTCTAGGTCATCATCTTGGGCGATAGCGGTGTGGGGAAAACGAGTTTAATGAACCAATACGTACGTTGAAGACCAAGTCTATCGACCCTTTGACCATGAAGCTACCTTCGAGGGATGACTCTAATGCTTCGCAGGTCAACAAGAAGTTCAGCGCAAGCTATAAGGCTACTATCGGAGCAGATTTCTTGACCAAGGAGGTATTGGTCGACGATCGACTAGTCACTATGCAGGTACGCTTCCCATTATATACAAACAAGGGAGATGAGGATCGCTGATATGGTCGTGTATAGCTTTGGGATACTGCTGGCCAAGAGCGATTTCAATCATTAGGTGTCGCATTCTACAGAGGTGCGGATTGCTGCGTCCTTGTCTACGACGTCAACAACTCGAAGAGTTTCGATACACTGGATAGCTGGAGAGACGAGTTCTTGATCCAGGCCTCACCAAGAGATCCAGAAAGCTTCCCATTCGTAGGTTCAGTGCTTGAGTACTCCGAATACAGTATTGACTTGGAGTTAGGTGGTTTTGGGTAACAAGATTGATGTCGAAGAGAACAAGAGAGTGGTAAGTCAGATACCACGTGCCACAGCAGGAGCTTTACTAACGGCAGCTACAGATTTCCTCAAAACGTGCTTTGACTTTCTGTACCTCAAAGGGTAACATTCCATACTTCGAAACGAGTGCAAAAGAGGCTATCAATGTTGAGCAAGCATTCGAAGGTGCGCAATCTTCCTATCAGATATGATGGCGGCTTTACTGACTGCTTCACAGTTATCGCAAGAAATGCTTTGGCCCAAGAGGAATCAGACGAATATAATGGGGATTACTCGGATCCTATCAATGTCCATATTGAAAACGATAGGGACGGCTGCGCTTGTTAGATGGAGTTTGTGTTAGCATGGACAGTTTTGGCCTCTACCTTTTCTCACCTAACAGCTCGTTTGCAACTGGGGATCATACACAAACTTTTCAACTTGGACTTCCTTAAGTGTACATAAGAATCATCCTGGCGTTACTGTTTGTTGCTGTTACTGGGTGTTTTACCTTCATTTCTTACCTTTGTTTTCATGTCTATACAGAATGCATAATGAGAAAGACGTACTGCTGCAATTGATAGCACCGTATCTGGTTGCTTAAACAACAAGTTCCAAAAGAATATACAAAGGACGTGACGATGATTGCGCAATGATGCATAATGAATTGGAGTCGAAAGCCCTTAGCCATAAAGCTGGAAACGACAACAATACCCGGCAACGTGATTTCCTTAACGTATTCAAGCCAACCTCGGGCCGTCGATTCAACGAAGCCTTCATGGTTGGGTTGGATTGGCTGAACGCGGAGGACTGTATTTTGCAGGATCGCTATCAAAACGTCTATCACAAATGAGAATGTCTCAATCTAGATAAATGTAAGCCTCAGCCTTCCTGGTAACTTTGGCTTGGCTGTCATTTTATTTAGATTTGCCTCTTACTCCTTACTGTAGTATCTCAGGACCACACTACCTAACCTAAATAAAGATCTCATAGGGTTCATACCTCCTCTTCAGCAACTCCACCATCCGCTTCATAAGCTCTGCGAACAAAAGCTTCACAACATATCACAAATCGGTCTCGACATATTGCGCAATATTTAAATGTATCACGCATATCTGTGTCTATGTCTGCAACCTCCATGACAGGGCTCATCATTCCTTTTGAGCGAGTTTCGGTTTCCTCAACATCACAATACTACTAAGGACATTATTTTAAACACCAGTTCGCGGAGCTCAGGATCCAGTTGTGTTGGTGGCCGAGCGAAAGTGGGATTTCCGGTGATAGGATAGGATCCACGGATTCAAAGATAACGTTAAGCTTGAAGACGCTCGTTTCCAACAACGAGAATCATTTTCATTACACTGGAAGCCTTAAGGGAATCTTTGGCCGACGGACAGACGGGTTGAGATACACTGCTGCGATGAGTGTAGTGATGGATCCAGCTTCTGCGGAGACGCCCGCGCATAGACCTTCCTTGACGTTGGAGCGCACCATCTCGAGCGGGAGCAAGGGGAACAACATGGGGTTTAGAGCGGGGATGGGTTTGGAGAATGTTGCGAGGAGGACTCTAGGGATGTTCCTTTTGGGAGTCACGGTGATGTTATGGACAAGTAGTAATTTCCTTGCCAGTGTAAGTTCTCAAATCGGAAGTCCCATCTTGCGGCTAGGAAGGGTACATAAAGCTGATATATTGCGATACTACAGTACATTTTCGCAGACGATACCTATTCGAAACCGTATTTTGTTACATATATCAACACATCTTTCTTTGCGGTCTCGCTGGTCCCGATCTTTCTGCGGATTCTGCAGCAACATGGCTGGGGGCATGTGCGGAAATCTATGGTAGAATATTACCATGAGCAGGTTTTGGAGTATAAGAACTATATAAAGGGAGTTCAGAAGGTATGGAGGAGGAAGCACAATATGCACAGATCCGAACAAGACGACGACCAGGAAGATCCTCTAAGCAGTTCCCAAGCGCGCCTACTCCCATCCGGGGACGAAGAAGCCGCGGACATCTCGCTCTCAGAAATTGAGGAAAAAGAGGACAAACTCAGTGTCGGCGAGACCGCTAAACTATCCTTCGAATTTTCGCTCCTCTGGTTCATCGCTAACTACCTTGTCGCCGGCTGTCTCGAATACACATCCGTCGCATCCTCTACAATTCTCACCTCTACCTCCTCCATCTTCACCCTCTTATTCGGCGCCCTCATCCGCGTCGAATCCTTCACCTACCGCAAACTCATCGGCGTCCTCGCCTCCTTCATCGGCATCATCCTCATCTCCTCCGTCGACCTCTCCTCCACCGATAATGACTCGAACCGCGGAAACTTCCCCCACAAATCGCAAGCCCAGATTGCCATCGGCGACATCATGGCATTCGGCAGCGCCGTCATGTACGGACTCTACGCCGTGGTTATGAAGAAACGCTGCGGCAACGAGGATCGCGTTGACATGCCCTTATTCT
This sequence comes from Rutstroemia sp. NJR-2017a BVV2, assembly GCA_002946415.1. Taxonomy (NCBI): domain Eukaryota; kingdom Fungi; phylum Ascomycota; class Leotiomycetes; order Helotiales; family Rutstroemiaceae; genus Rutstroemia; species Rutstroemia sp. NJR-2017a BVV2. The sequence goes on along the minus strand of NJPS01000042.1, from coordinate 484,503 downwards.
TCGGTCTGGTCGGCCTCTTCAACGTGCTTTTCCTCTGGCCTGGTTTCGTGATCCTGCATCTGACGGGAGTGGAGAAGTTTGAGCTGCCGCCTACGGGCAAGATCTGGTTAATCGTGCTGCTCAATTCGGCGAGTAGCTTCATAAGCGATTACTGCTGGGCCTATGCGATGTTATTGACGACGCCGCTGGTGGTGACGGTGGGGCTGAGCATGACGATTCCGTTGAGTTTGATTGGGCAGATGTGGTTGAATGAACAGTACAGCAACGGGATATATTGGGTGGGGGCGCTGGTTGTGGTGGGCAGTTTTGTGTTTGTGAATCATGAGAGTAAGGACGAGGATGAGAAAGGAGGTACGGTAGTGGTGGTAGGTGAGAGTTCGGCGGGTATGCAGACGCCGAGGATTGTAGTTATCGCTGCGGAGGGGGATGTGGAGGGGGAAGAATTGGTTTGAAATATTGTTTCTAGATATTTGGGGGTTTAGATTGGAGTGGGATGGAGTTGGGTGCTCGGTTGAAATAGATCCCTCCTTTTGGAGTATGGAATTATAGAAATACCACGCTTTGGATATTCACCAAATTCTATCATTTATATACAGAGCAAATGATCCTGGGTGTGATTAGTGCAATGCAGAAGACTCTCTGCTTGAATATCACCGTGCAGCACAAAAATATAAATATAGGTCCATATCAGATGAGACACTGCGAGAATTTCAAAGGGTGGATAGGGGTATCATGTTTCAATTGTCCTAAGAGTGTACGCTGGAGCAACCTTTATCATTCTAACCAGACCAGCCAACAAACGCCTTCGTCCCAACCCAGCATTCCTACAGCATCATAGTAAAGTCCGTCCGTTCCAATGTAATCTATCCAATCCATCCATCCATATTACCCAACAAAATACCACGCTGCAAACATAGCAGTCAATGCCATAAGTGGTCCTCCAACCGTAACAAGACCCAAGAAACTGCCATCCGACGGCTCCATATCTACAAGATTATCGTACATCTGCTCGGAGGAAGAACTACTGTCCTTCAAGTGTTTCCTTCCGATGGGCATGATCGCAGCACCAGGAAGTCCGTCTTTGAAGCGGACTAATTTGGCCATGGGACTTGCAATCATCGAAGAAAGGAAATTTGGTAAGTTTTCGACCCGTTTTCCGTCGTCGGAAGAACTTCCATCGTTATCTCTTGTTCTCGACAATCGTTCCTGGGCGAGAGTAATGCTGCTTCGGCTTTTGTTGAGGGGCTTGTGCTCCTTATGTAGCTTCATGGGCTGTATAGTTTTCACGGTCTCGAGGTCTTCGCTCGTTGTACCGCAGACAGCATCTAGTTCAGTTACAATCATAACCATGAATGAAAAGATTGCTTGGGCCTCCTGAATAACGTCGGCTTTCTCTCCTTCAGTCAAAAGGACTTCGGCTTCGGCTATACGTTTCTTGAATTCGCGTTTGATATCCTCTCCATCTTCGGCACCAACAAAGTCGAAAAAGGAAAGTCCCTGCTTCATCATCATCTGGTGGCATTCTGGGCGAGTCTTTTGGCGAGCAGAGGGTCGCACTTTTTCATCGGCAGCCACTTTAGATGATGGGGCAAGGTTCTGTGCTTCTCTAGTGACTGAGTAGGGTCGTACAGGTGAAGGATCCCTACTCCAGAAATCCTCGAATCCACCCGCCGTCTTCAAAGAAGCTCGAAGATAACGACCACCGGAAAATAGAGCCATATATAATACCCAAGCATACGCAAGCAAGACGTGCGGATTCTTTTCCACAGATTGTTTGGTGTGGGCAATAAACTCCGCCAACCGTCCACAGTCGGACACCAACTTGAGTTGTTCCTCAATCTCATGTTCGGGCGTATCAGTCAAAGTGCGAATATCTGCCCGGAGGCGATCAGACCGTAGGAGACCGGGCAGCTGCAAATGCGCGAGTAGAGATTGCGTCCTTGAGCATACTTTTGGAGGATCAATCGAGGTCTGGTTGTTGGTAGAATGGCGTGTATGAGAGTCGAGGAGCAAGTAGTCTGAGTCGGATCCTTCAGCGCTCTCCCCACCAGGCGATATCCTTGACTCTTCGAGGCATATTGGAAGATTGGGCGCATCAATTATCGATTGCCATAACGACTCGAAAGTTATATAGATAGGCGCAATGTATAGGAGGCCGGATACATAAATCGAGGGGTTCGTACTAAATGGGGGCAGTGCGAGTGGCAAACGGGCGAGGATAAGTCTGTTTAGTTGAGTATGTACAGCTCTGGTAGCAATATTAACTGTGAGAGTGTCAGCGGTAGAATAGCAGAGGTTATTTCTTGGTATGTTCTCACTTTGATCGGATAAGGAATTTTGCCCATCTGGTGGGGTTGGTTGGGTGGTGTTAGGATCAGCCATAGGAGCGAGATAGCATTCTGTGTCTGCGCAAGTAAAAGGTAAAGATGCAGGACTACGAGGTCGTTTGTGAGGTAAAGGGTATTATAAGAATATTGGAATTTGCAGGGGGAGAGAAAATATGAATGTGAATGTAAATGTGAATAAGGATTCGCAATCTGACCTTGTCACTTGAGATGTTGGGTCATTATTCACCATTCTCGAGGCGGCCTGCTAGATTGATATGGTTGGAGGACCTTTTCGGAAAGCACGCCCCGGATGGCCCTTGGTCCTCGTGAGAACAAAAGGAATAACAGACAGGGAGAGAGAGGGTAATAGGAGGATAGTATGACAAGAAGAAGAAGAAGAAGAAGAAGAAGTGATCTGGAGGTCGACAATGAGCTGATTTTGAATGTCTTTTGTGACCTTACTGTACCTTTTTCCCACCACCAAAATCAATAGTTATGATGTGATGTGCGGAATTGAACAACGGCACTGGCCCCGAGACGCCTAGGCCTGTCAGTTTGTCCCTCTGATCGGAAACAAGAAGAAGCAAAAGGTAACAATTATGTCCGTCCGTGTCCATACTTCCGCATCCACACTATGCTTTATCTACAGAGGCGTGAGAGGAGTTATCGAGCTCGAGCTCGAGCACGAGCAGGCGAAAAACAGGCGAAAAGCAAATCTGTAGAATCTGGAACTCTCCACAGGAGGATCATAGCGTTCGGGGAACTGCAGTTTTCCAGCCAGGCTGAACTTGGTTGGATAGTTTGAATGAACGGACTGCTTTTTGGCTCAGTGGCTCGTGGTAACCGATGCGATTCGTAAGAGCTAAGAACGGTCGACCGCCATTGTACCATGAGTAGAGTGGTTGAGTGTACGAAGTATGTTCTTCGAAGGACGATGGGAGGGGAGAGCGGAGTAATATATTGCATTGGTCGAATTCGCTTTGCCAACAACAAATCGTGCGCCACAACATGCAAATTCCAAAGAGCATGATAAACAATCAAAATGTACTGGACACCAAGACCAAGGTCCTACCCAGACCAGACCCAAAGACAACCCTTTGGCTAGCAAAGTATAGCGAGTCTGAGCAGAAGTCTAACCTTACCATGAGTTACGAACTTACGATACTCGGGAAATGTCCATTCGTGATGGCCAGCTTCTGTGCTTGCGCTCCCGTGTATTTCCATCAGGGGTTCACTATGCAACTATTTCCGCCTTCGCCGGGTGCGAGGTGCGAGGTGTCAAGAGGCCCTCTGTTCGGCATTTCGGTGGCACTGTCTTTGAGAAGGCCGTGTTACCTACATAAGCAGAGCACATATCACAGTGTCACTCGTATCACCGGTCTTCATTCCACAACATGAACAAAGAGCATGACCGCCACACACAGTTGTGCAACCTGGTTCGCGGTAGCAGCTGCAGCAACACCCGGGATCAAGGGCTTCCACAATGTACTGTAGAAGAAGTCCACGCGTATGGCCGGCAAATTTTCCTATACCCTAGGGCTAGCTCTAAGGAGTAGAGCAAAGAGTCTCGGAAGTCCGAATAATAAGTGGTCGACGCTTTTCACCGGCTTGGTTTTTGGGTGTGGCCAATCATCTGATGCTCTCCAAAATATCAATATGTCTGTCGTCATCATATAACTTGGTACCTCCTGTTCGAAGCTTAGGATACGCGTGAAACTCACCTCCCCATACTTGTACAAGCAGCAGTGCGCGCAGAATAACATCTCTTTCGCTACGAGTTTTCGCGGCCAACAAGTGCACAGCCTGCATAGAGCAGAAGATAGATAGACTTTGCTCCCTGCCAAGTAGCACAGCGGCACCGTCAAATTCGATTCACAGCCATCGTCGTATCGGGATCCGAGATCGAAACACTTACCCCTTTTATTCCTGAAGGCGAAGTATTCTTAAAGATACGCATCGTGTACGCGCTTCTCTCCATACACCGGATTCTTGTGATATCCGTCATTGAGCATAAGACTTACGGCTAGGGTCTGTTCATGTTAGACTCGACCAATAGCATGGGGCACTGATGTCCAAGACCTGAGTCGTATGGAGGTGGGATCTTCATTTCATCTGACTCTTTAACATTTATCAATATCCAAGCATGCTAGGCGAACGACAACTCATTCATGTTTTCCTTCCTTGGGGTTGAACCCGTTTCTCACCCTCATAAGCATTTCCCATATAGGAGACAAGTGTTGATCGGTCCCTGATTTGTGGTCGACAACTTTCCGTCTGTTGAAATGAACTATCAAACAAATCTTCCAAGATGGAGGGATGCTGTAGATGGAGTTATATAAGCTCTAGTGAGAGAGTCCTAGTCGTGACTTACCATCCATATTTACTCCTCCACGCGCCAGCTTTGTCACGAAGCATCAGGAACTACGACGTATTTATTCATAAATCTCAATAGATCTAATGGATCAATCAAAACGCGCATTGATCTATATGAATGGTGGATACTCCGTCTGGTGAGGGTAGTCCTACTCCACGATCTCATTATTTCCTCTTCAACAAGGTTTCCCATATGTAGATTTAGATATAAGTAACATACTACCCTCTAACGAGATGGGTTCTATGGAGAAAGAGGACCCTGCTCGACTTGCAACGCCGCCGACGAAAACTCTGGACTTCGCAAAATGATAATACTTCAATCCGAAACCACCGGTCCCTCTCACGGTCAACGTAAAGACCGAAGATCTAGCAAAATGATGGTTGTCGGATGAACACCTGGATTGGATTAGATGCACGCCGTTGATAGGAAGCGATGACAGGGTGGGAGTTGTGAGTGCCTAAATGTCTTCTCTTCATGCTCCGCTGTTAGACTTCCACATGCCTTGTCTATTCCTTCTTGCTCGCCGGTCGTTGTAAAACATACTGGCACACCACAGTGAATGGTAGTCCTCGTTCCTGCTGAATGTGAGGCAGGGCAGAACACTACTGGATATTGGATTGTTCTGGGAGCTTCTTTTGATCCTCCATCAATACCTGGTGGAATGAATTAGGCACGGATTGGGATGATACTGACAGTCACGACGGCGTTACTGAAAGAGAAAGAGAAGGACCAGGAAGATAAACAGGAATGCAGCTATCCATGGTAGCCACATCGTTATCACATCTCAATTTAGGGAACACACTAGCCGAGCAAGTTCTACAGGCCGTATGGGTGTAGCTAATGCAACATCTGATCAGAGCACTTCTATCTTCAAGAGAAACAAACAAAAGTCATCAAATTGAGGGAGCACGTCAAGAGGAGACCGCATGTACATTTCCTAGCCATATCCTCTATCTCAGATTTGTGCTTTGATTTTCAGGATATGGTGGTATGCCGTCCTTCGCGTTCTTCTGTAACGGCCGCAAAGTGAATTAAGTATTGATAGATCCAACAGTTACGGCCCGTGTTTCTCTACACCGAAGCTGTTGTGTCTGAGGAAATCCTCTGATCCGCTCCACATGTAACAATCTCTTTTGTAATGGCTGTGTGTAACATGTCGGTTTCTGTCCACCGGCTCAAGTACTTCCTTGGTATATATATTAGCATAAGATGGCTATCCAACCATAAGGTGTTCATTCTTCTTCGTTATGTTGATGATCGAGGGATAATGAACGTTGGATCTTGCGTTTTTGATGCTCAATTGTGTTCAGAAGAAGCGTGAGACTGGATTCAATCTTGTCTTCTGTAGCTGTTCGGATGTCTATGTTTGCTTGAAGAACTGAAGAGTTTATCCTGCCTGATCGAGATCGCCATTACGGTGCTGTCAAATCCTGAGGACATCTTGAGACTCTACCACGATACAAGATTTGATATCTAAGCAATATACACTATCACGTCGCCACAATCTTTATAAAGCATTATCTGAACTCAACTTCCATCTTGGCCTGGCCCAACTATTCACTATTCGTCTCACACAAACTCAGAACCAGATAACCACGCCCTATCTGATCTGGAGTTCACGAGTTCTCTTTTAATTGTCCAAACTAATCACAATCTTCTTTCCACATTTAAATCTCATCCTCAACTCCCACAATATAAATATTTCCTCCCAACCATTTTCACCCCCAATCTCTCCGCAGCCCATTTAATACTCCAAGCACGAACCGCACAATCGAACCACCTGAATCATCAAAATGCCACCCAGAGAATATCCCGGGTTCGCGGACGGAGATGTTCTGATTGTCTCGCCCACTGGTCGACAATGGAAACTCCATTCTTGGGTTCTGCTCAACCATTCCGTGGTTTTCGCTAAGATACTCAACGACATGGAACCACGCCATATTACGAAGAGCATGGCGCAGGAGGGGAGATGCGTTAAATGGAAGCTTGAGATGAAGCCGTTCCGTGAGCTCGATGATGCTAGGTTTCGGAGTTTTGAGGCTGTGGTGAGTACTTCGTCTTCTTCTTCTGTTTCTTTTGATAATGCAGCTACTGGCGGATTTAGAGAGCGGCCTGTTATTCTTATGAGGATTGGATGATCATAGGAATATTTCTGTTTACAAAGATGTAACAAATACTCACCCATTACCAGCCAATCAAGAAGAAGAACCAATTCCAAATACCCGATAACTTCAATGGCATTGGGGACATCGACTTCGAAACCACATACGACAATTTCTTCCGCATGCTCTACAACATGGATCCCATCATAACCGACGACCTGCACCTCTCCGGGAAGCAATACATAACCGACTGCATCTCCGTCCTCCAAGCCGCCGACTACCTGGGTTCCCTCCCCGCCGTGCGCGCCCAAGTCGAAAAGCACCTCCTCCGCATGATGCAAACCTTCTGGACGCACGTGGCCAAAAACCCCGAAGCATGGGCCGACATCGCCGTGCGTCTGCAATCCGCCGTCATCTTCCAAGAAGCCATGTGCCACATCATCGGCGCGTACGAGCTCTCACAAACGATCAAAAAAGCCACTCTCGCACGCATGCAATTCGGCTCTGTGATTCTCCAGCTCGCGGAGCGCAAGGCGCGGGAGCTGAAAGATATGAAAATCATGACTGAGCGCCGTCTCATGCAGTTCTTTCCCCAGCGTCTCATTCGTCGCGAGACCGATAGTAAAATACCTGGCCGTGCGGACTATAGCGCGGATATCTACCTTTGGCAGGCGTTGACGATGGTGCGGCAGTTTTTTGCGTCGTGTATACTGGCGAATCGGCATCATCGCGCGGAGGATGGGGGAATGGAGTTCTATCGCATGGTGGAGAGGTGCGATTATATTGATAAGAAGGCGATGGAGGACTTTCATGTGATTTTTGGGATGAGCACGAAGGGGAGACAGTGCTTGTTGGAGGCGGTGGAGACGATTAAGGAGGATGTGAGGGTGGTGGTCGGGGGGCTGCTGAAGGAGGAGTTGCAGTTGAGGAGGGGGGAAGGGAGGGGTAGACCGAGGAGATATTTGACTTGTATGAAGATTAGAAGGGACGAGTTGCCGTGGGTGAGGGATCCAGAGTTGGTTGCGGAGATGGGCAGGGGATGGGCTGGGGGGATTATTGGAGAGCGGGGGAGGGAGAGTGTGGAGGTGGGAGCAGATGCTGAAGGTGCAGGGGATAATGAAGGCGAGGGGAATGGGAAGGGGGAGGATGACGACGGCGACCCGATGGTAGAGGACGGCGAGCAGGAAATTAATAGCGAGGACGATCAGGAAGGAGACGGCCAGGAACAGGAAAACGGCCGAGACGACGACGGCGATGACGAGCTTCACGATTAGCCTTGGTACCATATCTTTCCTTTACACTTTCGATCTTTGTGTCTATCTATCAAGCAAGTTGGTGTGGCGCGGATTTTGTTTTTCTACTTGCTCGATGTTTTAGCGAGGTTTCTCCTGAGCAATTAAGGGGAACGAATATTAATGAAATAAAAATAAAAATTGTAATCCACATTAGACAAATCAAGCCTGCTTGATTGCACAGAAGACCAGTTGCAAGAGATTTTGAGAGACTGGTTGGTAGACGTGAGATGCGTATACTAGTATCATCTGTGATCGTAGAAGTACTCTTGCACACTCGTGACTACTGAATAAAGATGCAACCTATCCACTTGGATCATAAGAGCACAACCTGTTTGCCTTTTTCCACACTTAAGGAGGATCAACTTGTAGATGAAAAGCACAAATAGCATCTCTTCACCTCACTTCCAACACCTAGCACCAACAGCTATCCTTCCACATCCCAAAGGCAGACAGTCACCAATCAAGTCACAAGAAAACAGTGAAAACCATCGTGTTTTTCGTTCAAGAATAAAATAATTATTCGGTCATGAAATCCCGCCCCAAAACGCCCGTCCTGTTCCATGCCTTGCCATATGTCTATCCGATCGACTGTTTCTTTTGATATCATCAATCCCCAATTAACAAGGGGAAGTACTCCAAAACAAAGCATTATTAAAACGATCCTGGGGTATAATAACATCATCCATCCATGCACGCATTATCTTTCCATCAATGTATACAAAATTCTCCTTTTCCTCACTTCGTCCTGTCCTGTCTTTTGTGTTCGGCAATGCTGTAAGGGTTTATTCCCACATCAAAATTCCGGTCCTGTACTAGGAGCTGGAACAGCTGAGTGAGGAGGAAAACCAACGTAATGATTATATGCTTCCACTTAATCAAACAGTACGTTGACTCATCTCTGGTGCCGGTTCCACAGGATGGCCAGTAGTGGTTTGAGCTGGAGCATGGGCGTGAACTGGTTCTGGAGCTGCGGGCAATACATCATTTGGGGATGTTCTGCTCTCAACAGACGCTTCTTCGCCTTTGTTTCTGTAGGCGGCGGCCATTGGGCCATGTGCGTCGTTATGGGCGAGAGATTTCCACATGATATATGTACTAAGATGTGTGTTAGAGACTTGTATTGAAGGTAAAGGAGTACAAGGGAACTGACCTAGCGTATGTTCCGACCATTCCAATCCAACATAGTACAGTGGATGCCACGCAGTATGCGTTTTTGCGGTACACGGGAGCTGGGATACCGTTGAGGTTGAAGTAACGTTGCGCTTCCGAGTTTGATAAACCGTCAATGGTTGCTCGTCCTGTTGCTACGATGACCTGTATACAAGTAATTAGAATCGAGGTTTAACATAATAAGTACGAGGTTGAACGTACAGTAAGGCCAATGGCATCTGCTAGAGTCAACAAACACATGATCACCGAACAAATCTTCCATGCGAGTTTGACTTGATGACTCTCATGACGTTCCGGCCAGAATAGATCGAAGAAGAAACCCGAGCCGAAGATTGTGGCTACCGCAATACCGACGAAGATGTTGTATGCGAAGATTCCAACGATGTCGTTGTTTTCTGTGTGCAGACCGTAGCGAGTTTGAATACCGTCTTGTTGATCAACGTAATCTATGTAATAAATCGAGTGTTAGTAGTCTGTAAATATTTCTTGCGACTGCTGGTGGCGAAGGAAAAAGAAGATGTATCTTACCACTCAGTGCAGCGGTTCCTACAGATTCTGAACAGACCATGAAGATCATGGCAATTTGGTAGACTATCATCTTCGTTTTGCGGAGATGGTAGACTTGGTTGAACATGTAAGATCCCTTGAACTTCCCCCATTGCATCTCCTTCAGATCCAGACCCCAGATTACAGCCATTGTGAATGTTGTAAGGGTGATATGAGAGGTTTGGTGGTGGTGTTTGTCTTGGGTGGCGGCGAGAGGAGTAGTATTAATGGATGATGTCTAATAAGTGATAGAATGTAAAGTAACGATACTATCTCCTCACCCAAAAATGCCAGGTGTTAGACAAAATCGAAGATGAATGGAGAAGAAAGACAAGGGATATAACAATAATTCTTCAGCAGCTTTTGTAAAGATATTGATTTCTAAGAAAGCTGCAGGAAGGAGAATTATCGGAAACTTGAATATAAAAGTTTAAAAAAGAGACGCGGGTGTTGGTGCAGATGGGATCATCGCTACGTCACTGTGACATGGGAAAATGCTAGCTGAGGGTTATCGGAGTTAGGGACCGGTGGAGACTTGTTTCTCAGTACTTCGTAGGGTCGGTTGGAGCCAGAAGGAGGCCATTGTTGAACATCAAACTTTCCGTATTTAGCAACTTCGGCCTGCACGCAGTACGGTACTAGTACAAACCCTTGGTTCGCTGCTACAGTAGTTTGAATAGTTTGAGTAGTTCAGATAAAAAGACGAGAAAAGAAAAGAAAGGCAGCGAGCTGAGCTTTCGTCGTTGCGTCGTTGCGTCGTTTCGTCGTTTCAGTGTTGTCGGGAGGGAACTGATAAAAGTCTGCTTTGATGAGAATGCGAGCGTCCTAAGCCCTGGTGCTAATATAATATTCCGTATCTCCGAAGAGGTGGATTACTATGTTTGTAGATCGCTAGGCCTCTGCGCTCGTGCATAGTAATTGATGATCTGACGATTGTTTGAAAGGACCCTTTATGAGGGGCCCCGATGGTGAGCGGGTCCTAAAGACGTAAGTGATGGTGGTAGCACACATCGGGAAATCGAACCTCTGGCCACTGACCACTGACCAGGTGCTTCGTGCTTTGCAGATCCTAAAATGACGGATCGTTGATCGTGAAAGACTATCAGCTCTGTATCCGGACTCTCGGTTACACACCAGCTCCCCTTTCGGGTTGCCAGATGAAAAAGTCTAGGCATGACATCGATCCACCTGGGCAATGGGCAATGGGCAATGGGCATTCATCAAACCCCAAAAACTTGAAACTGCACTTTGCCAGGTGTCGGCAGGAGAAATCGATATGGCATAAGTCTTGGATGCTCCGAAGGATGTCGTCTGTAGAACTAGCACGAGTAGTTTGTAACTCCCGAATGCGGGCGCTTACACGTCTCGCTACATCGCTTCTTCACAACTACCGTACTCCTACTGACGTTGATGCTATTTCCCTCCCGTCTTCTACCTACAAGAGGCAAACATGTGCTTTTCTGGTGATGGTTTCAACACTCCGTCGGATCAGACGAATGTTTATTGTTATAAGCTTCCACTAGAAAAAATAAGATATCAAGTCAGGAACAACGAAAGTCAAATTGTAAGGGCAAAATCTCCAGCACCAAGTAGGTCTTTCCAAGGCTCCAAGGCTCCAAGTCGACTTGGCTGATCTAATAACGGAATGTCGGAAAAGTTCTAGAATGTGCGGAAGCCACAAATATCTGGTTGAAAAACAGGTTGCCTTATATAAAGTAATTTCCACGATAAGTGCACTGTCACCTGACTACACTCTCCTCCAGCCTAAATCTCAGGCACCAGGAACCGAAAGCCTTACACTACACCGCTTTCACGTTCAGCCCCACTATCCTTGAAGCGCGCTTCTCAAAAACTTTCCAGATCATTCTACTACTTTTGCTATTTCTTCTTCTTTTCTTACTTGGGCCTCACCAAGCTCCTTCTTACATTCTCACTGTTTCCTTTCGCATCTTACTCTGTCTGATATTCAAAATTGAGGTGAGGCTCCTGCATCATAATTCTCAGTCAATTCATTCTCTGTAACAAGGTATGTTGCTACTCATGCTTCTCACGAGCCCTCTTCCCTCTTCCCTCACTCCCGCTTCCCTTTCCCCTCAATCTGTTATGATGATACACAAGCTGGCACCAGTCTGAGTCGATTTGTACTCATATCTTTGAAGACACTGCTATGCGCCTTCGGGCCTCCTTCTGATCAAGATTCCCTACATTACCACGCTCAGTCACAGATGGTTGGTCATATGTACACCGCTGACATCAACTTCTGTATAGGATATTTTTTACTTCTTAAAACTTTTGCAAACCTTGACCAAAATGGTTCTCCACAACCCAAACAATTGGCACTGGGTCAACAAAGATGCTTCGGTCTGGACAAAGCAATGGATTGAAGACAACGTCAAGGAGCTGAAGGCTGAGGAGGATGGTGTCACCGCCCAATTAGATAAATTGATTAGCATGGATGGAGATGTTGATGTTAATCAACGGAAGGGAAAGGTCATTACCATATTTGATGTCAAACTCGTCATTGAGTATTCAGGTATGTCCTGTAGATATTCTCAATATAATCAATTTATGTCTAATGCTACTCAGGCAAGACCAAGGATGATGAATCTGTGAGCGGAACCATCACCGTTCCTGAAGTTGCCCATGATACCGAAGAGAATGAGTATGTTGTATGTCTTAATCGTCCCCAATGGGCGCCTGTATGGCTCCTCTAACGTGACTGTAGTTTGACATAGACATTTACTCCGATGCGAGCTCAAAAGCTCCCGTTAAAGACCTCGTTCGCGCAAAGATTGTCCCCCAACTTCGTCAGCAATTCGCAAAGCTTGGACCGGCTTTGATCGCTGAGCACGGAAAGGATATCCAGCATGCACCAGATGCGAACCCCGCGACCAAATTCCCTGCCGCAAAATCATACCCTCACAACGCCCCAACTTCCTCTTCCGCAACCACAACCGAGAACAAGGGTTCTTCTTTAGTTAACACTACCACTGTCACCGATACAGAAGAGTTCCGTGCGCCTGCTTCCGAACTCTACCAGACATTCACCGACCCTCAGCGCATTGCTGCGTTCACCCGTGCCGCCCCCAAGCTTTTCGAGGGTGCCAAGAAGGGAGGGAAGTTCGAGCTCTTTGGTGGTAACGTTTCTGGAGAATATCTCGAACTTGAAGAGCCAACCAAGATCGTACAAAGCTGGAGACTCGACCAATGGCCAAAAGGACACTACTCCAAGTTGGAAATCAACTTTGACCAAAACGATGTCGACAATGTTACTGTGATGAGAGTTACATGGAGCGGTGTTCCTGTTGGACAAGAAGATGTTACCAAGAGAAACTGGGGCGAGTACTATGTTAGGAGCATTAAGCAGACTTTCGGGTAAGTGTTTTGAAATCCTGACGAGATCGGATTAAATGGCTAACCATGAAAACAGCTTCGGCACGATTCTGTAGATGATAATTAGAACGGTGGGAGGAGGTTGATAAAGAAAGAATGGAGAATTATGATAGTTACGATGACGATGACGGAATACGAATAGATGAGCAACCAGATCTGATAAGTGAGCGGATGAATGAAATCTGTGGATAGGCTTTTTTAATAGATGACCAAGTCTAGATAAATATCAAAGGCACTGCATAATCAATCCTACGTTCTTATTGAACCTACCCTCATTCATTCCTTATATCACTGGTGATTGTGCAAACTTTACTTCACAGCTCCTGAATCTCAGCGTGGAATCTACGAGCGAGTAGTATTGACATTATCAAGCACAATACAGTAGTACAATCCACATTAAAATACAGTGCAACGCCAATCCATCCACCGCCTGTGGTATAATAACATGCAGCCTTAATCCCCTCTTCATTTTACCCGTTTCCATTTCAGTTTTTCATTCCCGCCATCCATGCATGTATTCGTGTTCGTTCGTTCGTCTTTCACTTAACCTTACTGCCATGACAAAATAAAGAAGGAAGGAAGGAAAGGAAACTATCTATCCAAGTCGAAGCAAAGCCAGCCAGCCCACTGAAACTATAACCATAAAACCCAACCAGTCCCCAACCATAGCCATAACCCTATTACCCATAGCGGCACCGATTTTTCATGTACCTCCCTACCGTTCATCCATCCATGCATCCAACTCATTAATCATACTCATACTCATACTCATATATACACATCTCCCGGCCCCCCTATCCCAACCCTTAACCCGCATCAAGACATTGATCTCCGCCCCCACCCCACCCCATGCCCATCAGTCGAATGTCTCTCCCTCGCATCCCTCCTCCCATTACTCTTAAAACTCGCATGCCTCCACGGCGCCTGACTCTGCACCTCCACCGGACTAACCAGCACACTCCCCAGCCCATCATCATCATGCGCCGTCGCGGCCGCGACCGCAACCGGCGTGCCATCGCCCTCCGACACCACACTTCCCTTTCGATTCCGCAGATGCGTTTTCGTGATATTCGCGTCCTGTTCATGTCCGTCCCCGTGCATGACCCTCGGTCTATCTAATAGTTCCAAGATTTCCCTTTCCCTATCCGTATCCCAGTGTATCTCGCCACTATTTTTCGCCTTCCCCTCTTCCGAGCCCAGCTCCCCATCTCCCTCTCCCTCAACCGCCATCTTCAACCTCTTCCTCACCCCCGCATCCTTCTGCAACTCCTGCCAGACCTCGATATCCGTGCCCCAAAACGTCTTCCGCACCGAGCTGACCCCCAACTCGAACAGGAACACTGCTGCCAGAATAATAAGCAGCGTGCACCACCACAGGGCGTTCTGGCCGAAATGGTGGATAAAGCCATCGTGCACGTTGTAGGTGAGTGATTTGGCCGAGTAGAGCGCGGAGAGGAGGAGATTCCACATGAACCAGCCGCCGACGGAGAGGAAGTAGCCGATTGCTGTTATATATGTTTTGCTGTGCATTTCAAGGACCCTGGAGATGGGAGTTAGTGGTTGGAATGGAGTAGGAGTGTGATAGGAGTGCTTACATGATTTTTGTGACAATGATGACAACAGCAGCGGTGAAGCAGAGAGTACCGAGGGAGTAGAGTGTATTATCTTCTGTAAACAGGGCTTCACCAAAAAGACCAAACGAAAGGAAGTAAATCATGACCATCTCCGAAGCTGCCATGAATGTCCAGCCAAAGTATTTCTTGATGTTGAACCCCTGATCACGTTGGCCATAGGAGTAGAGTTCCGGTACTGCCAGTAGAGTGGTGGCTTCTAGATCTTGATCGAAGATACCCAGTAGAATGACACAAAGAGAAGTGAAGAGCGTATTAAAGACAGTGAGAGACGCGGACTCGAAAAGCGAAGTGCCACTGTAGCCGTTCCACTTCTGATACATAGCCTGAATCATGAAGAAGAGAAATTCTTTCCAGAAGGTTCCTAGAATGTATTTGCCCGTACGAACATAATTCCAGTGACCATGGACGAAGAGCAGCCTTTGTAAGAATCTGAATTGCGCAATGGAATAATCAGAGATACGAGCTGCCTGAAGGCCCTCCTTTCCGCTGATGCCTATTCCCACGTGCGCTTCCTGAATCATGGCAATGTCGTTTGCACCGTCTCCAATAGCCAGAGTGATAGATTTGTTGACCTTGGTTCGGATCTTCTTCACCAAAGATGCTTTTTGACTTGGACTTGCCCTACAACAAATGACTGAGTCTGCTTGGACAACCAAATCGAAGAATAGGAGGGAAAGCGTTTGGTTTGCGTCAATATCGGCAAGTGTCTGTCCATCAACAACGATGACAGAATGTGCAATACTCCCATTACCAATATCAAGAAGAGTAGTAGCCATGCGCTGCTCGACCTCTCCCGTTGTTCGGTCCAGAATGACAACCTCAGAGTAGTTCTTGCAAATCCTAGCAGAATGTGCAATATTGATAGCCGTTTCTCGCTTGTCGCCAGTAAGCATCCAAATCTTGATGTTAGCTCTTCTCAACTTATCAACAGTTTCAGGCACTCCTTTCTGGAGTTTATCTTCGATTGCTGTGGCGCCTGCAAGATCAAAGTCTTGTTCGATCATCTCTCCTGCATTTTCGATCAACTGCTGGCGGTCCACTAGGCTTGTCGTTGCATCCAGGTAAATTTTCTTCCAGCCGGTGTACTCTTGCTCGCCGAGGAATCTATACCCAAAAAGCAGCGTTCTAAGACCCTCACCGGCAAAGTCATCTATGTGCTGGAAGCATCGCTCAAAAACAGCAGCGTCATCCAGAACCAGTGCATCATCAACAAATTCATCAAAACGTTCAGCTTGCATCGAGGAACGCATCTCCGAATTAGCGAACGAAAATCCTCCCATGGAAGCTCGGGGTGATCTATAGGCAGCAGCTCCATCAAGACTGGACACTTCGACATCACTTTCGCGATCCCTCAACCAAGAATCCAACTCATCTCTAATGGGCTGCAATCTTGTACTGGTCATACTGGGTCTCCCAGCATTTATACTTCTGCGATTGCGACTCATGCTTGGCCGAGAAAGAGTGGCACTTGGTCGACTGAAGCTAGCACGCGGACTACTGTCGCTCATCCTCCGCATGTACTCCTCAACCTCAAGGCTTTTCCTTATACTTGATCGCCGTTGAACCTCGGATACTTTCTGCATGGCTAACGGAGCAAGCTTCAACCGCGGGAGAATGGATGAGTCTGCACCTTTGCATAAGATACAGATTTTACCATTAGGGAATCGAACAATAATTGACATTCGTTTTCGCTTGCTGGAAAATTCGATGACATCAAGAACCTCGTATATCTCTGTGACATCCCCGCCTTCGGTTGGTACTTTGAGGGTGATGGAACGGGCAGGTCTGTCAATAACGAGATAGCCAAGTTCTTGAGCAGCTCGTACCAGAGCAAGCTCATCCGGAGATGCCGCCTGGAATTCAATGTCCCCACTCTCCTTCACCTCCGGGAGACATGTATGGCAGAGGGCGATAGATAGGAGGAAGAACTTGGCCTTTTTGGTGAAGATACTGTGGGGTTTCGATTGCATGAAACGAATCATCTCTTCCGTGCGTAATTCAGGCTGGATGCGATTCGGCTGCGCTGAAGATCTCCAGAGAGAGCCAGACCGTCTTGGTGGTGTTTCGGTGGTTGGACTAGTTAACGCAGACCAAGCTCCGTCACCTGGTTGAGCTGCGGATGTCTTTTTCTTGGAGGAGAAGCGTCTCGCTACTCCTTTGCCTTTATTCTTAGATTTATTTTTCTCCTTGACCGGATGCTGCTCAATTTGGTCGGCAGCCTCCTTTATTAAGTCAAAGTCATGTAGCCATGCATACCCCGCAACACTGAGCTTTCTAAAGCGCATAACATTATCTGTTAGGGTGCCAGTCTTGTCAGAGAAGACGTACCCAATCTGTCCTAAATTCTCCAGGATAGTCGATGTGTTAGATGTCATTGGAGTGTTCGAGACTGGGTCGTACATTTCGACGTCGTGCATGAGAAGTAACTGTCCAACCTTGATGATTTCCAAGCTAACATAAAGTGAAAGAGGTATTAGCGTATTGAAAAGAATGATGAAGCCAACGATAGAGTAGCTGAATTTGAAATGCGAGCCGGCCACAAGATACCAAGAATGGCTCTCCACATTGTCCGACCATACCTGGTAGGCGATGGTGCAGAATAGAGCAAGGAGAACGACGAAGATTACAAGTATAATGACGATCTTGTTGACAATCGTTTGCATCTCGGGAGACTTGGCTCGTGGATTTTTGTTGGCGTTCATCCTGATCTTACACTCCTCACCGGTATTGATCACCATACCGATAGCGCTAGAAGTGTTTCTCAAAATGCTTCCTCGGAAGACGACCTCGTTAGTTGTAAGCGGCAGAGTCTCCCCATCAACAGTGACCCTCCCATCGAAGTTGTATAAGTCAAGATTCGGATCTTCCACCACGACGTGAGCACGGCAACCCACCAAATTGGCTGTAGTAGAGCATTGCTTTGCTAAAGGAACAGGCGGTTGTTTGGTTTTCAAATTGGTCTCGCCGTCCAGTGCCATCGTTTCAATAAAAGCAGTATTATTTGGACCATCAGCATGAAGAAGAACAATATCTGCAGGTACTGCATCGTCTCGTCGGAGTTTGATGATGTCGCCTACTTTGATATCTTTCCACTTCAATGTAGCCCAATGCTTTAGTCCTGCGGAAGTTACTTCGATATCCGCTTCTTCAACAGTTTCGGGAGAATCGATGCCTCGACCTTTCTTGAATTTCTTCGATAAGCCCTTAGAGCCATCAAGTATTTCCTCGACACCAGCAGGTTTGTATGCGTGCAACACGAGCGTATCATTATTGTTCTCAACTTGGTCTAACTTGTAACGTCTGAAATCATCGTAACCTTCCTTCGACATACTTATGGTCACAAATACTAGTAGTGGAGCGATTGTGGTGTACGATCCTGTAGGAGAAAGGCCTGGTACCATCTGTAAAACGGAGACGAGTAGGAAATATGCATTAGCCAGCTTGGAGAACTGGAAAAGAAGCTGCCGCGGTATGAAGTTCCAGAGAGTATAACGACTAGACCGAATGGTGTTAGGGACATATTCCGTACCAGTCCTCTCGTCAATCAAGGCATCTTTGCGACCAGCATCAAGATCGATATGACGACCGTCCTTGGAAGGTGGTATTGGGTATTGGCGGAGAAGATCTTTCAGGATCTTCTCACTGTAGAACCATTGGGCTTTCGTCTTAATATTCTTAACAATTCCTTCCTCTCCTTTGACTCTTCTCGCCCAAACATCATAATTCGGTAGATCTCTCGTACCAAATGGTTTCTTGTCTTTATACATGGATGTCTTGCCTAGCGCCTCTGTCGGAAGAACTTGTTCCATCGTATGTCCCCCATAGTCGTCTGGTACTGGCGATACAACAACAGAACTTGTTGACTTCTTCCCTGTCCCATGTTCCACAGTATTCGATCCAGCAGCGGCACCACCTTCTCGCGACGGACCCGCTTCCGTAAGTTCGATTGGAGATTGTACCGACTCATTATTAAGGCCTCGTGCAAACAACGTCCTCCTCAATGAATAACCTCTGTCTCTTGTTCTAGGCGATGCGGCAGTCTTGGGAGAAATGCCGGTGTATTTCTTCTGCCCATGCGCAGATGCAGCGGGCCTGCTTTGCTCAACTGATGGTTCCCTCGGGGCTATCCTCGTATCGATACTCAAATTCGGGGTTCCAGGTCTTTGTCCTGGGAACGAAGGAGCGTTTTCGCGATCGATATCTACAGAAAAACGGACTTTGGGACCTGGCATAGTTGTGGGGCCATCCATCGCTATCGTAGATTGCGGGGGACTCGTTAACGGCGAGATTGCTTCATCGCTGGTCGACGTTCCTCTTCCTTCCTCGCTCATGTCGCCTGCCATGTTGCAGTGAATTGACTAATCGACTCCTCTCATCAGATAGAAGAGAATTTCCCAGCTAAACAGTGATCGGTCGGGGCTATACCCAGCCCAGCCACCGGTGACCTTCCGCCAGTTTGGTACGACTTTGGGAAAAGTTAAATATATAACGATAGTGATGTTGTAGAACAATTAGAAGATGTTGAGGAGTCCGACATAAGTGAGTGAGCCGGCGAATCGTTTGGATAGTAGGGAGTGATTATTATCGATACTGTTATCGATACCAATGAGTTGAACGTCGTGTTCTCCAGTGGTCGAGGTAGTTTTACCGTTAGTTCATTGTTCTTCTCGTATCGAAGGTCGAAGGTCGAAGTGGTCAGTGGGTCCGGAGTGCTGGAGACCAGATGGCCGGCCCTTTCGTCATTTTACCAGGCTTAAGGCCCAAAATGTATGTAAACCCTGCAGGCTGTGGAGGTTCAGACCAGCCCTAGAAGCACCGTTATTTGTTGAGATTACTTGCAGCAGCATCTCACCCATAGCCAAAGAGTGATACATACAAAGTACAGTACAAAGGCCAGGAGGTCAGCAGGCAAGGAGGAAGGGGCCGTTTTTAGATCCTTTGTTCCTTCAATCGCGTGAATGTCCATAGCACAACATCTGTGCGACTCTACAAAATCTGCCTTGACATCCTCTCGACTCAAAAGGCCTTACACAACAGAGCAGAGAAACAGCGAAACACTGTATTTCTGTTTTGGTGTTAGATTTTACATACTATGCTGCTGGTCACATCACGTTAACCAGCATGAAGGAGACTTTGAATGAATTATTTTCTGCATGTATACAAACACACGTTTAGGCTTCAAAACCGAACAATTTTACAAAATAGATTCCACTATTAAGCCCACCATGATTCATCAATCCATTGCTTGCTCGTGCGCCAGCCAGCAAAACCAAGCAAAATTTGACCCTCAAACCCCCCTACCAGTTATTTCCACACACATGCTTTACTTCCAACTGTCCACCACCCATTTGTATCTTCAATCCAACTAACAAGATCTCTTTGGAGACAATAACAACAGGAAGAAGATGAAGCCGCTTAAGCAGACATCCAGATTCGAGATAGAACGCGCAAGAGCAAAGATAGGAATGAGAAAACGATCGCTGTACCAGACAAGCATGATAGAATTTGGTAAGTCGTCATGCAAAGTCGTGGCATAAAAATGAAAAGTGGCAACAAGTAGAGAAACGAGACAACACCACAGAGCAATCAAGCCAGGTAAAGCTCATGAGAGGAATTGACATGAACAATCAAACCAAGAATTGACCATATACACCTCCCCTTTCCCAAGCAACTAAAATCAACCAACGCCGCCCATATTTCCCCTCCAAAGAACCTCCAAGCAAAAGAGGATTCCCACACATTTGTAGTTAACTTTGACAAATGCGTTAGCAAAATCGCTCGAGCCCCAACGCCCAGCAAATATTTAAGATTCACAACTTCGTACAAGATCTGGCTTTCATTGCGGAATGTGTTCTGGTGAAAGGCTATCGTGGTCGACAGGGAATTGAACGAGATTATTCATATCCATATCCGCCGCAGATTGCTCGCCGAAAGCTGGAGAGTGAGGGTGCATGGGGATGTTGAGGGTGTGCTTCGAGTACATCTCATTGAGTCCGGTGCCGTCATCAGACATGTTGGAGTGGTGATCATGCGACATGCTGTAAACATCTGCAGAGGCGCTTCGATGCATCATTGATAGAGGCGGAGATTGATCAACGATTGCTGGATCACCGTGGCTCATAAATGACAAAGGTGAGACGGATGGAGGAATCATAGAAGAAGGATCAGGAGACAAGAATGGCATCGAATACGAGGTGTAGTTCGAAGCTGGCATTGATGCCGAAGTTGGCATGGGTCCTGTCATAGGTCCGTTCTCAGATGCATGGGGAAAGAAACCCGGGCTTGCATAATCCGAAGGTGAGGTGGTCGTCGCAGCGGACATAGGATATTGTCGGAAATCCATTCCATAGCCAGACGAGGTATCAATTCTCAGATTCGGGCCCAGAGGACCGAGGCTGTTTGGTTGTTGTGGAATAGGAGCAAATATATTCGGATTTGAATGTTGCTGATGTTGAGATTCACCGGGGTGTTGAATGAGGAATGATGGCATGGGGTTATTGAACATTGAGAAGTCTACAGCCATTGGAACAGATCGACTTCTTTGACGCTTGTGGCCCGGTCCGCGCGCACCTGGATGAACACCAATGCCCCATTGAGATTCTTGGAACATGCCGACGTGCGCCTGCGCATTATAGTTTGGTTGAGAGGCAGGACGGTGGCCAGTAGGCGAGACAGGTGCCGATACAGACAATGGCTGTTGATGCGTGAATGGGTTGTCACGAGTAATGAACGACTCCAGCGATACCAACTTAGCCAATTGACCACTGAGAACCTTAGGATGACCGCCAAGATGGTGAACCATGACTTGGGATGCCTGCTGATCTTCTGTGAAGTCACCACATTGATAGAAACCTCCTGAGCCAGAAGAATCCATGAAGAAGTTGGGCGCACGGATGAGCTCAACAACCAATCCACCGGGTCTTGATTCGTTATCTCCATTTTCCAGGTAGATATTCTTGATAGAAGAGAATGAGTATTCAATCTTGTAGCCTGCTTGGTCGTTGTTGATGTAGTAGGTCATGGTGGACTTATCAGGTGAGTAGAAGATGATCAAATCCATTGCATTTTGACCGATGCGTCTCCAGGAACCAATGCTCAACGAACGGCAAGAGAGATGATGGATAACTACCTTAAGTTAGTACTTCATCGGATAGAACTCAAGGTGCAGAACAATAACTTACCAACTTTTCCTTGAGGACCGTGGTCTCCGCCCATAAGCATGTTCCCGCTACCATATGGCATGAGTCCTCCTCGTCCGAGGAAGTTACCACCCAAAGACTTTCCTGATTCCATTTCTTGAATCGCAAGATATTGTCGCATGGCCTCTGGAATCTCACAGCTTTCTCCGGTCTCGATACTCTTCTTTGCCATAAGCTTTATCTTCGCACGTCTGCATGCATTGTTAGAATGTGCCATTCGTCAGCGATCTGGAAATGAAACTGACCTGTTTTGGAACCAGATTTGCACCGAACGTTCTGTCATGTTGATGTCCTCGGCGATTCTCTCTCTGACTGTAGCTGTAGGAGTTGGGTTCTTGTTGAATTCCATTTCCAAAGTAACCAATTGATCTTGAGTCGCCCTCTGTCTCTTTTGGTTCTTTTGCTGCTGGGTCAAGGTGCTCTTGCGCGGGGGTCTTCGAGAAGCGGAGTTGCTGCTGGCCGAGTTTGACGCGGTGGGTGAGGGAGTCGACATCATCTTGATCGCCGCATCTTCTTGAGACATATCCGACATGTTGAAGGTCTGGTAGACCGTAGCCAATTATTCTTATTTGTTATTGGTAAATATTGCTAGTTTCTGTGATAATATGACAAGCGATTGTATTTTGTTGCACAGCAGGTCTTAAATGATTGTTGGATGGTGGTGATATGGTTCGTATTCACAACGGTCTGGTGTCGGGTATGTGAAAAAGTTGAGGAGGCTTGGATGAATCAAAATTGGAGCGACGATGATTATGTCGTTCAAAAAAGAGGTAAATGCTTCGCTGAATCTTGCAGGAAAATAGAAGGGTATAGATCTGTGTATGAGAATCTCGAAAGAATCCGTCAATGCAGCGTCGAGTTGGGTTGGCAAGAAGGAGCGTGAAGTCAAGGTGACTTTTGGATGGGATTGTAAGGACTGAATTGATCGATGTTAATCCGAAGGAGTGTGTAAAGTTGTAGTCGTTGATTTGACTTTGTGAATTGTGAATGCTTGAGCCGAAGGAGTGTACTGGACCCGAAGAATCCGATTAAAAAGAAAGAAGAGAGCGAAGAGGAGGAGAAAAAGGTGGCAAGGGGATGGAGAAACAACGTTGTCGAAGTTCAGAAGAAGTTCCACGATGTGGAAGGGGGAAAGCGAAAAAAAGGCGAAAGGCGACGGAAGAGAGTTAAGGTACCTTTTGGTAGTACGGGCTACGCTACGGGTTGCAGTGCGGTAGAGCGAGTGGGCTGGGCGAGTGGGAGTGGGAGGAGTGGGTGTGGGCGAGCGAAAGAGGGTGGGTGGAGTGAAGAGTGAATGAGAACGGGGGTGTGGCGCGAATAATGGGATTTAGTGCGTTTCTATTAGTGGCCAGCCAGCTAGCACGCTTGCTGTGCTGGAGACTGGAGCGAGCGACGGACCAACCAGTGGACTCGCACGCGGTAGGGGGGAGAGGGGGAGAGGAAAACCTTGGCCTGTTGCTCATGCCATCCCAGTGAATTCATCCACAATCGACATATTTTCTTGTTGTGCTGCACGCCGACCTATGTGGGCTGCATATCAGATCGCTAGGTCGGTGAGTTTGGGGTTGGTTTTACGCGTTTGCACATATACAGTACATATATATCCACTGCACCAGCACTTCTGCGTGGAATGGGCAGTATGGGAAGCCCGGGAGAAGGAAAGGTCTTTGCAAAAATAGCATCATATTGATTACAATTCACTCCCTCGTACTTTTCTGGCCCTATGGATATTTCGCCGGCGGGTAAGGGCAAATGGTAAGCTTGGAATTCACTGTGGCGCGGATTCTCTTCAACGAGCACCATGACAGTCACTCACCGATTTCTACTTACTCCTCCATCTCCATCTCCATCTCCATCACCACCATCACTCATCATCACCACACCCATCTCATACGGCGCACTGTGCAGTAGGTGCTGGTGCTAGACGTGATAGAATCTGGTAGGTACAGCGTGAAAGCTCCTACGCGAATTCAAGCCCCCAACATGCAACTCCGCCTGTGCATACGCCCCGGCTAGTCCCTCAAACAGTTAGTGAATCCAACAGCCCACAACCCATGGGTGATCTCGAAGGGCAAAGACCCGAAAAGGGGGAGAAGATCCATGATGGTGGTTTTTTCTTCCAGGGCCATATCAAGAACCTGTTCAACGCACCACGACGCCCACGCACCCGTTCGAAAACCAATCGTGTGCTGGCTCTCACCACCCCGGTCTGTTCCGCTTCCTTCCCAAGCATGGGTGCACCCCTGAAATGCGTTGCAGATTCCGGACCTTTCAGGATAAAAGACAATCCCGGTTGGCGGCAGGCAGTCAGTTCAACCGCCGCGTTTTTCGAGTCTTGGGCAGATACGGTACGGAAAGACGCGTGAGTGCCTCAGTGCTGCTGCTGCTGCTTCTGTGCAGTGTGCAGTGTGCAGTGTGTATGAACTGTTATGGTCAAGTCGCACAACGCCCTTACCACCCTTTTCTCTTCGAGGGTTTATCGCCCGCCTCCATCCGGACACAAGATTTATACCAGCTCGCGTTCTTTTCGTGCCAATAATGATATATGCTTTCTTTAATGCACGTTAACGTGCTTGATCACTTGCAAAGTATAACAGTGAATGCAATCGACCGAGCGAGTCATGGCATGATATGCAGCTGCACAGTATGCCAGTATGACGCCGTGCTCTGTATGTAAGCATTCTTTTTTCTTGCGCGATGTGACGATATTGAGGGTATACAAAAGCTTGCTAGGAAAAGAAAGCGATGCTAAATGTTCGAACCACTTCTGCTCACGAGATAGTGCAATCTTCACAGTTCGCAGTCATCTCGTACTCTAGTCCAAGACATTATTGCCGATTCTTCCTACAATTGAAACTCCTCCGTCCACCAGAACTGCATCATGAGTCTCCACCACAAAATCCTGCCTGGGTATGGATGTTCTGTATCGAGCGACCATTTACCGCTCAGTAAAGCCAATGACAAGCGCGAATGCCGAAGGGCCCAAGGAAGATGGGACGACGTTCTGATTCGATGCCATCACACGCCATAATCGGGTATCAAACGAGAATAAATCTTTTTGCCTACAAGCTTAACTGGTTCGCGTTCTTCCAACGAACAAAACACACACCAGCCATCGAACAGTGAAGAGCTGTTCTAACTTGCAACTTGCACTCACGAGCCGTCCCTAGCTAGCATCACTTATACTTTGTACCGGTTATCAAAAGGGTAAAGCATAATACTGCAAGTTGCGACTGTGTACCTGCATCAGCTGGCTCGGCGAGCTTGTGTGGTTCGTCAGTTTAGTGGTGTTATGCAGGATACACAGCTACCTAACCTGGTTAGTACGATGATGTCTAGTCAGGAATGCAGCCGAGTTGAGAGAAGAAGGAGGGAGTGGCTTTAGAAAACTTTTATAATAATACACGGCCGTAGGAATCTCACCGTTTTCCCCCATCATCCTATCTATCATCAATCAGTCTAGCCTTTCGCTTTCGCCTTTCTCACGCTTTTTATGTGTAGCTTTCGTACGAGTGTGTAGAGAAACTCGTATTGTTGTACATGTTAGGGTTACATTCACTGTATCTCATCGATCCAAAGACTCGGAATATTATCATCTTGTGCCCCTGATGATGAGGTAATATAGAGACTATTGCGAGAAGGAATCCCTCCAGGAGAGTAAGAATCATCCGCAGCGACCCTTTCGCCGCTGTCGTATGAAACAACAGTTGCGATGCCTCGGGTGGTGGATGCTCCACGAAAGTTTCTGAAAGCCAGCCGGACTGACGCTAACCCTGATTACAAAATGCGTACTAGACCTTCACCCCCACCAAGAGGCTGCATAAAGGGGTAGGCAGACCTTAGCCTATTCTACGCTCGGAACAATGGCCAAATACGTCAAGACACATCAGCAGAAGGAATGGAAATAACGGCTCACGTGGTCTATCCCATCCAAGGGTTTACTTTAGTACTTGAGTATCCATCAAGACTCAAGAGCACCACCTGGGCAGATCTTCGTTGCAATTGTCCCTAAGCCCAATGCGACTGTCACGTTTGACAAGAAGTCGCGAGTTGTCGCACCGGACGAAGATCAGGAAGATCGCTGACCAGAAGAACCCTACAGAAGACAGGAGATAAAAATGCCGCTGGGAGCATCCTGGTGCGCACGGCTACTTTGATGGCTCGGCTTTCAAACCTCAGATTTTCTTATGCAAGACAGGCCGGTGGCTTGCTTGCTATGCCATGTTTGGGGCATTCAAACTTCCCAAGAAGGTCAAATATGCTTCCGACAATCAAAAGCAGCACTTGCTGTAGCACAAATTCTATTTCATCGTCCGTCCCATCCTCACTGATTAACGGCGGAATCAAAAAGTCACCAAACCTGTGCCGTGTGTTAGGTGGTATTTGGATGGACCCCACGGAACTACCTGCTGACTTGCCATCTAAAAATAACTGCACAAGTCACTTATCACTAAGTTAGTATATTAATTATGTCATACCTGACAATTCTGTCCCTGACTGGTGCATAACGCCGCTACTGGCACGAATCTGGGATACCCTTTCCCATGCAAGCAAGTTCAGACGATTGCCATGGCATGCTTGTCCTTGTCAGTAGCACCGCTTGTATTTCCCAATGGAGATTTTGAGACTGACCCTCCCCACAAGATCGACTGCCTCCACTGAATTGTCAAACTGGAGTCGTATGAAGAAACCGATGTATATTGAGGCTCAGCGGTCAGAACAATAACGTCGCAATGCAGAAACCTCGCTTTGACTGGCTTCGATATAGTAGACAAAGCAAGACGAACTTGTCGTTTTGGATATATACTTTTGTTGCGAAACACTTAAGCCAGATAGTGCCAAGTGTTCTGGACTGCGGAAGAAGCTTCTCCATAGAAGAAGCTTGTTATTCATCTTGTGATATCACGGCCGTGCTGCTACACGTGCTGCGGATTCATGTACACGTCGGAAGAGGGCACTTGTTTGTCACTTACTTCGTAGAGACGATTGCAAGATTGCAAGATTGCATCTAGGTTTAGACTTTCTGAGCGGTGATGAAATGGATCAGAGAACAAGAATGGATATCAACAAAGAGTAGCCCACATTCGCGTTCATGGCTCAAGTAGGATTTACGCCTGGGAAAAATGGCGGCATGAGAACGCCCAGCTCAACTCGTTGCAATTAATTCTCTTTGATATTGGCATTAAGATGTGGGTGGGATACGATATAGGGTTGAATGCCGGTTGTCACCCTCACTGTCTCGGACCTTACATTGTTCCTCTGTTGTCTCTGTTGTCTCCGTTGTGTCCGTTGTCATTGCTAAATATTCCTGCTATGCTCGTCTTGTGGGCACCTCCGAAGCTGCAATGGAAAGATATTCATGCGAATGTCTCAGACTTGCTCGACTAACAGTTACTCAGACGATGCTGGTGATCCACACCGACAACCTTCGATACCGCCTTCTCAAAGCCTACAACACTCGGTATCACCGTAGAAAACGAGAAGGTCTCGCAAATCTAGGGACAGTTGAGACACCCCGCGGTCGAAGTGTAGCGGGACCATCGATACGCGATGCAGTCGCCCAGCTAAGTAATAGCCTCGATCGTATCCCTACTTCTCGAATGGGCTCGCTGGATCTGGTGCCTGATACCCGCGTCGGATCAGGAACTGAGCAAACTTCTGTTCCAGCCTTGCAAACTAGACACCGCTTATCAACCTCGATTCCGGCTTTACTTTGGAAGCTACTCACCACGCTTGTTTCTTCAACGGGTACAACTCCATCTTTGACCCAGATAGCATAACTGCCCATTAAATTCGCCATCATGACATCAGTGGTTAACCTATCACCAACTACTGCTATCTGGTCCGGTCTCGTAACTCCAGTCTCAGGGTACTTCAGAAAGTACTCCATAATCTCGGGGCCGCAACCAGGCTTCTTCGTACTATGTGGAAGTACGGTAACACCGGTGGACTTCATAACTTCGTCGGCTAGCTTGCCGGAACGGTCTAAGGACAGTGCTCCTGATGTGTTTGAGACAATCAGAAGCCGCCGACCTGGGTATGCTTCTCGAAGCCGTTTGAAACTTTCCTGTATTCCATGTTTAATATCTGTACTACAGTATCGATCTTTGTGCAAGGGCAACATGAATGAAAAACAATTTATTGATTGAGATAAACTAACTGACCACACATAGCAATGATGATGAGCTCATGCAACATAGATAGCTTTGGACGTACCTTGTAATCATCATAGACCTCATTGGCCTTGGGATACGCAAAGCAATTATCCTTATCCAGTACTACAGCTCTGATATCGACATCTTTGTATTTCCCGAATGCCTGATTGAGAGGTATGGGCAGGTGCCGAAAAGTAGAGACAGTAGCGTGAGGTAAACACAGTGTTGGCCTTGCGAGCAAACGAAATATGTTCACCGTCGCAGATACGTTAAGAGTGTTCATATCCATGCCCCGATGTTTGCTGAGTCTCGGTCGAAGAGGAGCAAATACTTAGGTACGAAGACGAAGCTATTTGATTGGACAAGGCAGCCAGCGGAACTAACCGAGAACTTTCACCGTCACTAGCACCAAATTATTCTGATAGCAACGAAAAGCTTCAATCACGAATCAATACGCGACGCCATTCGATAGCTGTGTCGCAAACGCCCATATCGTTCCAGAACACACATAGAACTATCAGCAATTTTACAGCAATCATGACGAGCACAATCGGAATACCAATTAAGCTTTTGAACGAGGCTCAAGTCAGTAACGGCCCTATTTTGTCCATACTCTCCATTACACCTGCCTCATTCGTGCCTGCGACCATAGCTGAGTGCTGACTATTGCGATACTCTAGGGCCATGTCGTTACTCTCGAAATTACCACCGGGCAGGTCTATCGTGGAAAGCTTCTCGAAGGTGCGAACTGGATACCCCTCCTCTGACGAGAAACGAAATATGCTGATTCAAGGATACTACAGCGGAAGACAACATGAATGTTCAGCTTAAGGATATTACTGTCACAGCGCGTGATGGTCGTGTTAGTCATTTGGACCAAGTCTATATTCGAGGCTCGCACGTGAGGTTTTTTATCGTGCCGGACATGTTAAGGTCAGTTAGGAATATCACCTAGAAGGAGGCATCTCTCTCGGTCGACATTGGCAGAGTGGGGGCTGTTGTGGTATCATTAGCCATGGCTAACTTTATGTGCTACAGAAATGCGCCTATGTTCAGAAGCAGAACGACAAAGGGTAGAGGTGTGGGTCTGGCCAGAGGAAGGGCCACGGTCAGTAGAGCGAGGGCAAGCGGTCGCGGCGGGGCACCACGAGGCTGAGGAGATCGGGTATGAGAAGAGGGAAAATAAGAAGATTGATCAGATTAGATACCGGCGTTTGAGGGGTCACATCATTGTCAGCTACTGATGGGTAGTAAAGAGCTTTTCAGCTTTACCCTTAATTCTGGATCTTCACATATGAGGCACCATGACTCCTGAGACTGAAGGAGTCTATCAGTAGCCTAGAAGAAAAGACCGGACACAAAATGCAGATTCAGGGCCTCCATATCATATCAAATCCATTCCATTGTGATGACCAGTGTAAACCAATGAAGTGACCTCTTCAGCACAGATTTACTCGGCCGATGCTATAGTTAATATATACCTAGTCAGCAACAACCAGTATTCCCACGGGTCCTGAAAACTTCATTGAAACCTACTATTCACTTCAGGTAGGAGACAGTTAGAGTGTATTGTCGCAGATCGACTGCCTTTCTGCTCTGGGGTTGACTTGCAGGCCGGCTCGGAAGAAAGAGTGTCCGGGGTGAACTCCAATCCATATGTTCTCATCAGGTTGTCACAATATTTTGTTATACCATCAACACAACAATGGAAATCTCACACCCACGGCGTATTCTGGCACTTAGTAGCCCCGATTCAGGTCTTGTGGATTTTCTCAAAGGTTTGACTGCTATGTACCCCTTACATCAATGTAGGGATTGACTTCTCACCAGGTCTCACGGGATCTGCGCCTTCTGTAACAGCAGACTCGATTGCAGGCAGTACTCATGATTACCCCATCAAGACGAATTACTACACAGCAACCATCCCAATATGGCTTGACGAAGTCTCTGAACCTCAGACTTGGTCAAAGGAGTTCCTTGCACCTGAAGCTCGAGAAGTTCTCACGGTCCTTGGTGGGTTCATCGTCTGCTTCCGGAAACCTGTCGATGAAGCCGGACTGCAAGAAGCTAAGGTTCTCTTGGAGAATGTGGCTGAGGTTGTGAAGGAGGGATGTGGGTATATGTGGGATGGCGTATGTCTGGCTGTCGCAATGCCACAATCTACGACACCGTGTTTGGAGAAGAGCTTCGATGAGTGGGAAGATCTTTGTCAGGAGCATGGGTTTGAATATATTGATTTCGAGAGTAAAGGACGCAATGAGTTTTCAGGTAAGTATGTGTCGCCGGATAGAAAATGGAGGCTAACAGATGTAGAATCTATGGGCATTGAGAGATTGAAGGAAGCTTTGGAAGCCAACGATTGGGATGGTGGTAATGACCTTGGCGGTGATCTCGGTTTAGATGACATTGACGGAGATGATGACGACGATAAGAGTGTAGGGTTTGGTCTTGAAGCTGCCGAAATGGAAATGGAGATGTTCGGCATGAAACAAGCAATTGCTGGGGAGCCATCAGGAAGTGGAGACGTCGATGAAGATGCCGATCAAGCGGATGAGGTCGATCAGTTGGAGGCTTTGATGTTAAGGATGCAGGCAGTTAGGGGTAAGTGCAAAAGTAATCAGAGTGATGTGTATTACTGACACTTATGCAGATATGGGAGCTGACCTACCAGAGGCTGAGAGGAAAAAATTTGCCGCCAAAGCAGTTAGTGATTTAATGAAAACTTTATAAGACTAGCCATGAGAAGGTTATGAATTGTTGATAGTTACCGAAGTCAATGAAGTAGGTAAAGCATATGAGCTGGGCGTTGAGTGGCTACCCAGCTGCTTAGGAGCACGATGCTCGACTCAAATCGCTGCAACATATTCTTGGCTCGCAGTAAGCTACTCCAAGCCAGAGGTTGTTCCACCGCCCAGCCCTTTGGCTCTTATTCCCCGTTGTATTCTTCACATCATTCTTCATGACTCAAACTGTGAGCTGGCTCGAGCTATCGGAGGAATTTTCCTATCTTAACCTTGCTCTTAGTCGCAATCTGTTATCAAAGTCTTTTCTGCTCATACATCACAATCTCACTTTTATGTCGTTGTGCCCTGTTCTTGCTTTTAATCGAGCTTTCCTCCATCCAATTTCTGCCTGGGAAATACCATAGCAGAAGTTAAACTATTCACAGAGCTGTTCAGCGGTCTCGAAAGCTCTATGCCAGAAATAAGCTACTTTTTGGTCTTTTCCAACCCTCCTTCATACCTCTGATATGTCATCCATTTCATCTTCTTGGTGTTAATTCAGAACCCTAAGATCGGTTTTAGCTACAACGTGCTATTTTCCTAAGAAAGTCGAAGCTTTCAGTACAATATTCCTACTCTTTTAGCCGATTAAAACGTCTCTGTCGGCTCTAATCTGACATCGTCTTATTATCATAACTCCTTGCACAAAATGGGGGGTTAGGGGGGGTGAATTTTCTGATTCAGAAGTGAACAGGATTACTTCATGCGAGTCGTCATGCCGCTATCAATATGCAACACTCCGGATGGTTCATATAGTTCCAGCAGCCCCGGCCAAGGATTGGCGAACTGGCAATCCGAACCCAGGAAGACAGATACTAAAGAAGAATCCGAACTCCAGTACGCCCAGCAGATGATGTACGAACGCTCCTATCAGAAGATCCGGATGTCATGGATGATTCGTATGTTCGACGGACGGTCCGCACCTAAAATTCTGCCTATGTAGTGGGGTCCGCGGGGCGGGAGCTATACGTATCTTACAGCCATCCTCAAAATCTCTGCAGAGACATCTAGCCTCACATGCGTCCATACCTCACGATTTCGTCAATGTAGACAGTGTTGCAAATTCACGGAATGATAGAGCGAAAGGACAGCATGCGAGATATAATTTGGAGGACGATGATGGGTGGGATCTAAGGAACGGGGATACTGAAGAAAGTGTGCTCGTACAATAGCATGATCGATCACTTTGTGCATGAATTTCTTAAGATAGTTGCTGAAATCATGTGAACTACCTTAGACTCACACTGTGTACAGCGCTTGCAAAGCCACTCTCCCTCATATGACGCGATGTATAGCTGCGGAGCTAGCTAGATGTCCATAACATTCGAGTCCACTCAGTTTCCTCGGGATACATGCATAATACGCTTGAATCAATCCCAGCTTTGGAGGATATGCTGCCTATCTGGCAGTAGCGTATCCTCATCAGGCTTATTGGAGTAAAAGAAGAGATGATCGGGACTATTGTGTTGCTTGCTAGCCCTGCAAGCTCTTTTATAACCGGTTTGTTACGTAGCCTTCTGGTAGATGGTAGGCTTAGAATCAGTTACCCACCATTCTTTTCTCTTCTAATATAAGCCTGGGAGGATACACGCGCACTTTTTGAAGATTTGAATCGTGAGAGCCTAGACTCTAGTCTATGAACATTAAATGACTTTTCTGTTTCCATCGTAACTTCTGTATTTGTCCTCATATTTCATGTCCCTAGCCAACGTGAAGGCAACCAATTCAAGAAACGTATGTTGCAGCTCTTTTGGTTATGCAGCTCCAGTAACCAATTAGAACTAGTTTCCGGGTGTGAAGGCATGAGGATATAAAGGCTGAAGTGAAGTCCAAGAACGTTTGAGCGATCACTGAAGGGTGGACCGGCGCCTACTGTAGTGTTCGAGTCTTCAAACAACACGAAAAGCCAACGGCAAGAGTTATCTGGCGAGGGCATTAGACTACTAGATGACCCTTGAAACATTTCAAGCAGGAATACAAAGGAGATGCCACCGGTGAGCGATTGATTTGGTAAGGGTAACTCCAGGTAGGATTCGGAAATTGTACAATGAGCCACAAAGTTTCTATATAAAGCTACGCAATGGTCCTGTCCATGCTTAATCACTTTTAGGGGCACGTTGCGCCCTCAAAACCTTCCTCCTTTGAGCCATCATATGGGTGAAAAGAACATATGAACCTATTTTGAATCAGTATGGTGCCTCTATATAGACTACTGTCACATACCAGGAATGTATATCAGCAGAATCAGCTGCAGAGCCCAGGCATAAACGGGGTTCACGTTCCTCGCTGGTTCGATGGCCTTGTAGATCAAGTAGCACTCACTGCTGATGCCTAGTGGATACAGAACGAAGAATGTGTTGTATCTGAACCAAGTGACAATAGCAGGCTTGAAACCGCTCAAGGTAACCACAAAGTATGAGTATCGAATGACTTCCGTTACACTCCACGCAACGAGCATACTAGAGTACGCCGCAGATTTGGCCACGAAAGGGAAGTTGTTGACGATAGGCCAGACAAGGAGCAGTCGACTTGCGACTTGCAGAAGAGTGGTTGCAATTGGGGCGCGGACGACTCCTATATTGACTCAAAATCAGTCTTGGTCCATAAATCATCCACTGTGTTCATTTGGTTGATTGAAGACGAACCAGTAGCTGAATGTACCACCTCCAACAGCGCCATAGTCTGCGTCCATTTTGTGAAATGCCCAACTGCTGGGTATACTCTGCCAAAGCCCACAAGGGGGACAAGTAGCAGTACTCGACCGAGCACAATTGTCCAGGCGAGAGCGGAGAAGAAGTTGTACAGAATCAGGTACTGAGTTTTCGGATTTGACGACCGCAGGGGTTTGGGCCCGGGCTTCTTGACATAGTTCGACGACACATCTTGAGCGTCCATGACTGCTATGTAAGAATTGCAGCTTCAATGGTAAAGATAGCTTCTAGGAGGAGCGGTGCGGTGCGGACAAGATTGAGAGTTGAATTGTTGAGGTTTTGCCCAGAATATTAAAATCATGGAGCTTGGGCCACCTTCACTGTTCAACATCAGTCGCTCCAATTCCTCCTCCCGTTTCATCTCCCTATTATGCCATTTCTACAAAAAGCAGCTTGTCGTCTGTTAACTCTCCGATACTGAAATTACAGTATGAGTCTTAAGTCATGGCCTTTTAATATGCTAGACGATACCGAAGTCCACATCTTACCCGCGTCTGTCGACACTATAGGGTCTGCAGATCGTCAGCAACAAGTACACTTTCTGGCGGCGGGATCAATGTAAGTGGGAAAACTCGTTAGACTTCCACTGCTGTCCGACGGTATACATACGTTGATCAATTATAGATCGAGAAGCCCTTGTGCAGAATCACAGTTCAGAATGAGATGTCCTAACCTCTACTCGCTCATCAGCCCGAAGTCGTGGTTGATGCCACAAATGGCACGTTTTTGACTCGTTGTTCTTTTCATCAAGCCTTAGATAGCTCAAATTCCATTTCCGCAACTCGATTCAAAGTGGCGAGCATCGACGGTTCCTGTCGCTGATCGATAGTTTGTGATTGAGTTTTGCAAATCCTCGAGGCAGATTTTTCTTACAAGCATCACAGATCCAACTGTTGGTAAGTCTTACAACGCATGAACTTCAAGCGAAGCAGGGAAAGGGATGTTGCCAGAA
This sequence comes from Rutstroemia sp. NJR-2017a BVV2, assembly GCA_002946415.1. Taxonomy (NCBI): domain Eukaryota; kingdom Fungi; phylum Ascomycota; class Leotiomycetes; order Helotiales; family Rutstroemiaceae; genus Rutstroemia; species Rutstroemia sp. NJR-2017a BVV2. Next base: position 449,862 of record NJPS01000042.1, on the reverse strand, counting down.
CCCCCCCCCAAACACATACCAACTTTCCACAAGTATGACCCGAAAAATAACTTCACAGTTATTCCCGTATTTGGAGTCATTTGCCAGCATCTCTTTGAGGGTGTATTTATTTTCCAGCCGGGGCAGAATCACAACCTTCATTCAATGCGGAACCCGAATCCAGTATTGAAACAATACTTTTCACAGCCATTCCTACTCTTCTTCCTTCTCACACACTCGAAATCCTGATGACGTCCCATACCACCAAAGGTTTAAAACCAGAGAAGTATGCCCCCAGTTCTTCCTCCTCGAGGCTTTACATATACATATCTACCTACCTCAGAAGATGTCACCATCGTACAAACTTTGACCATATCTCCGAGCCGCAGGCCTCTGCGCTCTCTACTCTTCTGACAAAAGTGCTCTGAACTCTGCATTCTATCACTTTCTCTTATAACCACCCTCCAAACTACCCACCAAACTCCCCACCCCAATCCTCAATTCCTTCACCCCACCCCCTCACAATGCCCCCCACCCAGCACCTCCTCCACGCCCTCGAAATCCTCAGCGTCTTCCTCTGCGCGCACCACTTCTGGCCCCAAGGCATCACCTACAGCGAAAAAGAAGCCTGGGAGCGCAAGCCGGCCCATCGTCATCGAGCACGCCGCTCCAAATCCAGATCCACTCGGAGACGCCATCCCGATGATCGAAGAACTAGAGATGGAGATAGAGATGGAAGCAGAAGTAGAACAGGCAGTGTATACGCAGAAGAGGAGGTATTTGTCCCCAGAGGGATATACCGGGGGGATGGGAGTGAGTTTTTCCCGGAGATGCAAGAGGAAAGGGAACGGGAGAGGTATGCTGATAGAAGTGGAAATCGTCGCGGGGAAGGGGGAGGGAGAGGAGCGGGAGAGAGTGATGCGGGGAGGAGCAGCGGCAGCGGTAGTAGGCAGGGGAGGAATAGGAAGGAGAGAGAAGAGTCGGGTCGACGGTACCGGGATTATGAGGAGAGGGGGGATGATGAGGGGTATGGTTATAGGAATAGAGGAGGGCTAGTCCGAGGTAAATGGATGGATAGATGGGGTGGAGGACTAAGAATAGAAGAGTGAGGGGGCTGTATGAATTCACAAATTTATTGATATAGTAAGGAAGCTGATGAACGCCGACGGGAGTATAAAGTGTGTGGGCTTGGAGTACATTGGGATTGACCCTTTAGCCTTGTCGGATATAGAATGGAGCATAAAAGTAGTACTGTAAGAAGGAAAAGTTCTGGAAAGATAAACGTACAAGAGGCACTTCTACGCATATTCAATCTCTTCCTCCTACTTCTAAATAATACCATCATTCAAATCTGAGAGCATTTCATCAAGTTCTTGTATTTATACACTTGCTGCCTAACTTTGCTAAACCGTCGTGTTCCGTACCCGACCATACCTGCCGCTATATATTTATAAAATTCATCGCAGCCATTCTTTTCCCGAATGTATGAATGCACGCCATCGAAACTTCATATATCTTACACTATCCCCTCCTCCCTCCTCTGTCGGCTTTTCCCTACCATTACCCAAGCCTTTCCATCCATCTCTTTCCTGCTAACAGCAAGCAAGTAAATGGAAATTCTCAACCCAGCATATCGACCATATCGTACAAAATCGTGTAAACATTAACTATCTTATCTTTCTCTCATCTTTTTCCTTTATAAACCTCCCGGGCCTTGACTTAAACTAAGCACACCAACCCAAAATGCTATTACAAGCACGAATAAAGACCCTGGACCATATATTCGACTTGCTGCACCATTCGCATCTATATCGAAAGGACTTCCACCACCCGTTTTCCCGTCACCATTTCCATTATTGTTCGTCGATGTTGCTGTAGCGGATTTTGAAGTGGAAGATTTTGTAGTTGATGACTTTGAAGCGGAAGATTCTGTGGATGTCGTTGTGGACTGCGTTGGGCTGCTCGTGGCAGGAGTCGTCTGTTGCACTGAGGAGGTAGATTGTGAGGTTGTTGAGACGACTAAAGTGGAACTGGATGATGTTTGTGAGGTTGCGGAGGTTGTAGATCCCACAACTTCTGATGACGCCGAAGATGTAGATTTTGAAGTCGTTGACTGCACTACTGCAGACGAACTCTGTGAAGTCTGCACTGTTTGGGTCGTCGGCAACGTAACCGAGGGCTGCACCAAAGTCGCCGTCGTCGAAACTGATACTCCAGGACTCGTTGTTGGAATGGTAACGCTAGCAACACTGACACTACTAGCCACACTTAGAGATATTTTAGTGGTAGATGTCTTGGTTGGCGTGGTAGTCGTTTTGATTGATGTTACCGTCGTAGTGAAGAATGACGGACACAGAGCCCCGATAATCCCACCATTTTCTATAATTCCCAGTAGAGAACTCGCAGTCACAGTCGCACCAGAACAAGCTTCAGAGACGCATGCGGCTTTCGAAGTTAAAGCAGCTTGACAAGCTGTCGAACAACCATTCTTGAAATCCGAAAACGTACAGACATCTATCGAGCTATCGTATTCGACCAAGCATCGCAGCGGCACCGAGCCCAGCGAAACGCCTTGAAAGTTCGCAAGTGACAACGCATTTGCTTGCTGTAATAAATAGACCAGAGACACTACACTCGCAGGGTAACGCCGCCGCATCTTGACAATGTTGGTGTTGCTGAAAATTCCACAGACCAACAAGGTCTTGCAAAAGGAAGAAAACTCGAAATGTATCTCTAGCTTGGATCGCCTTGCTAGCTGGGCTATGCACAAAGGCGGGCAGTATGATGTAGCCTATAATAGGGACGGCCTAAGAAAAGGCCACGAACAGTCCGGAGCTGAAGGGTCAGCCAAAAGGTCGAAACCCGGCACGTTTGAGATTCTACGTCCGGGTCGAGAGCCACACCAATAACCTTTGGCTTTTGCGACGAGAATTGTATGACGAGCAAAGCCGAGCGCTGGAAAATCTGCGGCCCGCGGTTTCTTGGGGTGACAATTGCTTCGAGATGGGTATTTTACCACTCTTTGGTAATGACGCAGTACTGAATAAGCAGGACTTCCGATGCTTCAGAGCCCAGGCCAAGAACTCTTAATATGATGAAATGTTCATTTGATGTTGTGTTCCGGTGTCGCGGTGCATGACGGTTCCTCGCGCATCATGAGAGAAAGCAGAGAAGTGGAAAGAGAGTAATGGGAGAGCAAGCAGGAAACATTCAAACAAACAAAATGATGCGAGAGGGGAAGGTATATGAATATATAGCAATGACTAGGTGAGACAAGAAACGGGAAGAAATAACGCCGTAGGAACGTTATCCAAACGGCTTCAGAGACAAATCGTGAACGGAAGTGCTACCTACATCTGGATCTGGAGACCCCAATGTCAATCATTTGAATCATTTGAATGTGCCGGGTGGTTCGAGAATAGGATCATTGTGAATAGTATTGGATGAGCGAGCGGCACGCTTGTCGCCCAGATGCTGTGGGCAGGAGTATGGGGAGCGAGGAGATGATTTGATCTGGGAGCTGCCCAGGGGAAAAGAATGATTTTGGTTGTTTCTAATGTGGCTGTTGAAACATGAGAAAGGGTTTCATGGTGACAGTTCTGACCAAGTAGAGAAAGTGTACGACGATTGATTGGATAGGAAAGGCGCTGGGTGTGCTGGTAACATCTTGCTAAATCCGCATCGCTCGTCTGTTTGCGATTCTGATATCTTGGCAGAAGGAGCTGAATCACCGGTTGATAGTGTAACGGTTAGGACATACGGCTTGATGATGGAATGGGACGCCTCTCATTATCTAGCTTATGAAAACTTATTAACATTATTGACATCACCGCCATTAAGTCCCGTTGCTCCAAAGGCTGACGAACCGATGCTGGGGTGTGCTCTGTAGTGAACCGTGCTATCGACACCCTGCTCGCTCGGAATATCTTCCCTCATTGGTCCACGCCGTCAACCAAAGTCGGGCCGCCTTCCAAACCATAAAAATCTACAGCCTTCAATTCAGCCTTGTCGACGAGGTACAGCAAAACCAGCTTTAATTATTACGTTACCACTGAGCAGTCGGCGACATTGCAGGTCTTAATTACATATACATACAAGTTGTATCTTACTCATCTGCCATCGCACTTATTAATTCGCTTCAATTCGTTCTCTTCCAACACAAAATCAAGAGTCGGAAAGTCTACGCCGCGCTCATACTATAAAGGAATTACCTCCTACCTGTACACACGGCGCAGGCACAACTACTCTTAGCTACTCTCGATTATTCTAATACACAATGGCGGCCGAGTCTACCACCCCAGTTAAAGTACCAAAGAGTGCTTCGTCCTATACGCCCGCCACACAAGACCCAGATCTCCGCTCACAGATCAACACTCTCCTTCTAAAAGACGGGCATGTAGCTAAGTGAGTTCCCCCTCCACCTCTTTACTCACTAAACGCCTTTCCTCTCCTAAACCACATCCCCTCCTTCCCTACTCCCGTACCTCCACTTCCCCCCATCCATCTCCCCCAAGTCCTAACATCCACCACCCCCAGAATCCAAGACCACCTCCTACATGCGCTCCACTCCTCCCCCACCAACTGGCCCACGCTCATCCAAACGCACGCCCTCACACTTCTGCGCAGCGGGAAATACACGACATTCCCCGAACTCATGTCGAAGGTACTGGAAGACATACGGGCCGACACCCTAAGCGCGTCGTCCTCGTCTTCTGCGACCAATGGGTCTGCGGCCACGAACGGAGCTGCGAGTAAGAACGGGCATGGAGAGCGGGGAGCTAGTCTTGCGTTGCCGAAGAATGTGGTGGAGGAGGGGATTAAGATTACGAGGGAGAGTTTGGAGGGGGTTTGTGAGGTGGTTGAATGAGTGGGCGCGGGTGTTGAGAGAAGTTAGCATTGGGGTGGAGGTGGGATGAAGGACTTGGATAAAGGGTAGACTGGGGATGTGGATGGAGGGCCATGTGTCAGTCAGTTCATGCAGAGATTGGGGATTACGGAGTTAGGATAGGAGGGAGCGGAGAGACCAGAGTCAAGACAAAAGTGGAGCTTGAGCTGAAAGGAAGGGAGGACAAGCCGATAGAGAGGATGGGGCAGAGCAAAAGAGACGGTAAATGAAGATAGTGGGCGGAAAGCGAGGATCATGTAAACCGCAGGAATGACAATAGAGATTGGGCTTGGGGACACTAAGGGTCATTTGACAACCAGGGGGTTATTGAATTACATATCTCTACAAACATTCGAGACAGGAGACTCTTGCAAGTCAATTGCATTTCGGGATAGTGCTACCTGGGTGTTTTGGCATCTCATCACGAGTACAACAATTGAACAGTTTTGGACAAAATATTATCAGAATTTTTTATTGGACGTCTATGCTAAGGTACCATCTCAAAGTGATATATGACTGGACCAGGGAAGATTTTTCTGCAGTCCTTTGCAGACCTGAAAACGCTTCGCTGTTTGGGGAGTAAAAACATGTCTGCTGCTTAACATCTCCCGAACCCCCTTCAAATCTTACCAGGTCATATGCCCCTTGTCATGTTTATGTGACCAAAGACGAGAAAGAAATTAGGTGTACACATCTAGTCGTAAAGGCTGTCGTCGTTACCAGCGTCACCGAACCCAGCAGCACCTGCATCACCCCCAGCACCTTCTCCGCCAGCTTCAGGGAACTTGAAGAAAGCTCCAGGTCCGGCGCTCTTCATGCTCTGAGCGAAAGCCTCGTACCTGCGGATTTCGACATCAGAAACTGATCGTCTGGCTTGTGACATAGCCTCTTCAAAGTGAGCCTTTGTCAGTTTAGGTACTGGGTCTTCCGCATCCTCATCCTCCATGTCAACGTCCTCACCCGCCGCCTCACGAGCCTTGCGGCGTTCGATATCCAAAGAAATAGACTCCTTGATAGCCAGCTTGACGGCACGTTGAGTGATGAATCCCAAATCGGCACCAGAGAAACCATGAGTGCGGGATGCAATGTAGTTGAGATCAACATCATCGGCAACTGGTGTCTTACGAAGTTGGGCTTTGAGAATACCAGCACGTGAGCTCTCGTTTGGTAGAGGAACGTAGACGAGTGTGTCGAGACGACCAGGTCTGCACAGAGCGTTGTCGAGTTGCTCAGGTCTGTTGGTAGCACCAATGACGAAGACGTTCTTCTTTGATGTCATACCATCCATTTCTGCAACGAGTTAGTTTCTGATTTAGCGTAGAATAGTGCAAGAGAAAAACTTACCAGTCAACAGTTGGTTAACAACACGATCCGAGGCTCCACCAGCGTCACCGTTTGAGCCACCACGCGATTTCGCGATGGAATCCAATTCATCCAAGAAGACAACACATGGTGCAGCAGCACGAGCCTTGTCGAAGATATCTCTGATGTTGCTCTCAGACTCACCGAACCACATACTCAACAATTCTGGGCCCTTCACTGAAATGAAGTTGGCAGAACACTCGTTGGCAACAGCCTTTGCAAGCAATGTCTTACCAGTACCAGGAGGACCGTAGAACAAGACACCGCGAGATGGAGAAAGACCGAACTTGAGGAACTTTTCGGGATGATCGACTGGGTATTGGACGCTCTCGATAAGTTCGCGCTTGACTTCCTCCAATCCTCCAATATCGTCCCAGCGAACGTTTGGAACTTCGACGACTGCGACCTCGCGAAGAGCAGATGGGTTGGAAACACCGAGGGCAAATCGGAAGTTCTCCATTGTTACTCCCAAAGAGTCGAGAACCTCGGCATCGATAGTGTCTTCATCAAGATCAATAAGATCCATCTTCTCACGGATTTGCTGCATGGCAGCTTCGGAACAGAGGGAAGCAACATCTGAACCAACATAACCGTGGGTTTCGGAGGCGATTTGCTCGAGATCCACATCGTCACCCAACTTCATGTTCTTAGTGTGAATTTGAAGAATCTCAAGACGACCAGTTGGGTCTGGAATACCAATATCGACCTCACGATCGAAACGACCGAAACGACGAAGGGCAGGGTCGATAGAGTTGGGTCTGTTAGTGGCGGCCATAACAACAACGTTGGATCTGGCCTTCATTCCGTCCATCAGAGTGAGCAGTTGAGAAACAACACGACGTTCGACTTCTCCGTTGGTCTTGTCTCGCTTGGGGGCAATAGAATCGATTTCATCGATGAAAATAATCGCGGGTGAGTTCTTCTCAGCCTCTTCGAAAGCCTTGCGCAGATTCGATTCGGATTCACCGGCCATCTTTGACATGATTTCAGGACCGTTGATAAGGAAGAAGAAAGCACCGGTTTCGTTTGCCACAGCTCTTGCCATGAGTGTCTTACCGGTACCGGGTGGACCGAACATAAGAACACCACGGGGAGGCTTGATTCCAATAGATTTGAATAGTTGTGGATGTCTTAGAGGCAGCTCAACCATTTCTCTGATTTGTGCCATCTGTTTTCTGCAGCCTCCGATATCATCGTAACCGACTTCATTTAGGTTTCCCTCTTCATCTTCACGCTGGATCGGTTCGCCCTCGCAGTGAATAACGGTATCTTGTGCAACGATACCATACTCCGGTGGATCGACTTCAACAACTTTGAATTCTACTTGTCTCATACCACCTCGCACTGTGAACAAATCTCCTTGTCGTACGGGTCGGTATGCTTCGCGGAAGTATGGTGCTAGGAAAACGTCGAATAAAGATCCAGTAAGACCTTCGACGGTGTCGGCGATTGGCAGGACTGCGATACGCTTGGCCTATTCATGAATTAGCAAAATGTATAAAACCTAAGATAATAAAATACTGACATATTTGATATCTGGGCATGGGTGCACAGTAACAATGTCGCCGTGCTTGACTCGGAGGTTATGCCTAACCACACGATTCATGCGTGCACTGCCGTCATCAAGCTCATCATCAGCAAGGACGATGAGGACGGTGTCCTTCCGCTTCTTTCCCTTTACCAGGACTGTGTCGCCACGGAATAGTTGTAAGGTCTCCATGGTGTTATTGGAGAGGGCAATAACGGAGTTATCATCGTTGATGGCATCAGTAACCCTATTGCCACTTCATCAGTACAAGAACCATCGAAGAAATCAAGGTGGGGTATGAATGGTACGCACATCAACGAGTTTGGCTTCTTCTTCTTCTTTAAGATTGCGGTCGCAACATCGTCATTCTATCATGTTGGTTAGTATTAGATCCCTCCAAGCCGCGCTCGGTGTGGCGTTTTGATGAATGGTGGGTGGTAACTTACGCCTTTGTGCTCAGCACCAGAAGCATCACTGGCATCAATATCAGTATAGACTCTTAAGAATGGGGAGGTGAAGATGAAAGGGGGATATCTTACTTGAGGTTGACCTTCCTCTTGGGCTGGACATGATCAGGTTCGGCAGACATCTTGACAATTCTTGGCCTTCTCGATATGTAACAGCTCAGTGAGTTCTAATAAGTGCCTCGTCGAATCGCCCGGGTTTGGCGATGGGATTGTGAGAAAAGAAGGGATTATCAAAAGGAATGGAAGACAAAGCTAGAGAATTGTCAATCCAAGAAGTGATGATGGGAGGTTGTATGTTGGATGGAGGAAAGAAATAGTTGTGTTGGAGATCAAGACAGAGTAGACAGCTCAAGAAAGTAAGTAGTGGGTTAGTAGCGTTCCTGGATGACGGAACTGCGCTAATGATTCAGACTATGGGCGGCGGTTCTAAGCCTTCTATTGGTTTCGATCCGCTTAAATAATTCATTGAGGTTGGCGAGGCGGAAGGTCAAATAGGCAGCGAGAGGGCCACGCAGCCAATGTTTACCTACGGCCTACGGACTCGCCTTTCGCCTCTTCGCTATGCAAAAGAACGGTGAATATATAATCAGCCTCGCATCGGAAAGAATGTCGTAGAATCAACGGCACTATAACACGTTACCTCAACTTCTATCGCCATCAAAAGTCTTATTTTCTAAGTTTCAATGCTATCCATCCCTCCCACCATCCCCACCTGCTTACTCCGTTAACCTTATCTAGCGATAAGGATGGATGAGACAATGTCTGAAAATGATGAACGCTTCAATTGCCATCGACCCTCCATGAACGAGTCATAAGTAATTATATATCATCCAGCCAGTCATCTCTCCCACGCTCTGAATCTTCAGTCGCCACACTTCCGTTGCCGACGTTCTTTTCATTTCTACGCCGTTTCCTTACCGTCGGCTGGCGCTTTTCAACATTGGGTACACTAAGAATAGGTTCACGGAACACTTTCTCAGGCGTGGCGCTTGCATTGTTTATTATTTACATACGTCTCGGTCAAAAAAGACCAAGGGCAAGCACGAGGCAAATGGACGAATACCGTCTTTCTCTCCGGGAGCTTTCCTTCTGGAAAGTGCCTTATTCACCCGTTTTACCTCTCAATAAGTGAAAGTTCACATTGAGCTGCCACCGAGAAGCAGATTCTTGGACAGGTCTCTAAAGGTCAAGCAAAGCACAGAAAGTGACGAGACCAGCAATGGATGAGATAATGGTTCCATATCTGTCATTTTACTTTGTGAAAAATCCAACATCGCCAAGATATACAAGCAAATGGTGTATTCCCGGAGCTATGCTGCGCTCCCCGAAATCGTCGAAGAAAATAAAGAAGAATTTTGCCCTACCACGGCCACGACTGAATCAGTACTCTGCTCTTCCACCGCACTCTAATGACTCCGGACCAATTCTTGGACCCCTGGACCCCTACCCCCTGTTCCCAGTACCACCCTCAGAAGCTCCTTGGTCCCCTCGGCTTTGATTTGCCCTCCTCCGTTCCTATCGCCAGTTACCAACTCTTCACCTTTCTCCTCGCCCCCAGAATCCTCCACACCACCCCTCCATCCTCATCCCCCTCTTGCTCTGCCATCTTTACCATCCCTATCACAGGCACCACATCCCTCCAACCCCTCATTCCCGGTCGCGATTCCATCCAAGTCTCCATCATCTCATAACTCATGATCGATGTATCCTCAGTCGGGATACCCATTGCGATCAGTTCGTGACGGTGAGATTCTGGAACAAAGCTCGATAGTTGTTGTGTTGGATGCATTTGTGAAGAGGAGCTGTGGGTTAAAGGGTCAGTGTTGAGTTTGGACGTGGGAGTGGGAGGTAGGTAATTGAGAGGAGCAGGTCAAGTGGGACGGGATGGAGAGGGGTAAGAAGGAGGGATGGGCGGGGAGCGGCAGGCGACATACGAATAAAAGGATGGACTTGGAGTGATAGAAGCGGAACTTGGAGTCTCGAGGAATGGCATGACCGACGTAACAAACGTATGATCGAAGGAGAAAATGCGGTCCAATAGTGGTCGTCAAAATAGTACCAGGTAGGACTTCAAAATCGCAAAGCGTAACGACTTCGTCGAATAGAATTCCGAACGCAACTTAGAACTGTAACCAGAATCTCAATGCACAAAAAACAACCCATCTCAATCCCAAGTCCACGATAGTTATACTTATACTTCTATACAAACCCCTCCTCAACCATCCCACCCCAACCTTCCTCACAATGAAAAACCCCTCATTACACCGCAACTCCTGATTTCATCAATCCATCAATCAATCAGCCATCACCATCATCATGCCTCCCACCAAACCATCACCAGCTGACATTGCGACTAGGCATCTCTCCCCTATGATGTAGTTTCCGCTCTAACCATAAAGACTGCGCCACCCCAAAATTCAGCCTCACTTCCAACTCCGGAACTGAATTCACAATCTCAAACCATACAACATCGGACACGTCCGGATAAATATTTTCTTCTAGGTAGATTCAGGAGTTCTGGATGCCGGTGTGCCTGGTGGGCCCTGTTTCTTTCCTCTCCTTTGCTTGTCTCTAATGACTATTATGTCATTTTTAAGGGTTGTGTAGCGCGCGCATGCAATGAACGGGAAGCAGGAGGGGTCTAGAATTCGCATCTCCACTATTGAAGTGCCTGCTCCTGCTCACAGAAAACAAACAGCCATCATTCAGGAAAAAAGTGCAATTAAAAGTCGAGGAGAAATTTATCATTCGTATTCGATTCGCATCAAAGCATTGCACGCATCTTAGCGCAGCGCAACACAAGTAAAGCGCCCCCATCATCACATCAGACTCCTAGAACTCGCGATCATGCATTTCTTAAGCACACTTCCTCTCTCTATCCCTCCCTCTTTCCCGCGGCCTTCTTTCTGTATATAACCGGTGCATACAGTAAAACCCCTGCCAGCCAATTGTATTCCGAAAAGTTGTTACAAAGAAATGAGGTTTCTGGTTGTTACACGTTCCGCTGTTTGTTTCCATTCCCGATTGCCCGTTTTTATACCCCGTCTATACCATTTTTTTGGGTTGTGTCTGTTTATTCTCTCGAGACATCACGTCCGAAAGTCTTGGATTTGAGCCAGTCGATAACGACTAGGACACGGTTACGTGCTGTTTGTAATGTTAGATTTGTGATTGGATATAGGGAGGTGGGATAGACTTACTGCTAAAGCACATGCTCAAGTATGCACTTCTCCAGAACAAATATGTCAATCCACCACCAGTAGCAAAGTTACCGTTCATCCAGCTAACATCAGCAACAGCTCTCTCACTACCAATGTAGGCTAATGAACCTTGATGAGTGTAGTGGAATGGCTTGATGTCCTTGATCCTTCTCAATTGCTTTTGGTGCAACTCGAGCTCTCGCGCAGTGGATGCGGCGTCACCAGGGCCAAGGTTCAAAGATTGGCTAAGCTCTTGAATCTTTGATTCAATGGCATCAGTCTTTGCCATTGTGTTGAAAAGACGGGCCAAGAAAGCGCCCTCTTGGGATGCGACTTGGGCAGTTGGTGCATATCCAGCAACAGCACAGTCACCAGTAGCCCAAATGTCCTTAGTACCCTGAACAACAAGGTACTCGTTTACGGCCAGGCCACGTCTGGAATCCTTTTGTGCAGGGATTTGTGCCATAAGATCCTTGACCACGGGACGAACCGCATTTCCAGTTGCCCACACCAGAAGACCGTACGGCATGACCTCAGTGTATTTCTTTCCATCTGGTCCGGTGGCTTCGGCCTCAACAGTCGTATCAGTGACCTTCTTAACTGCAGTCTTAGTCTTGATGGTGATTTTCTCCTCCTTGAAAGTTGACTCGGTATATTCAATCAATTGCTTAGAGAACATAGGAAGAACGTTAGGGAGAGCTTCGATGAGAGTAACCTTGAACTTGTCGCTGATTTCTGGAACCCACTTCTTGATATCTTGATCGAAGAAATCTTGAAGTTCACCAGCAAATTCAACACCAGTCGGTCCACCTCCAACAACGACCATATGTAAGAGACGCTCAACTTCCTCAGGAGTTTGGTCCTTGAAGGTCGCGGTCTCAACACAGTCCATGATTCTCTTTCGGATTTGCTGGGCGTCACCGATCTCCTTCAAGAAGCAGGAGTGCTCTCTCACACCAGGAATTCCGAAAGTTGCATTTTCAGCACCAACACTTACAACCAACATATCATATGGAACCTCGGTCTTGCTGGTGGCACCTCTGATGTCAGAATTGTCGTCAATGGATACAGTTTTTCTTTCTGGGTCAATCTTGGTAGCCTCTGCTTCGTAGAACTTGACAGCAGCCTTCTTGTGTCTAGTTATACTGCGGATAGGCTCCATAATGGATCTGTGTTCGACGGTACCGGTTGTACATGATGGTAGGAGGGGTGTGAATAGGAAGTAGTTTCGAGGAGAGATGACGATGACGTTATAGTTCTCGGTGTCGAGTTTTTTCAGAAGAGACACAGCACCCCAACCAGTACCTAGCCAATTGAAGTCAGCTTGTGGTAAAGACGATCAGGCCAGATTTTGTATATACCAAGAATAACCAGATTCTTCTTCGTTGGATCTGGTTCAAATTGCTCTTCTGGATGGCGCAACTCCCAAACCTCATATCCAAGATAAGCAGTTCCTGCAAGCAAAGACAGATATGTGAGACGCCATGTCCATCTCAAAAGGCGGAATCGACGGGGCTTTTTCACAGGAGCAACATCTGCGTAGGTTCGACGAGCAATTTGCTGAATCTTGCTCTTATCGATGTTGAGTCGGGAGCTCGGGCGCGCATGTGAGAAGAGAGCTCTATTTGAGGTTGCGAAGGATCGTTGCGCAACTGTGCGGATACCGACAGATGAGGTTGGTAACCTCATCATTGCTCTTGTCATTGACGCCATACTCCAAGAGAAGGAGATGAGGAGGGGTTGTGGGAATCTCTCGCACTGCGGTAGCGGAATAGAAATATTTTGAAGAGGGAAATTTTTATTATGATGAATTGCTCAGCTAGATCAGAGCTAAAATTACAGGGTTGTGATACTTATCCAATATAAATTAGAGATAAGCTCCGGCTGTCTTGTGCCTTCTTTTGGAGAAAAAAGAGAGGGAAAAAACGCCCCGCGCGAAAAAGCAAAGAAAAGCCATAATCCAACGATTTTTGTTGCAATTGTTTCGATTATTCGATGATGATTGCCCATGTCATTCTTGCTCAGCACTCAACATAAACCACTCACCAGGTCAGCAAATCTACAGTACATACATCTACGACTGCTCGTCTTCTGGGAGCTCGAGTTGCCCTTAATTGGACGTGGGGCAAGCCAGGAGCAACTTCGGTCTGACTGTGCTTTCTTCATTTTGCTTCTCATCAATTGTTCCTGAACTCAACCACATCATTCACAAATACTACCCCCTCAACTTCCATGGTGTCTATCCGAGCAAGATGGGTATGAAATGCTGTTGCCAGAGTGGGTAGCATGGTATCGCATCTTCTCTGCAAAAGAAGCACTTGTTTACCAGAATCTCGGTCATTCGGAGAACTTGGAATCTCACCAGTTCCCGAATCCCGAGATCCATCAATGACGAAGAGCGAGTGCTAAAGTTGTTGGGAGCATCTGAGGTACTCAGACTCGAGCTTAGAATGAGCTCTAGAATGTGAATATACCAAGTCTTTCATGGGAGCCGCCTCCGCACGCTTTGCTGATGCTGGAAGTTGTTGGTAGTTGGTAGGTACCGCGTACCCCAATGTACAGATACGTCCCACCACAGCTGTTGCTTGTAGTTATGTCTATCACTACGCTTCCATGCTTGCCTGACGAGCTAGAAATACATCTTCTTCCGTATAATCATGTTCATTTACGATCCATAATGCGGAGCATCCACCAATACACTCAGGGTGCCAGAAAGCCCTGAATCTTCTCCGTGCCATGATGCTATGGCTCGCACCACCACATCTGCAGTACCACCCTACCGACCTGTGTCTAACCAACTCGCCAATGCTACGTCGTTCATACCGAGGCTCTTCGTTCCGCAGAACGCACATGTTGTGAAGCTTGCGGCTGTTTTTCTCGCAGCCGTGTTGTTACATCTCGTGCAAGTCCCTATAACCCGCGAGGCCAAATGATCTCACTGCACATTTGGTAGGTTTGGCCAATTGAAACTATCGAAGAGGACGGCTGAGGTTTTGGGTTAGCTCAGCAGAACTAGGTGAGTGGGAGAGCGAAGTCGTACGTGTAAGGTAAGAATCTTATATACAATGCGGGTGCCTACCTCACCTCATTACCTGGCTACCATTACAAATTTTCAGGTAGCGCAGTTGATGGGTATCATGTTTGCCTTGTTCACATGTGCCTGCCAATAATCTCACAGCTGATTCCTAACAGAAACTGCGGTTGCTAGTAGTGATTGGCGAATTAAGTTGGAGCAACTTTACTAGTAAGGCTGGAATGTAGTACTCTAACTCCGCGCTTTTTATGAGGCTGACAGCTATGGGTGGATGAAGAACAGAGGCTGGCTGTGTGAGAACTAGAAGGATATAGTTGAGGAGTTCAGGTGCAAAATTCGACAAACAAGCAGACACGAAGACGAAGTAGGATCGAGCAACGAACGAGCCTGTGAGTCAAGCCTCTCTACAGAGCCCTTTGTTCCCGTGCGATGCATTCATTCACATCCTATTTGGCAACCTTGCGAGGTGCATACGGTATGTACAACCTGCTATCTTGTTTATGAGTTAGTAGCAAAGCCTACGGGCAGCCTACAGGATATGGTGAGCACACCGGATATGGGCAGCCCACGGGATACAGGGAGCCCCACGGGATATAGGCATCACACCGGATACGGGCAGTCCACAGGATATGGGGAGCCCACGAAATATGGGGAGCCCACTGAATATTGGAAGTCTACATAATATGAAGAGGCCACCCGACCCGTCACCTATTATTGCAAACGGAGAATTAGTGGGCATGCAAAAAGTCGATGGTGTTAGGGCTGTGACGTTGCTGGCTGAGAGGGGTTACAACTCAATTTGGCTTGTGGAGTTACGTGCATCGCTCGAGGTAATTTTGCCTACTGCCTTTGTGAATCTTGTCACCACCAAGAACCCATATACGTCGTGAGGAAAAGCGCAGTATCCTCAATTTCCCTTTCTTCGGAAGGTCCGAATCTCATAGTTGAGGATTTCTGCATCTAAAGAATTTCTCTGAAACATAATTCCTGTCACTTCTGCGTCGTAAGGAGATCAACTAAATCTACATAGATAGCACAGGCTGCAACCGAGTCATCACCAGCATGGTGTGGCTCCATCGACAAGTTCGTTCTTCGTCTCCCTTGCGATGACGCTCTTATGCCGAATCAAATCACAAATGAAGTCGCCTTCAAAAGATATATCGCTTCAAAACTTCCTCATATTCCTGTACCTCGAGTCTACCACTACATCGCAACAGATGAACCAGAAACTTCATTCATCGTCGAAGAATTCATAGACGGCACTCCCCTAAACTTAACTTGGATGAGCTTCACAGAGTCTCAAAAAGACCGTATAGCCCACGAACTTGCAGTCATCTTGGTCGACCTTGTACAAGTCCGATTCGACATGATCGGGGGTTTGAATCCCGAAGACTTTACAGCGGCTCCAACAGTCGAAGGTTCTAAACTCTTCAAAGGGCGTGGCAAGTTTCACAAGAATGAGTGCTATCTTATTGGCCCATACAAAACTACTAAAGAGTATATGATTGCTTGTTATGATAAAGAGATATACTATTACACTCATGCATCTGAAGACGATATCGACGCAGATCTTTTCGAGGAAACCACGATAGGAGAATTTGTCGAACAGCTGAGAAAGAAACGAGCAGCACTGGAATCAACAGACATACCCGACCAGCCATTCGTACTAATTCATGGTGACTTCCACGGCCGAAATATAATGGTGAACGGCGACCGGATCGCAGCAGTGATCGATTGGGAATTCGCCGGGTCGTTTCCTTTGGGCGAAGCCTTGTCGGATGGGGGTATTACCGTGGTGGAAGCGCAGACTGAGGAACTGGATGATGAGAATACGGTTTGGGATGGGAAGATACGACGTTTCATTCTGGAATTGACGAGCGAGAGGAAGTGGGAACAGAGTGATGTTGATTTGCTTATGGGAGATGGGGATTTTGAACTGGGAAATGTGAGAAGTGAGATGTTTCCTTGAAGGGCATATCCCGTGAGCTTCGCGTGACTATTGGGGGTACTAGCTACCCGACCACGTCGATTACTCCTTCGTTCTGACATTTGTAGGATTAATTAAACTCTTGATATTCTTTCCAAACCTAGTTTCTAGAATCTCTCAATGTTCAGATGATCCCCGAACAAGAAAAGATTCGACTTAGACAAGTACTGAACATTCTACATCTGGTAGATGGTTCTCTGTGGTCAGGTAATGAGCCCACCCTGTGATGGAAGTCTCCCATCCACCATGTTGAGACTCGCCTAGCTTGCTTTTGGATCTCTAACCATGCAGTAGAGATCGCAAGTTTCTCCTTCATCGTCACACACCATCTTCTTCACGAAGTGGAACCCCATGGCTTCGTATATCTTCATATTCGGAACGTCTCGACTTGATTCAAGGTAGCACTTTTTACCTTCCTTATCCGCGATAGCTGTTACCTCCTTCGCCAATAACTTCCCTATACCTTTACCTTGGGCATCTGGGTGCACAACCATTATGTTGAGAAAGTAGTAGCCAAGAGGGTCAGTCCAGATTTCTGATTGGGCTTCTGCTTGCCTGTCTTTCCATATGTAATAACGCTGAAAATACGTCAGTAAAACTCCCGTGGCTGTCATCTTATTTTTGCTTGAAAGAAACAAGTTGCATGCAACTGTAGGGTTGCCTTGGCTCAATGCTTGAGCTACTTGGCAACCTTGTGCCACGAAGCTTCACGCTGAAGATAGACTAATTCGTCTCAAAACGAGAGAACAGCTACTCTGAAAGTAACAAGTAAAGCCGCTCAACGGGTAGATGCCACAGACATGATCGACGGATCTTGGGACCGATTTTGAACATAAACGACATCCTTGAGCTTACCTTCACATTCAAACCGCCGCGACCATACCATAGATTCATGCCAACTTGTTGACACCACATTGTCCATGAATCAAACCACTCGGCCCAGGTTTCCTTCGACCCGATAGGGCGTGGCGGTAACCACATTGCCACACCTAGAACTCGGTCATTCTTGCTGTCTTTGGCGACATAGAACAGAGCGTTTCGGATTCCCCAACGACACCTAATGCCAAGAGAAACCGAGTTTCTAACAAGATTGAGCTAGCAACGAGTACCAAGATCAGCTTTTGTAGCGAATAAGTTTAGGAGAGTTTTGTGGATCTCGGCCATTACAAAACAAGTCCTCGCGGCAATTTCGCACCAGAAGTAATGCCGCGCAAGGCCGTTTTCTTGGGAGCTTGTCGGAACGAAACAGAGGCAGGAGAGAAATAAATGTAGGAAAAGTTTATTGCAAATTACCTTAGATCGATCATTGAAAACCCAGAGATTGTAAGGGTCTTCTTGGAATGCTTCTTGGATGACATTGATTGCACCAGGGATATCGGTCTCGGTGAGAGGAGATATGTTAATGTCCATTGTGCGGATTTCAAAGAACAACCAAAGAAGCAAGTTCGAGACTGAGACTGAGACGCAGGGGGCTACTGTATCCGAGAAGTGAAGTGGTGTGCTCGAGGCTCAAGCTCGTCAGTTTTGAAGCTGGAGGAACTCTTTATCGATACGGGTAACGGGTGCAGTGCAGAGGAGCATTAGCATTTGCCAATTGCAAGAACAGCCGCTTGCTTGCTGCTTTAGGGAGGGGTAGCTTTCAAGCCGAGCCACACAACCACCCCCCGTGGTTGAATGTGGGAAAATCTCCAGCTGCAGGTGCTACCTGCGTCTTTCCAAGTTGCAGAGCTTTGCATTGATATGTAGATTGGCCAATATAATAACAAGCTTTCGAGATCTTCCTAGGCTTACCAGCCCTTCGTATTCCGATAATGGAACAAGCAACCTCTTTTCACAAATATCTGGTAAATGATATGACGGGCGAATCTTGCTTGCGCCCTCTACACAAGTCGCACAACATGAACACCTCAGGGGTCTTGCGAGGTGTCAACAGCGTGGTGTCGGCATATGAGGGGAAAGGTCCAGGGGGGCCGAGACGAGGTGTGGTGTCATCTTGGATTACGCGAGGCTCAATCAGCCCTTCACCAGCTTCCTCAACTCCCTCAACTCCCTCAATTTCATGGCATGCGCGATGATTCCTTTTTGCACGCTGTCGCAGCACGTTGCCGCCCAGCGCAATTCTACAGTACTTCCTCCGCAGAATCAAAGTTTATTCTCTCAGTTTAAACAAAACCGCCAAAAGGGCTCTGGAAACTCGACCCTCAGACGGTGCCATTTTATCGCATACACGGTAAGCGGGTCTACGATGAAACCAGGGGACTGTGCGCGAAACTCGCTCTCCGTGCCAGATATTCGTCAATGTTCCCCAATGTGACTCCAGAACGTCTTCTCGAAAGCGTCAATACCCAGTGCTGGTTTGATGATCTGCAGCAATCCGCGCAGGGGCTCAGGTAACCTTGAGTCTCAGATCAAACGCATTGATGCTCGAGAGACCGAACTCTAAGCTCGTTCTGGCTTGGTGGACAGTGGCAGAGCACGACAACCTGAGCGCAATGCTGCCGAATGCTGCGCAAGTGCAGCCTGACGGTCCCTTCCCACTTTGATGGCGTCGCAGATGCCAATCCTTTTGCATTCGTCTTTGACGTCCGGTTAACCTATACCGAGAGTAGCATAGGTCGTTCACGGAAGTGGACGTTTGCCAGACCAGCATAATCAGCATGTCGCAGCCTCTCTTCCAATCGTCTACCTAGTTTTCACTTTTCTGCTTCTCTGAAGGCCCAAGATCTCTCTGACTCGGTTGCTTCTTCTTGTTAACCATTTACACTTGCACTTGCACTTCCATTCTTCTCGCGGCTGGATCGTGACATTCTTTTCAACATTCTTTTCTAATCTGGTCCGGATCTGGCATCTCAATTTCTTACGTTCACTATCGTGCCATTACTTGAATACAGTAGGAGGAGTCAACAGTGCATGCTACATTTCAACTCGGCACTGTCGGTCGGAGCACAGGGGAAGCAACGACTTGGCAGATGATGAATAAGACGATGGCACCAATGCAAATGCAATCACGATCATATGTGCACCAATTGGCCCCAAAAAACATCATGCTGGACGATCTTCCAATAGTCAAGAGGGATGGAGGTGGGACATTCGATGGATTCAGAATCCCAAAGGGTGAACGGGATGGTAACGGCGGGGGCAGTAACAAGCACAGTGACCGAGGGTCAGATGATGAAGATTCACCTCATCCACTACTGACGCCGCTGATTTCGACTACAACACGTTGGTTGACACAACCTCCCTCAACGGTCGTTGTAATGCAGACGTCAATGGTAGGTGTTTGCGTTTGCGGAGAAATAATGGGCTATAATTAACTCTGCGCAGGTATACATCACGCCCCCCACTTCATCTACATCTACCTCTACTTCTACCACGTCATCCAAGTCGACATCGACTACGTCGTCGTCAATATCTACGTCATCCTCCATATCGGTAACGACTTTTATACCCTCGACAATTACGAATGCCCCAACTACTAGTATTACAGAAGGGTCTGGGCAAAGAAAGGGCATATGCTCAAATGACAATCCGACCTGTTCGGGGTCCAGTAGTATGGCTATTAGCACAACAACCGTTTCTATGCCTTCTCTTCCTAGCGCACTATCAGACAGTGAACCATCTTCAAGTGGATCCCCCCAAAACTACCATGGAAACAACCATGACAACAATGATCGTGACAGTGGTATCAATCCCATAACCGAAAAGGTTCTTATTAGCGCGGGATCCATAGGTTTGTGTTTCCGGTAAATTTTCAATGCCCAAAGCTGACTTGGTGGCAGGAATTTTCGTCATTATTGCAGCTATTATCTACTTAGTAATCAGGATGAAGAAACTCAATAGACTAGCGAAGGGAGACTTCTCCAAAAATGACCGTGCTTGGTATGGACGACGACGGAGCAGGACAGGTTCAAACAGACCACCGAGTTACTCTAGCGATAGAATGTCTCCTGATGGATATCCAGATGAGAAGTTTGGTGAGCGAGAAATTGGTGGCTACTATGGACCAGAGAGCAAGCGCCCATTTTCGCGTACAGGAACTGCTCCAATCCAAGTTCGCACAGATATTCAAAGACAACCGTCATCCAGTCGAAGCAACTATTCGGCTCAAACGATGTCCAATAGTCCCATCGTTGGCCCCAGCCCTACAGCCGCTCTTCAGAATCATGCCGAATTTTACTATACTCAGGCAGGAACCCTTCGGTCACAGCAATCAGGACAATCGTCAAATGCATATGACCCCACGCAAATGGAAGTCAATCGCGTGAGCTACCTGTCTTCAATTTCATCCGGCTTTGGGGATCAACTCATCATGCCCGAAGGTGGCCCCCTGCCTGAAATTCCCGTTTCACGCTTTTCCTGGACAACAGCATCTCAAACCCAGCACAACCGTGACACCATTTACACAACGACCTCGGAAGAAACAGCACCACGATTCCGCACGGTCAATTCATGGGTAGCTCAGCAAACAGGGCGTGTTGAGCGGAAACAGCTGACCGATCAAGAAATCCCCGTCATGCCAGAGATTCCCGCTTCCTACAACATCCCCGAGGTTCCAGCGCCCTTGTTCTCGGCAGAGCGACATCAGCGCAATCCGAGCGAGAATCCGGCGTTCAAGCATCATCCGGGCGAACAAGTTGAGTTACAGACCGGCTCAAGGGTTCCGAGTGCGGTTTTAGATAGGAAGATTGGGATTTAATTTGGTTTGAAATGAGGAAGAAGAAGAGGAACGAGACTCTTGAGCTTGAGCTTGAGCTTGGAACGCTAAACTCATCTATCTACGTCCTTTTATGTATATATATCTCACACACACGTACACTCCTACACGGTCGTTCCAGCCTGGTGCTTGACTCGATTAGATTTTGCATAGCGTGGAGCATTGGCATTGGCGGTTAGTTTTTTTTTTTTTTTTGCCAATTTTTTGCTTTTGAAGCGGTGGATGGGGACGGCATGGGGATGACATGATTTTAACATATTGTAATGCCAGGACGTGGCTGAGAAGCAAGGGATGGGAAAGGGCATAGCCACAGTTTTTTGGCCCGCTCAACAGAGTTGTTATTGTTGCGTGCTTATAAGACGGAATGAGGTTGGTTGGTGGGCTACTGTATGATAGATAGGTAGTGAGTGAGTAGAGGACGAGAAGCGGAATCTAGTAAGGGTTCTGGAAATAAATGGAGATGGAGGAGCTTCATCCTGAAATGTTACAGCGACTACCATAGCATGCATGGTGAAGAGAAGTCTTGTGGGGGAAGAGGGGATAGTTAGAATACTGCTGTTTTGTTGGATATTAAGGGAGATATATATTTGAAGTAGAAACTTACTTGAGATACACAGTATATATAGCTTTATGCACCTGCGATGCGTATCTTTCCCCTCCTTTCCTTTCTTCCCTCCATTTCTTCGTCTGTGTGTCGAATATCCTACCCGGTGTAATGTATACATACGACTCCTCCTAGCAAGTGGTATGATATGATGGAAGAAAGCTGGAATGGAATGAGATGGGATGGGATGAAGTAAACTAGGCAAGTGAAGTCAACTGAGTTGATTGTTTATCGCAAGATCATAATAACTGGACTTAATTACTCCTCGCTCCACTCTTCTCCTTCGCTACTACTGTGTATAATCATTATTCCCTTTTCATTCGATACAAACAAATACTCCTATTCTTTCCCCATTTCCTCCCCCTTTAGATATAAATTTCCCGATATATGACCATCTTATCCCCCTCCCCTACCTCACCTTCCCCCCTCAAAACCCATCAAGATACCCCCCAAAAACACACTGACCTCCCCCCCAACTACCCATCCACCTAATCCTAATCTTCCATTCCCTAAACCTTCCCTACCTCCCCTACCTCTTCCCCGTACCTCAACCCCCACCCCCCCTTACTCATCCTATCCGCCCCCACCTAGCACGCGTATATAACATCGATCTGCTCAGCCCCACTAGCTTGTTTCACCTGGCTTCGATTCGAGTCGAGTCAGTCCTAGCGGATGGAAGATGAAGGCTCTAGTTCCTTCCGAATGCGGATATGGGATTACCCGGACGGGGCGAGAAAGAGAAGGTATCATGTGTCCCACCTACTTCCTCACCAGAAGATACAGTAAAAGTAGAAGTGGACGTAGCAGACCCAATACCACAAGAATCAAGAAGACGAAAGCCAAAAAGCAGACAGAGTGATAGTAGATAGATAATAAAGTAGTAATGATACTAGTCATAAAGTCATCACATTCATAAAATGCCTTCCTTCCATCCTTATACCCATACCCATTCGGTACCATTCCTCCAATTCCAATCCAACTCCTAATCATGATATCTATATGCTTACTATATGATCTATCCCCTCCAGAACAAACCCAACACCAGGAGAAAAATCCATGCAAATAAACATAGAAAAAACGCACACTCCTTCTCAATCAATGTCCCATTCAACACCCCATCCGAATGCCGCTTCATACCAGCAAAAAGAAAATGGTATCACATCACATATCCAAACCAGCCCCCTCAACCACGCTCTTTCTTCCCTAGAAGAACACACTCCTCTTCTTCTGCATCTTCTTCCCACTTCCCCCAAAAAACCCACTCGAGCTAGCGGTCCCACTCCCCGGCGCCTGCAAATACGGACTACTCGGCGCGCCGGTACCTCCGCTTGCCCTGCGTCCAAACCAGCTATGGCTGGACCCCGTACCCGCACCACCAGGCGGCGACACAACCGGCGTGCTAAGCGGCCGCTGAACCGGGACAGGTCTCGAGTGCGGCGCACTATGATACGGTGTGATGAGCTGCGGCGGCTGGGGGTGCGAGTTCCTAGGCGGCATCTGCGGCGCCGCGAACGAGACTCGATGATGTTGTGGGTGCGCGGGCGGCGAAGCAATCGGTTTGACGCCATACTGTTTCCTCAGGCGTTCTGTCTCCTTCGCAATTTCCGCCTCGCGTCTGCGGCGTTCTTTTTCCTCGTTCTCGAGCATCTGCTTGATGCGTTGTTCCTCGAGCGCTTCTGCGCGTTGGCGCTCGCGCTCTTCGGCTTCGACGAGGGCTTTTAGGCGGGCGGTTTCGGCGTCGATTTCCCACTGTGTGCGGGCGTTGACGGGGGAGGGGCCGTTGGGGTTTGTTTGCGTGCGTGCGGGGAGGCTGGGAGTGATGACGCCAGACATTATGGGGGAGCTGTTGGAGCGGGTTTCGCGGATGACGGGGCCGCTGTTGTTGCGTTTGCGGTTGGAGCCGGAGGGGGTGGTGTTGGGGGAGGAGATGTTGAACATTTCGCGGCTGGCGTTGAAGAATATGTCTTTGATGACTGCGGCTGATAATAGCAGTACCACTTCTAGACCCTTGAAATCCTCGACGTCGACACGATGCATATTTGGTTGGTAAACTGTGAGATCCTTTCCCCCCTTGAACATCGCGATCGGTATATCTGGTTCTTTACTCTTCTTGCCATCCACTGTCTTGCCCACCAGAAAGCACGATAAGTCCTTCGAGAACTTCCCATCCTTCTTCCATTTAAACGAAACCTTAAGCGTGAAATCCGATGCAGCGGGATCATTCTGGCTCCTGTCGAGCGCCGAAGCGGACGGGACCCGGAAACTAGTTTGAGGCATCTCGAACTCCCAGTGGTTAGAATTCGTCCATGACCCGCTGACTTGCTTGACCAGAACCTGCTGATCCGGGTTGTACAGCTGGATGGTGAAGCCGTTCGGTACGATAGGGACAGGTGGCTGTGGAATGCCGTTTTGCGCGCGGATTTCGGCTTGCGAGAGAGTGGGTTGCGTCCATTCGGGCTGCACCAGAACCTCACCATACACGACGTCAGCGTTGTAAGAATCGCATAGCGCTACGGCATAGCAGTTCTTCGAAGCGGGAAGGTTGGGATCGGGTCGTCGAAACGAGTATTCTGGTTGGAGGTCGGAGCCATCTTGTCGTAAATAGATAGGGGTTGAGAGAGGAGATTCAGCCGATGCTTTGAAGAAGAACGTCGGCAGGTTTTCGTCGAGCATATCTGCCTTTAGATGCAGCTACAGCTACAGGCCCAGTAGTAGAGCAGGGCAAGGCAAGGTGCTGGATGAGGTTGATTCCTTTCGATAGTCTAAATCGGTTCGAGGGTGGGGGCGGGGTGCAAGAGTGTAGTGCAGGTAGCGTAGAATTATCGAACAGACCCTTTCCTCCAAGAACCTTCAAGCAGAAACAAGCAAACGATGAAGGCTTTCCAGAAGTCGTAGAAACGGTAGCAGCGAACGAGAAACCTTATTAAATGTATATACGGAGAATACGCAGAGTGGATACCGATTACATATGAGATCTGAGCGGGGACGAATGCGATGAGGCTGAGGCTTCCCGCGCACATGCATAAACTACGGATCTGGTGGAAAAGATATTCCGAGCTAGAGCAAACGAGTCGGATCTGCGTCGCACGATTGGTCAAAAATATATTATTTCTATTTATGGCTATTCCATTTCCACATTATATAAGCCGTCGCGCGTCTCTGGCAGTTGATTCGTCGGTTCGCAACATCGCATCCCCTTGGTATGAGGCTTCGCACAAGGCTTGTAGGCTTCTTCGTCGGAGAAATGGAACAGAACCCGTACAAAAGCTCATCAGTTGAGGACATCTCGTCACCAAAAGCATAAAATTTTGCTCTCCACGTAAGCTCGCTGCCGGCCATCCGACCGAATGCAACGCCATATAGTTATTTACACAGGTACATTGGTTCAATCGAACAATAAATCTGCTTCATTCGCTCGACCTTGCTCCTACATCTTCGCTGCAGCCCATCATCTCATCCTCTCCACGCAAGACATATCCATACCAAGCTGAGAAAACCCGTCCTTAGTTTCTACCATGCCATAGCAGCTTCCATAAGCTGCTAGGGGAGATCCAACCCAAGAGTGCGAGTAGTTCTATCCAAGAACTCTCTTCCACGTTGCCCACAAAAGAAATATCCAACCATTCATGTCGTGCACGTTGCGCCCCCATTTGACAAAGAAAAAGAGTAAATGGCTTAAAACAAATGAGAAAAAATGGCCCAATATCTGAACTTCCCAAGATTTCCTTTCCAATACAGGTAGAATACTATCACAACAGATTGCGGTATCGCCGGGTTTCGCTATGCAATATCAACCACCGCATCAACTCCAATAAACAATGACCAAAACAGAAAGTGACAATCAAAATCAGATGATGCCACCTGGAGGGTCGTACACGGACGAATTCGGTCCGCGGCCTCCGTTTCTGCCATCTAAGCCTGCACTTCCAGGGCCATCCGCCCCTGGATCCGCATTTGGACTTATTTTCCTTAACATAAACATAGGCTTTTTGCCTTCCTTATCGAGCTGTTTGAATAATATTAATGGCTTCTCCTCCATGCCCAAACACCTTTCCTTATCCCCATAAACGATATACAAAGCGTACTGTTCCCAAGGCGCATTAATGTTGTATTTCTTGAGAGCGGCAGGTAACACTTTGTAGCATGGATCTTCCATACTGACACGGAACGATTTGAATATCTCCACCGAAGCGCCACCTCCAGATCCGCCCGTTGATGGTGTGTCGAGGGCAGGCGTTTGAGCTCGTCGTTGAGGCATTGGTTTTGTGCTATCGCGGGAATATGTAGATTGAGGATATTGGTCGACGTCATTCTGGGGAAAGGTACTGCGGGCGGGGGTCTGTTGATCAGATCGATACGACCGTGATGCCAACGTGGACCCACTCATAGACCCCATCGAAGGAGGTGAAGTTGGTGACGGTTGATTCGGTGAAGGACCAGGAGATAGTGATTGAGCACCACCATTCATGGCATTCAGATGTGAAGAAGATAACACCGCTCTTTCGGCAGCGTTCGTAGGATCGAGAGCCTGTTCCATAAGAGACCGTTCTTGGCCGGATTGCATGAATGTGGGGGACGCATTCTTCGGCGTTGATTCCAGGAACAGCTTTTTTGTTGAGAATTTCCGCGATAGTCCACCACCCGATTGAGTCGAAGATGGTGTAGGCGCAGGAGGCGAGATCGTGTTTGATGTGTCGTAGGAGTAAGAGCTGCTATTGGTATTGTTATTGGAGTTGTTATTGTTGTTGTTGCCAGAGGGGTGATACGGTAAAGGTTGTCCCTCCTTCGCCATTCGAAATACCGGTAGAAGGTCTTCCCGCAATCTGGTGTATTCGGCAGTCAATCGTCGAAGCTCCATCTCCGCAACGCTCATTCGTTCGTCCCGTAACCTTAGTTGTTCCACCAGGTTCTTGATATCCTTCAGGGTCGCAGTGGCATATTGTGCTTCGGCATCTGCTGCTAGAAGGAGGTCAGCCCCGCAATTGGACCAACAATAGGCGGCCGCTAAACTTACACAGTGGCACGTAGTGATCGCTTTCTATAGGCACATCCTGTTTGATTTTTATATCATAGACGTTCTTCAGGATAGTGAGTCGATGTCCCACACTCGTAACTCCCATTTGTTTCAGGTCGTCATGTTGCAATGCTACCAAGGCCTCGCCCACAATCTCGTTTTCTATCCGGCACAGTTAGATGGGTGGCTGAGGGGTCAAACCATCCTAAACAGAGCCATACCTAAGAACTGATCACCATACTGCCGCAACCCCAGACTTCCAACGAAGTCCGCACAATCGTCGGCCGTCCATTCTGTGATGTTGGCTTCTGGTAGAGTATCGCCGAAGCCGTGATTGCCATAAGTCGTGGGAGTATGTTCGCTCGAGGAAAGGCCGTCGGAATCGGCATCTGAGTCGTTGGCTAGGACCGGGGAGCTGTTGTGCACGCTTCTCTCGTACTCGTCGTCCGCATCGGATTCTGGGTATGCTGTGCCTGATTCGAAAGCCATAATGATATTCAGAGGCCAAGGCAAAGATGCGCAATATTGAGAGCAAAGAGGCTTGTCGCAGTAAAGTTCAAACCAAGTCCTTACAGAATTGAAGATGAAGGTTGTTTCGCTTAATCTCCTCAGATTGAGAGGTCAAAGCTCTGCGCTTAAATGTGCAAGTGTGGAGCGGGTGGATTGCGGAACTTGTCGAGCTTGTGTGGTACAAGTAAGGTAGAGCGCGCTGTACTTGGAAGGATCCGTAATAATCTGGACTGTAAGGTGGGCAGATGGGCGGGTGGTGCTTGCTTTGCTTGTCTGCTTGCGTGCGTGCTTGCGTGCGTGCGTGCTGGTGGTAGGTACCTTTTTACGAACAGTGGATGATGAGTGGATGGCGAGGTGGATGCCGGAGTGGATATCTGTGTGTGTCTGCAAGTCTTCTTTTCGCAATACAGAGGCAGGAATGTGATGGAGTAGCACCTACGAAGTAGCATCCAAACTTGTATCAGCGGAGACCACTGTGCCGCAACACCACAATACCGCAGTATGCAGATACAGGCAAATATCACAAGGAGCTGCAAATTTCGCACGCAAGACAAACGCCCACAAAAGAGAAAATGGTCCAAAATAATCAATCAAAGCAGCCGCAAAAAGAAAGACTAATGAAATCATGCATGCTAGCTGCTTATAACCTCGAGCAAGGACCCGTTCTCAAGAGCAAATAGGATGCCAAAGAAAAGAATAAGCATTTCCTCAAACGGAACTGAAAGCGTTAAACCAAGCCTCAGTTATTGATTATCGGCTCCAAACAGTAACTTAGCAGACGACAACAGTTGGTGTACTCTCCAAATAGTGTATTTTGTTACGTGTTTATATGCCCTTTAGTCCTTCCCATGTCTCACTCAACAGCGGCAGCAGACATACACATATGCAAGAGACATTAAATCAATTATGCCTGCCCTCTTCTCTTGACTGACTGAAAAAGCACTAATTCCGATTCTACAACACAACAGAAACATCGAGACACTCTGTATATATAGACAAATAGACTCATCCACCCAAAATAAAATATAAAAGAGGAAACAGAATGCATATGCACCAGAGATGCAAGTTAGGACTAAATATCTACAACCGTACCTGCCGTGTATCGAATGAACAAAATTCGAAAGATCCAAGATTGTGTGGTATAAGGTATTCCCATGCCCATGACCGCCCCTCCTTTTCCTCATTTACGCCGAAATGTAAGCCCCAAACCCACTCCAGCTTCATCATAAAATCATTGATTCATTCATGTATACAAATTTTGATCTGTATTGAATGCTTATCTTGAAGATTGTGTTCTCATCTTACGAGCCAGCCAATCGCCGAGCATTCCGTCCAGGCGCTGCAGGTTGATTAGCATTTTAAACTTCTCTGGTTAACCGCGATAGACAACTTACGTTTGTTATGTCCGCTAATTTAGCGTTCTCCTCCTTGAAAAGATTGCCTACAACTGGGTGATCCGCGCCTGCTGGTACAACTTCAGATTTATCATATACGACTACCAAGAGATCCCTAATATCTGTATCATCGTCAAAGAATGTTCGGAGATGCGTATCACTCCAGGTAGGAGTAGTTGAAGTCGAGTGCGTAGAGCTTTCTGTCCCTTTTTTGACGTCATCCACGTCCACCAGTTCGGGTGAAGGTGATGAAACAGGCGATGGTGGATCTTCCTGGCTGGATGTATCTACCATAAGTGCAGGTGGATGGGAGTGTGTCGGGCTGATCGGCGAAACTTGAACGGGAGATTCTGACAATCGTTCATCCATGCTGCGACTCTCGGTTGCAGGAGTCGTAACGTAGCTATCAGGGAAACTACCCGGAATGGGCCGTTGTGGCTGATCGTTCGAGAAACGGACCTCTTCTTCGTCCTGCGAGTCCTCTGAGGTCGAATCGAAGTCATCGAGCTCCACACGAGATTTCGCTTTCTTGGCTTTGACGGGTTTCGGATCTGAAGTGCCAGACCCTGCCGATCGTAGAATCTTATTTATTGCTCCAGCAGCCTTCTCCTTCGGGCTCGAAACCACAGGTGATCCATTGTTCGCTTGCACGGGGGCTGGGGCCGCTATTTGTGCTTCAGGCTGTACCAAGCGTAAAGATGCGCCTGGTGCTGCTGTATCAGTTGCAATCGCACGCTCAAGATTAACCGACGGTTGCGAGTCCATGGGACGTGGGTCCTTCGAAGTGATGCTTTGTTTGCGGATAGGCGACATGTCTGTTCGCTGCTGCTGCTGCTTCTGTAACTTACCGAGAGATTTCTGGGCTTCTTGGGTTGGTTCTTCGATTGATGCCACTTCTTCGGATTCTTTGCTTGGAGAAGGCGAAGATCTTGGGTTCTCGCTCGACTGTTTGCTCGCGATCGGATCTTCGAAATCGTCCTCTTGTTGCTTTGATTTCTTGTCTTTTCGTTTGAATAACCCACTAAGCATTCCAGGTTTCTTATCCTTATCTTTCTTGTCTTTCTTATCCTTCTTGTCCTTAGTTTTGTCAGATACAAGATCTTTCTCAAGTCTATCAAGACTCGGTCGTTGCTTTAACTTTTCTGAGTCATTTGAGGTCCTAGTTGATGTACTTGAATCATCGCGAAGCAAGTTCGGCGTGAGTGTAATCTTTCTTGTTTCTACCGTGTCGTCCTTAAAGAATGAATCCGTGTTCCGTAGGGTGCCATTTCTAGTTCTGCTAGCTTCCAACTTCCCGTCGAAAAACTCATCACTGGTTCTCGCTGTGTCAGAGCTGGATTTGATGGTAGAGCTGTCGCGATCCGGACTTTCCGATTTTACTTCTCGGAGTTCTACGCGAGGCTTCAACGGTTCAATAGACACTGTTTCCTCGTCGTCATGGTGCTGTTCCTGTTGTTCGCTTTGCTGTTCCTGTTGCCCGTAGAAACTATCATCGCCGTCTTCTTCATCAGTCGAGTAATCTACGTCTGAAGCTTCCACATATGTCGGAGGAGCGAATGACACATTCTTGGCGTTCCTTCGTCGGATAGCCTTTTTGAGAGGATTCATGGTCTTTTCTGCTTGGTCTCCCAACATTGCCGAGGTAAGCTACCCAGGTTAGCATCCCGTCGCTTTCAACTTGGACCAGACGTACGTCAATATTCCTGTGCTTATTAAGTCGCGCTAGCCTCTCAGTAGGTGTTTCGATGTGTTCTGCTGGTAAGTAACCTGTGGAGAGCGAGGAATTAGCACAGCGTAATTTTGTGTACGAATTCGAGAAACCAACCTATACTGCTGTCCTTGACTACTCTTACAAGCCACCAATAACTATTGCTATCATCTAGAAGAACCATCGTATCCCCTTTCGTCGCATTTGCTTGGCCTTCAACCGTGGCGACGAACGTGTGTAGTGCGTAGACGAATTCGAAGTCAATGTCCTCTAATTCTTGTAAGCATTCTCCACCCCAACCGGAATCAACAAATCTAGAGTCAGCAGCGTATGGAATGTCATCATCATCATCATCTTGATCATCTTCAGCTTGCCATTCTTCGTCAGAGCTTTTGTATGGTATGGTCAAGGGTCCATATTCGTCGTAGTCTATCGCGTTGTGCACTGCATCTTCGTTTGGCACACCGAAAAAGTCGTCCTGGAAAATATCTAAGTTGAAATCCTGGTGCGTTTGCTCTAGATGAGTCCTGAAGGTTTGTGGTGAAATAGCTTGAGGTCCATCGATATCGGGGTCTTCTTCCTCGGCGTAATCGGGCGTATTCTTGATTGTCCGGTCCAGATACTCACCCAGATGATGATGATGATATTGGATCTCGTGAGCCACCTGGCTCAGGTCCACGTCCAGCTGTTCGCTCATGGATTGTAATGGGAAGTGATTAGGCGCCTCCACGAATGGGGATGAACTTTCGCCGCACGCTTGTGAAAACGACGAGGAGCTTGCGCGAGATAGGGAATCGGACCTCGAAGGCCAAACATTTGGAAGAGAATACCCACCATCGTCGATTGACGGAGAGCTGGAGATCTTGTCCATCATATCATCGTCCATGCTGTCATCTCCTTCTGCATCTGCCATATCTGAATCCTCCGCTCCAGCACCTGTCAGACCCCCATTCTGCGCAATCGCCAGATCATCGTGCTGTTGAGAATTATTTCCTGCCAGACCAGACGTAACCCCTGCGGTCAGATCGTTATTCGTGTAATTGTGCATCATTTGTGCCTCTCCGTTGCTCCATTCCCTCGACACCCGCGGACTTCGATGCTGTTCGTCGGCAGCCTCTGCTGCGACTTCCCGCAGTGCTTCGGCTTGGTGTGGAGCAGGCGGCCCGGTACCTAGAGGTGCTGCATTGGCGTGCTTCTTGGAGTGATCCTGCGCCGATGGGGCATTCGGGTCCTGAAGATCAATTGAATCTAAAATTATCAGTTTTGTCCGGGAGAACATGATTGAACAATTAAAACCCACCAGCGCGAATGATTTCGGGTCGCGTCATTTTGGGGGAGGGAGTCGTGAGTCCCAGACCCGGAGAGACAGGTATTTCGAAGTCTCGCAGTAATTAATCGAGATCTCACTATTTGAAGAGAATCTGACAGCCACAAGGGTACCAATTATAACATCCAATGAAAATCTGCGAGATTGCTCTGCAACATTTGCAGCGTGGAGTTGCGACGGAAAAGAAAAGAATTGGGCGAGCTGAGAGCGCGAACGATTGTGATGTGAAGTTCCAAAGTATAGAAACCAAGATTTGTCTAGGGGCGAATTTTGTCAAGGAACCTAAGGAATTATTATGAAATCTTAAGCACGGGGAGGTTGGAGGCGGAGAGGGAGATCGACTATGTCCAGCAAGTCAGGGAAAAGGTTTAAATGAAAATAGACAAAAAGAGCGTGGAGCGTGGAGCGTAAAGCGTATGCGGCTTTGAAGCAAGTGAATTGAAGTTTAGTCCTGGCGATGAAGTAGCAGATCTAGAACGACATGACATTTGGGTATCTTTCTGAGAAGGCAAAGAAGTGGTTGACGTTGAAATATGAGGAGATTTGTTTCAAAGTTTCATTTTGATTGATTACCTTTTCGCAGGGCCTCTTTCCTCACCTAATTACAGCTTTACCCGAGCAGCGCCAAGACCCTCTGCCCAACTCCTGAGCGCTCTCCATCCCCAGAAATAGGATTTTCGAGAATGGCATTTTCTGCACGTCTGCGCATCTGCACATCTGCACCAGAATAGGATATACTAGAGGGGTGGGACAGGGCACGTCTTCGCAAAGGGTCGCACGAGGGCGCAGAGGACGGATGTATGATGGCATGGAATGCAGGATGGGTTTATCGCATCTCGCATGAACACGGTACGGAGCAAGTTAATATGGATCGGCGCATCTCAAAATGAGTTTATCCCCACATCATGTGAAGAAAAAGCCGTTTCAAAGGCTATGATTGACGGCTGCCTTTCTGTCAGGGGGTAATTTGCTGAGGCATCGGGTATCATGTTACTTTAGTATATCATTTGAGAGCACGCGCTCGGAAATACTTCGCAGCTGGGGAACAGCCCGTCGAACTTGCTCACCCATAACTACCGGCTGAGAGCACTCCGGCTTCTAGAAAACGATACGCTCCTGAGCTGAAATTTCTGAGAGGAACTGAAATCCCCGTGGAATACTTTCGTAGAATGAATCTGAATACCGCAAGGAGGATCCTCCGGAAGTAACCTTACAAAAAAAGCTAAACCCGAGCGCACTAAAACAACAAGCCACACCATTGCGCGGAGCCACAGGAGCCGCCTATATCTTCGCATTATACTCCTACTTTGTATCTCTAAGTCATTATTCACAGATACATCTACGGCCGTGAGCTCTGGTCACTGTATTATTATTGTCTTAGTAAACCGCCAGCAGGATGTATACTTTTATGTATGCCAAATAGTAAAAAGATAGTCTCAGTACCGCGATATCGGGTTCACCAGTCCTTCCTCCTCCGATCTTTGTCCTTCGATCTTTCTCTCGCCTCTTCAAGGACACATCCAGGACTCACAACGCCATCTACGCAAAGAGGCAGCCATGTACCCATTCTCCGCCCTTCTATTCGGTCTGCATGGTGGGGAGAGCCTTCCTGGCTCGGCTTTGGATCTTTACGAGAGCTGTGAAAGAAAACCCTCGAGACACTACAGAACAGAAACTGTGTTTACAGCTGCCTGCGAAGGATATTGCCCATTGACATACTATGACTATATCATATCTGCAGGATTCATCCAGGGAATTAGCTTCCTCTCACTAGAACCCCCAGCCTTCGAAGCTGGCTATTTTGACCTCTTTCTCGCGAAAGACAGACTCCGTTTGTCCCCGCATGTAACTCGGTGCAACATACTCCAGAACCCGACACAAGACAACCATCCGCAACATCAATTAATGAATTAATTCTTCAGCATGCATCTCTGCCGGTCTCACCTGAACTCACTTGCATAGACCTTCATGACGTTTGTTACGCCGATTTTCGGTTCCAACATGGAACATTCGTCGATCCAACTTAGATCAATAAGTGCCCGTCCCTAGTCAGAACAACAGTGCTCACTAACATTCTAATGAGCTACTTACCTATGTCAACACAGCTCCTAGTGGAGATGTCTTTCCATTCGGCGAATATAGAGATACGCGGGAGTTGGTTTTGCTCAGTTTTGAGTTCTAACTCAAAGGAGCCCGGTTTGCGAGTACGTGACCAAATGCTCGACTTAATATCAACAAGTGAAAAATGCAATTATAAGAGATCATCGTCGTTGTCGCTGGGCAACTTGCAGAGATCAATCACTTGCTCAAAGATTACAAAATTCATCGGCGCTTCGCCCAACAAATTTTTGTATAACAACCTTCTGATTTGTCGACTAGAGAAAGGACGGGGATGTGGGAAGTGCTGCTAGCAGTGGTACGAGAGCAGAGCACACGCTCGAGCATTGAAAGGGTAGTATATGCAAGTTGCATCGATATGCAAAAGATATTCTAGGCCTTTGCCAGACGAAAACCCGGCAATCAGCAGTTTCCCCAGATCCCGATCGCTGTTTGCCCGTCATCCAGCTACCGCACCAAAATCGAGACGATGCGACAGCAAACGCTGGGCGCTCCTAGTACGCAATGTTCGCATGTGCAAGCAGAAGATATTTCAGCAGACGAATCTCAAGTCGTGTGTCCCTAGTATTCTCGCAATCTGTACACCGAAGCAGGTGGCACGAAACGCAGTGAAACTCAAGAATACCACGCGCGTGTCTTGATTAGTGCAGTGTCAGCATCTAAGGTATCATCAGTGCGAAGGACGAAGAAGGTCTAATATTTATCCCGTCTTCGCCTGCCTTCTTCAGACTGTGGAGAGATTGTCCGTCATTATCCGACGCAAGACGATTGGCTGGAATCAACAGCGTGCAGGGACGAAATACAGTAGCGCATCGTGTACGAAAGTATCCGAGAGCATGAAATGATTCAAGTGAGCCAAACTCTCATTGAGAGCAATCTTTTCCTCTGGCCAAAGTCTATTTCATCGTGATCTTACCAGCTTCCGTCGCAACTAGCATGCGTACTGTTAGACACAAGCAGCTTGCGCTGCACTTGAGAAGGAAAGTTCGATGATGAAAGACGTTTGACAACCAAGATTTCCAGATCCCCAAGTTTTCCGGTAGCACAACTGCCGCCCATAGCTTAATGACCACTAAGCTTTCCAAGCCCCGTCAAACCGACTTGGCGATACGATGCAGGATGCGCCAGCCTATCGTTCGCCTTAGAAGTGAACCATTAGAGAAGATCAAGAAGTTGAGAAGCCGGTAGAAGTTGGTATGTACGAGAGGGTAACAGGTTAACATGAGAAAGCAATACATGGAAGAGAGGAATCTATGAGTGAGAGTAATATGAGAGAGTGTACGAGATCGGACAGCGAAAAGAAGGTTTTCCAGGGAGCTCTAATTACTGTACGTACTGGTGCTTCCATGCTGCTCACTCGCAGCGCAAAGCACCCTGTTGGCTGTGCATAATGGCCCAAGAGACCCAAGATCGACCGAAAATAATCTTCTGACTGTACTTTGAGTAGAACGAGATAGACGTGCACGATCCCGTATTCCGACAACCCGCAATCCGACAACCCGTACCGCGGACAGTGACACTGGCATCCTCTGCGCCTCTGCGCCTCTTCGCCTCTGGTGGAAAATGGAGAATGGAGAATGGAGAATGCATTCCATAGTGAAATAGTCGAGACTCCATCCCGACTCGCCACCAGAACAAATCTATCTAACCGTTCTGCACCTAACATCTTGAAACTCACTTCTTACAGTCAACAAAGCTACAAAACACTTCGTCCATACACAACTCGGCCTTTCTCGTCTTCTACAATTAGATTTGGCCTCCATCATTTTCAATCTTACTCACCCAGTATTAAATTAATCCGTCAAGGGAATACGCTATCCTACCCTGATCTCTGGATTTATCGGGATTTTTCCTTCTTGCGTAAGGTTAATCGTTAGGTGCTCTGCTCCTCACTCTCACTCTCACTCTCTCCCCTTTCGAAAGCGCTCCAACCACTCACCACAATACATCTTTACCCTTCGCTATTCACGACCACGAAGCGTCGCAACGAATTACCCTCAAATCAACCACAGATTCGAAAATAAAAGAATGATCATGCCACAATAGCATGTCGATATCTTCCCATTGAGACGTCACGACCGATCAGCGGCAGGGCCGCCAAAAACAAGCAAAAATGAATCGAAGACAACTTATCAACAATTTGAAGCCCTCGTCAACGTCCTCCTCAACCCCATCATCCACCACTGGGCCATACTGTACCCCCTTCACACTTCCCTCCAATGGCGTCCTCGAACTTGGTCCTTCGGATATCCTTACTCTTACTTCCAACGCTGTCTTCACTCCCGAATGTACCGATGCTGCGAATGTTATAGTCACGGGCGCAGACAATCCAACCTCTTTTTCACATCTTCGTGATCCATTTTACGCTTCGACGATACCAGCATGCTACGCCCTCGCCGCGACGACCGTAATTGCATACATGCTCGTTATAATGCTATTAATTACGCCCAGGACATTTCTGCATCAAGGCGCGGTGGTTCTGGGTCGACGCGGGTTTACGAATGGGCCATCGGGCAGCGACGCTGGAATTGGCATAGGTGGACGACCATGGCTCCAGAAAGTGGCAGCATTGACAGTGGCCGTCTCTCTCACAATCGCGACAGCTGATACGTTTCGGGTCGCCGAAAAGCAATATGAATCGGGAATTATGAATACAAAAGCATTGCAAGAAGAAGTCGAAGGTGGTATGGAACTGAAGATCATTCGCGTCGTATCCGATACATTTCTATGGCTTGCGCAAGCACAAACGCTCATCAGACTATTTCCGCGA
Source organism: Rutstroemia sp. NJR-2017a BVV2 (assembly GCA_002946415.1). Lineage (NCBI taxonomy): Eukaryota > Fungi > Ascomycota > Leotiomycetes > Helotiales > Rutstroemiaceae > Rutstroemia > Rutstroemia sp. NJR-2017a BVV2. The sequence continues at coordinate 413,261 of NJPS01000042.1, read as the reverse complement.
CAACGAGAAAAAATTATTATCAAGTGGACTGGATTCGCATTGATTACGTTAGACGTGCTGTTCAGTATTCTCAACAACTTCCATTATTATGGAAATTCCCGACCCCGCACTTTTGTTGATGCAGTTCCCGCCTTAGCCTACCTCTTCCAACTCGCTCTCAGTCTGTTATATTGTGCCTGGGTCATTTATTATGGAATCTCCAAGAGACGGTACGCCTTTTATCATCCACAGATGCGAAATATATGTCTCGTAGCATTGTTGTCACTGGTATCCGTTCTGGTTCCCGTGGTATTCTTCGTTCTCGACATTTCGAAGCCCACACTCGCGTCATGGGGGGACTACGTTCGTTGGGTAGGTGCTGCAGCAGCTAGTGTAGTGGTTTGGGAATGGGTGGAAAGAATAGAAGCTCTCGAAAGGAATGACAAAAAAGATGGAGTGCTTGGCAGAGAAGTGTTTGATGGAGATGAAATGTTAGAAGTTACTCCGTCATCAGAGTTTGGTTGGACAAAACGCTTTCGAAAGGACAACGATGATAAAGGAGCTGGGACCGCCACAGGTTCCAATGGGATTTCCTGGCCTGCGATGGCTGGCCTTGCTAGCCGTTACAGGCCACGGGCCACACAAGACGAAGAGGTTGGTCAGAATCATGCGAGCGGTACAAATCGCCAATCTAGGAGACATATATTAGTATCCCGCCCTCCCCTGTGGCCTAGTAGGCCTCCTCCTGCCGCTACACCTGTTAACAGATCCGACACCGCAAGTGCAGAGAGTACCGTCTATGCTGTGCGGTACCACCCTATTAGTGATGCGACACCGCCAGTAGATGGGCGGAATCTACCCTTATCGAAGAGCAACAGTACTGCTAGGTCTATCACCAGGTCAGGCAATAATGACGAACTTGAAACTGACAAATCTGTCGTCATTGAGCACACGCATGACGCTCCAATCGCCCAGACTGATGGTAGCAATTGGGATTGGACCACTTTAGCCAAGATCAATCCATTCAGGCACCGAGTCCACCGCCCACCGCAAGAAATATCGCTACATGCGGTGAAACCAGCGACGACGTTCAGCAGCCATAGATCGTCTCGGTGGGATCTACGAGCACGATTAGAGGACTTCGCAGTCACACAAGCAGATCGCTTTCGCGAAAGAACACGGCCAACGGCTAGCGCAGAACCTCTTCCTCTGACCGTCATCCCTGCACCGACGCGTAGAAGAGCAGTTGTTGAACCTGAGGCTCCAGAGGCTAGGAGTAGTCCAACGCGTAGCCCGCTTCCGGAAGGACCATTCAACATCGAGATCGATACTTCGGGCCAGGATCAGCACACAAGAACAAGTGATCCATATACCCCGAACAGTCTCCAGGGTCACTCGATTACGCATAGAGGTAGCATATCTTTTGCAACAGCTGTTCAACCAGAAATTGACCAGCGAGTGGAAGGCAATGCTATCTCGCCAACGCTTATTATGAGTCGTGATACACCCGCCTCGTCGAGTTCGCGGAGCAGCCCCAGTCAAGCCCGGAGCTCTGTGCCGCCAGTGCAGAGCGGTTTGCCGGTAATAGTAATACCGGCACCTCCGCGGCGACCAAGAGTGGAGGACACATGACTCGATCGTGATTGATCTGATTTGAGCGCGGCGTTGGGGCTTCAGCATTTGTCTACTTGCATATAGCGACTTTTGGGATTGGAATAGGATTATCAAAATACCACAGGGCGGGAAGGGAAATGGGACGGGAAAGGAAAAGGAATGTAAAAAAATGGGATATATATGGTTATCGACTACCACACGCGTTGTATATACAGTAGTTAACCTAAGCACGAGACCACGACTTTCCACGATATTTACATCAAGCATAGCGTATTAGCCAGCTTCTTAGACATTAAAATCCAAAATACCGTTCTTCACAATGTCTCACTAGTCTAGCTTCCAAGCGAACGCAGGTGTGAGAGTTTGTTATGCCATCATCGTACTTCGAAGCGTATGTAGGGGAAAAGACAGGAGAGAGCGTCGATGGAAATGAGTAATTGAATGCGAGTCCGAGGAACATGCATGATTCCTGCACAATGTGGATCTGCACGGGGAAGGGGAAGAGGGGATGCTTCAGAGTTGGTCCATGGTACCCGAAGATCCCAGCCAGATGGTTGGCTCTGTCCTGCCTTAACCTTACCCTGATATGGGGAACAGACTGCTTGTACACCGGAACATATGTATTTAATTCTTCAAAAACTGTTCACCAATGTCTCTGGTTTTGACGGCTACCAAAGGAAGATGCGGGATTTCGGAGTCAGATTTGAGGTCCAATTCCTCTGTTTTATTGGACGAATCCGTCATCAAATCCGTTTTTGTGTGATGGACGACAGAGAATGGAGATGGTCATGGCGATGGACATGGAGATTCGGCGGAGATTAAACAGGGGCCCATTCCGCACTAGGAAAAGGTACTGGTACGTACACCAATACCGAACCGCAATCTAAGGCCGATGAAAAAATAAGGTCAACACTTTAATACCCTTAATATTAAACATTCGTCGTCCGCATCATTGTAACTTATGCTCTGGACACATACTCAACATTCGCATTGCATCCATCACGCCCACCTCTACTTAAATCCCAAGCCAACACCTGGTATTCGTTGCCAGCACTTGTACATTTCTTTTCCTTTTCTCTCGTTCCTGCTTGTCTCCCAATATGCCCGCCGCGACCGAAGCCTTCCCGCCGCTGTCGACCAAGGATGTGCTAGCACCTCTTGCAGGTCCTACTAGCATCGACAAGCCTCGAGCCCGAAGACGCTCCAGTGGATTGGGGGGTGAGATTAGAGCCGGTGATACTGGTGCTCCCGCGTTTGCTACTGTGGACGTTAGACCGCCTTCTCCGGGGACTGTCAAGGTTTGTACACTTCATCCACCCCGCCAATTGGTTCAGCAGATACTGATGTAGCCGGTGGCTTGCAGGCACAGAATGAAAGGGACCGGAAGAAACCGTTCTCGAAAAGACGGAAAGCGAAGACTCTGTTTCAGCAATATAAGAGATATGCGTTGAAGCACACGTGGGTGACACCCCTCCTCCTTATTGGAATCTTCCTCTCGTTATATGCCATCAACCCGACGGAATCGAACCCCATACATCATTTCATCTTCCTCTCATATAAGCTACCTCCGGAAGAAGGTGCCCCGCCGGGAACGCAGCCTCAGTATGGCAAAGGATGGTGGGACTTTGCCTTGGTGTCTTTCTACGTCGTCGTACTGTCCTTTACTCGAGAGTTTATCATGCAGAGATATCTGCGACCTATGGCACGTCAGAGCGGTTTGAAGAGCAGAGCCAAACAATCGAGGTTCATGGAGCAGATGTATACCGCGATCTACTTCGGCGTACTTGGACCCTGCGGTTTATGGATCATGAGTCGAACACCGGTCTGGTATTTCAATACCAGGGGAATGTATGAGAATTTCCCGCACAAGACCCACGAGGCTTCCTTCAAGTTCTACTACTTGTTCCAGGCGGCATACTGGGCGCAGCAGGCGATTGTGCTTTGCTTGGGAATGGAGAAGCCGAGAAAAGACTATAAAGAACTTGTGGGACATCACATTGTTTCTTTGGCTCTTATTGGGCTCAGTTATCGTTTCCATTTCACATACATGGGTTTGGCGGTTTACATCACTCATGATATCAGTGATTTCTTCCTAGCAGTATGTCATCTTCCTCTAATTTGCTATCTTTCAATCTAACCAATTTAGACCTCCAAAACCCTCAACTACCTCGACCACCCCCTCATCGGTCCCTACTTCGCCTTCTTCATCGCCGCATGGATCTACCTCCGCCACTACCTCAACCTCAGAATCCTCTGGTCCGAATTCAACGAATTCAAAACCGTCGGCCCCTACGAACTCAACTGGGAAACCGAACAATACAAATGCTGGATCTCGCACTACATCTCCACAGCCCTCCTAGCCAGTCTGCAAGCGTTGAACCTTTTCTGGCTCTTCTATATCCTGCGTATTGCGCACAGATTCGTCTTCTTGAATGTGGCGGAGGACGACCGCTCCGATAACGACGAGAATGAACTCGCGGAGGAATTAAGATTGGAGGCGCTGGCTAGGGAGGGCGTGGATAGGTTGGCGGCGGCGCCGCAGGTGGTGGTTAATGGGAAGGCGACGGGGGTGGGGGTAGAGGTGAATACGGATGGGGTTACGAATAGGAAGGAGAATGTTATAAGGGCTTGAGCTTGAGGGGCGCAGTCCCAGAAGAGAAGACCAAGACGGTCGCTTGAATGAGTAAATGTCAGTCTGGTGGCGGATATGCGAGTTGTATGAGAAACATCCTGCATGGGGATTACGATTGAAAAGAGGGAAATGGAAGTATAGTTCCTGGATATATGATGGATGAATAGGGTGCGAATGGGGTGGAGTATAAAATACAGAATATTGTTTTTTACGTAAATATCGGGTTATGGATAGGGATGGGGATAGGGATTGGGATGAGCGAATGAGTATGAGTATGAGTATGAGTATGATGCATGTATGTATAAAGGTTTTATTTTATGAAGAGGGGAGGAAAAGGGAAGGGGAAGGAAAGAGAAAGGGGAAGGAAAGAGATAGGGATGAGGGAGAAGAGGTGAGGGGTTGGGTGTTGAGTGTTGGGAAAAGAGGGGAAGAGGGGAAAAGGGAGACTTTTGTACAAAATGATATTTTTATTTATTCTATTATATTATATTCTTTTGCAAAGCTGGATGTGGCTGTGTTTGTGGGTTGTGTTGGGTTGTGTTGGGTTTGGGGTGTGTGTGGCTTTGAGGGGTTGGTTTGGGTTGTGTTGGGTTTGGGGTGTGTGTGGTTTTGAGATTGGTTTGGGTTGGTTTGGTTTGAGAGGGTGGAGGGTGAGTGGGGGAGGGAGTGGTGGAGTATGAGGTGGAGGGAGAGTGGTGAGTGGAGTAGTGAGGTGTGGAGGGAGTGGTGAGTGGTGGTTTGTTTGAGTCTTTGGGTTGATTAAATTTTCGTGAAAGGGGGGAGGGGAGGGGAGGGAAGGGAAGGGCTTGGTTTGGTGATGGGGGAGAAGGGGGAAGGGGAAGGGGAAGGGGGAGAAGGATTGAGATGATTGTGGGATGAATCATATATCTATAAGATCTGATGGTTTCTGGGCGGGGAAAGGTCAGCTTCGGATCAATCGGATAGGTAGATATAAATTATTTCTGTAATATGAGGTTCTTATACATCATGTTCGTTTTTGTATCTGAAAAGGAGCCAACAAGGGAAGAAGAGCGGGGGAAAGAAGAGAAGAGCGGGATAATCAATATACAAGGGGATAACTTGTTTCGTATAAGTATAGCCGTTTGTAGATTTACTCAGGTAGATTTATTGTATTGCACCGCTTTACGAGTATCTTTTTTTATCATTCGGCTTTGGGCGTGTTGGAGGGTAGGCAGATGAAGGGTGCTTGCTAAGTTAGTAAGTTGGAATATTGTAGATGAAGGGAATGGGTTGGTTGCTGTTTATAGATGAGAGGAGGATAAGTTGGTGTTGGGTGGATAAGAAGGCGGATTGGGGATTGGGAGTCAATATGGGTTGGGAAGGAGAAGGGAATGATTGTGAAGTAGAGTGCATAGGACTGGAAGAATGGGGGGTGGAGGGTGGAAGGAGTTGACGTTCGCTCGAGGTGCAAAAAGGGGGTGCTGTGGTATAAGAAAGAAGTATAATGTCAGTTGGCTATAGATACGAATACGGTGGAAATTTATATATTCGGGAGGTCTTCTGTGATGGGCTGGATGAGTGTATATAGGTAAGGGTAAGAATATAGAGGAGGGGAGGCAAAGGGAATAAGACAGAGAGCGAAAATAATATGTTTGGTAAAGACAAGACATAGGGTGGAGAGAAGAGATGAAGGGTGCTGGTTGAGAGAAAGCGGCGTACAGGAGGAGTATAAAGAGTGAGAGTAGATCTTGTATAGAAAGGGGATAACGATAATGGTATAGAAACTAGATGGGATAAGTTAGTGGAAAGGATGAGGTAGAGAAACTACTCTGAGCATCATTTACAAAGATTTGTAAATCAACGAGCAAGAATACCGAGTGGTTATCTCCACAAGGAAACTCAGCCAAAGATATATTATATACCAAGCTTTTCTTCCGATAGCAACGGAGAATAGGGAAAGGGAAAGAACTATTATTATTATCATTATCACAATACATTCGGTAATGGTGAAGAAGTTGTAAGGTGGTGAGTATAGCTGAACATCAAAGAAGTCTGAACATAACCCAGCTTCTCTATTATCCCTAGTGAAGGAAAAGCAAGTCGTTATATAAGTCTAAAAGGGATGATGATGGGGCTAGAAATAGATCGAAGTGTAATTAGTGACAGGCTGGAGTAAGCTGCTTTGATAAATACCATTACATCGCTAGAAGGTAAGCACTGGCAACAGAGGAGAAGCGATGTATTTGAGAAGGCTCTTGACGTGTAGCGAAAAGTGATACAGTATAGCACTATTCTGTTCACCCAATCTCCCGCACGAAGAGGAAGTGTACTAGCTGAGTTGGTCTGGAGGTATCAGGGTGTTCTTCCTTGGCTGTGTGAAGGTGCAGTTATTCAACTAGAGATTGTATCATTTCTTCTCCGAGAAGCAGATATATTACATTCTCCCCTTTCTAGACGGGTTGCTTCTTCCCAGAAGAATACAGTAGCACGAAATGTAGCGCGTTAGTTGGTAATTAATCGCACCGCGGACAATGCATCGAAAATGATGAGCAGACAACTAAACCACTGGGAGGTGGGGTTGGAGAAGTGGCAGGTGCGAAATAGCTGCAGAGAAATCTAGTTTGGAGTTTTCTGCCTGCGGAAGGAGCACAGTGGAAATGTTTGAGGGGATAGTCTGAATATGGTGATATATTTATTCCGCTAATAGCCTTGAGGAAGTGTTCTATGAGGCATGTCATGTTTGTAAAATCTCTCTTGTGGAGGTGAACTACAAGGGAAAGGCATCTCTGGGATAGTGAGGGACGGTGATGATGAGATTTAGGTTTTGCTATTTACATTTGTAAAGTGAAGGAGATTGATGTTCAATCAGGAGAGATTTGCAGGATTGCTCTGAGCTTTTTGTCAGGCAGACCCCTCCTATGTTCCAATATAATGAGGGAATTCGTCGAAATACGCTATGTTATGTGAGGGCTAATGACTAGGCAAGCGTGGGAAGAAAACAGAACCTGAGTCTTGTGACTGTGGAAGCTTTGCCTACGGGCACAAAGGTGGAGAACATTCATCTTCAAAGCAAAAGGTGCACTCGCCGAAAGCACTTTGAAGTTGGCTCGTGACTGTCAATGTCTTTGGAAATACTGTATAGTTGGAAGCGCATGCTAGATTCGAGTTCGTGGGTTACTAACCCAGTGTGTCCTCATGTTATCCGTATTCTGTTCTCTGCAGAAATGACGCGAGCATGAATCAAATAGAGTTTAGCCGTTGCAATGTATGAATCTAGACCACACGCTCGTATGTTTCAGACATTCATCGATAGGGAAATACTCACAGCCAAGGAAGAACAATGTACATTATCTAAGGTAGTGATAGTCAAAGGGCATCCACCAATCCCAGAATACCAATATGTCACTCGATACGTGCAGGTTTCAAATGAAGTAATCGTAACCAGTCACGCAGCAGCAGCCGCATATCGTGCAAGTGGACAGTGGCAAACATGGGTTAATCGGGTATGCAAAGCTATCTTGATCCTCAAGACAATACGCTGTTCGAAATCACAAAAATGATCGATCCTATGCTTACGATGCGGCTGATGCAGTCTCTCCGCAATCAATCAGGCGGTGGAGAGTATCAAATTGATTAGTGACACCGTGGAGCTCGGTTGCGTTCACATGGCCAACATGAGTGAATGCACCATGAAGAAATTGCTGGCAGCGGGGGTGGTGTGACTTTTTCCTTCCCAGTCATCAGTTCATTAGTAACAGATGGCGTTGGGAATGGGAGGGTTGCACAAGGAAACTTGGATGCAACGCTTGGGCTCGACTTCGGCAAGCCGTGCATTGCGTGTGGTTACACATGTGTGTATGACAAGGAAAGTGTGACTGCGGGCGGCGGTGACTCAAGAATTTGCCATATGCAAAGCCGGGTAGCTGGAATGGACTTTTTGGCCCCGGGAACGGCATGGCGGGTGTGAGGCAGCATTTCGGGCGAAAATGTGTCAATATTGCGTGGCATATGTCACCGCAACCACCGTACTCATCGGAATGGCTTGCGTGAGGGCGCTGTGAGCACGGCTTGTTACTCGCGCGCTTAGGCGATGCGCGTGCTGCAGACTTGCCCGTCTACATGCTTATGCTGGTCAACATGCTTACGCGGCGCCGGTTGCGATCACTGACAACAATAAAGGAAGTTACTTGCTGTCCTCCGTGAAAGTCGCGATCATGCCATGCACTTGAAAGCAATAGTTCCTCGATACATTTGGGGAGTATATCGATGATCGACATCTAAGGTTAAATGGATTGATACATGCAGGGACGCAACAATTGGTTCGCGGGGAAGCGACGGGTCTACATTCAGAGTGCAAGTACAAGGATATGCTAAGGTCAGCCGGAAGATTGGAGATAGATTGCGGAGGTGGCAATTTGAGGCTAAATGCAGCATATCTTCCACCAGGGGTAACCGCAAAAGTAGTGCTCTGACTTCACCCAGTTATGATATGCTCGCATTTCGAGGGAATTGTATTCCAACTTGCACTGCTTCCGGTTTGGGTACGAATATGATAAAGAGCATCCTGAGGTGGAAGGTCGGTTCAGAAATTGGTGGTGTTTATTGACCTGTCAACCCTCAAAGTCATGGTTGGGTCAACGGCCATGGGCGTGCCGGCGCAAGCCACCCATTATGACGAATGTTAAAGGCTGTTCACTAGAACCAGGTTTTTGTAACCAAAGATAATTCAAGCGTCCAATTAAATGTGTACATTTGATTGGCTGCGGGTCAGAACTTAGGAGTTTGTCAAAATGCGATAGAAATGGAGGTTCTGAAGAACGCGAAGGTACGGGAAAGCCGAACGGCGGGGTGGAATAATGAGCGACGCCAATATAACCCGACCGGGCTCTCCGACTGAGCATTGAGAAAGCTCACCGTCCATGCCCCATACTTTTGGTCAGATATCCTCTCGGCAGATGCATTGCTGTCGATGCTATATGACATCAAGTCCTTTATCCTTCACTTGTGAGATAGGACGAAGCATCGGGATTCGTGAACAGCATTCTGGGCGGATATACCACATGTGGCACGTATCGCTTGAGAGAAAATGTCTCTGTACCCCACAGAGCTTCTGGAAGGAAAACGTAATACATATGGCGCTGAAGTGATAAGAAACACAATACATGAGTCGCTAGATGGAGATCAAGTACACTACAGACCGGACCAAGGCGTAGAAGCAAGTTCATAGTTCTAGCTGCTCGCAAAAAGCTTCACCGCCAATGCCGATCGATATCAAGCGAAAGTGGCATGCCGTCCGTCCTCCCTTATGGAAGCATAAGACAATCCGCAGCTATTGGCAGCTGGTGGCAGGTAGGGAATATTTGGAGCACATCAGGAGTAAGGTCGGCCCGAGTACACGGCCTTTTGTTTGAAATGGGCCTCTGCGCGAGAAGGTAATGCAAATAGCGACTTGTCTCTCAACAGATGCACCCGACGGCAACGAGATGCATGGATGCATTATTGCATGCTATTGATTGCGGTCCCGGCTGGGAAGAGTGGTAAAGTCAATGTTTGGCTGTTTCTCGCCTGTTCACGACAACGGCGGGAGGGGTAATGGTTGCCAAGGTCGGAGTTGATGTACCGTCTCTAGATTCGTGAAAGTAGCGATGTTCGCTACCAGAAGAATCGAGCACTTTTCATGTTGGTAATACCGACTTACAGCATACAGGATGTATGTATCATGTACGAGTCCTATGTAATATGCGATGTGATATGTACATGGTCCTAAGCAGCAAGTTCATAGCGGGCCATGCACAAGTACCAAAAGTATCGAGTATCGCGCATCGCGCTCCACACAGAGGAGGTTCGGCGACGGTGACGGAAATGACTCGGACGTGAGATACTCTGTTTGGCTGTAAGCTCCTTTGGCCAACGGACGGCGGAAGGGATTTCTGTCCTTCCCCGGCAGAGGACTTTCTGGCCCGATTAAGCTTTGGTGGAGACTAGGGATGTGAATATATGATGCTCAAAAGGAAACATCGGAGCTGCACACAGCTGCATAAAGCTGCAGGTGAGAAATCGTACCCCAGGCCGCAAGGTAGAGGACTCCGTAGACGTAGTCCATCATCATCTGGCATCCGTGGCCCACAGAACAGAACATCCAGTGTTACTTCCGGGAGAAGCTGTGTGCAAGAAGGACTAGGTCGTCACGGCGGGATGTAAGATGGCTTTAGAAGAGCAGGAATTTTCTAGGTCGTCGACTTACCACGTGTCAGGAAAGAAACTGACATGCAGGTGATCCTGAATCATGCCAGGGAGCCCAGGGAGCCCAGAGAGTCCAGGGGGTCCAGGGAGCCCAGAAAGTCTGGCTTGAGCACCATCGTGTTCCCGCAGACTCTGTGCTATGTGCTATGCGCTTTGTGCTTTGTGCGTATGGACCGTGAGAATCATGTTACCTTAGCAGCTCAGCAGGAACCAACCTTGGGGAGGGCGCAGAAAAATTCACGGAGTACCAAAACGTCGAGTCCTGGGTGTGGTGCGGTGCGGTGCTACCTTTCCTGTGCTACCCACTCCACTGTCACCCTGTCACCCTGTCACCCTGTCACCCTGTCGCGCTCAGACCGTTTGAGGTTTCGAGGACCGACGACCGACGACCGACGACCTTTGGGGATGTCGGTCGCCTTTTCTCGAGATACAGAAGGACAGGCGGCAGAGAAAAAGGTCTAGAGCGCAGCAGTGACTGGGGGGCAGAATTCTAAAGTTCTAGGTGCACCAGAGGTGTGATAGTTTGTATAAATATGCCGCATCGGATGTTGGACCTTCAAGGGTGCTCAGCGCTCACTGCTCGGTCGGGTAATGTGTACCTATGTACTTGCTTGTAGTCGTAGTCTTACAGTACTCGCACAAAGGGGCTTGTTTGTGTGAGTGTAGTCGTTGTTCTGGTTATATACCGCGTCGTCGTCCCCAACGCGGGTACCTTTTCATGGTAGTCGTGAAGCATTCTCCATCCCTGGGGGGCATTCCCACTTCCCGCATCGTGCTGTACTTTCCATCGTCATATACGAAATACCGTGCCGTCTGTGAGTGTCGTGTCGCGAGCGAGCCCGTTAGAAAGTACCGAGAAAGTTTCACTCTTGCGGGAGGGACCATTACTACTCGTCGGCCTCTGTCACTCTGTGTCACCATCCTAAGGTCCTACATATGTGTCGGCAGCCATCCCTGAAAAACCAGATGTACAAGTAGCAAGGATGCAATGTAGGTGTACCGCCTTATTGACACACACGCACACACGCACACACGCACACCACAAACACCAAACCTTGAACTTTTGAACTCTATGGGAAGAAGCCTTGAATCTCACTCTCGGTCCAGTCCCAGTCCCAGTCCATGTCCTCTCCTGCCTGCTTACCAAGTCTCCCGAGCTTTTCCCAAACCTCCTCTCCAGCGGCCCAGCCTCATGGACCATAAAAATCTTTACATTGATGGACATATCACATCAAATCATATCATATCAGAGCCCAGTTATGCAAGGTATTTCGCTCCATCGCCGCTCATTGGGCGGATATTCACCGGTCCCGACCAAATACACTATGAACCACTATGCCTTCTTCCCTGACCTACCTTCCAGAGTTCCCATGCCAATGTTCCGCGGCGGTCAGAGGGAAGAGGCTCCAACCTGAAGAGTAGCTCGAAACAGGTAAGCTAGGAAGAAATACTCTGCGGAGTAGACGAATGGAGACGCAGACCCAATATTATTTTCTCCCAAGTCTCACTTCGCTGCCCTGCCTTTGACTCCCAACCCAAACTTTGGAACATTGGAACTTTGGAACTTTGGAGCACTGGGACATAGACGGAGCAGAAATTAGTCCGCCAGTCAGCCAGCCAGACGACGGCAAGACGTCCAACCCGGGGGTTTGAACACCAGAAATACACTCTTCCCACTTTACCACTTTACCATACCATATCATATCATACCATACCATACCATACCATCTCATCATACATTCGAGTTGAAACGGGTTCACATGGATTCACGGATTCATACATTAAAGTAAGAGAAAGCTGCATCCCGTCCAATCAACGAAGCAGCAACGCATTGCGATCCCAAACCCGATTCATTTCAATAAGACTGGGTCTTTTTCGTCCGAGAATCGATCTCCCCCGTATCTGTTTTGTTGTTTCGCTCTTGACCATCAGCTTCAGCCTCTTGTTTTCTTGCTTTATCTGCTCCGAAGTTTTATGCCGCATGAGCTTGTTGTGCTCGCCCGCCCAAAAAGTCCATGCACCTTGCACTGGCACACCTACTTGTATATTCGGCCGGCACCAAAAGCGCCCTTGCCCTTGCACTGGTACTGGTTCTCGGGGATCCATCAGAAAGTGAAATAGAGTAATTGAAGCCAGCAACAAGAAGCCAGCACCAGCACCAGCAGCAAGCACGAGCAAGCACGCACTCGCCCAAGCACTCGCACTCAAAGAAGTGGACTGAGTTGGAGGCATAGGGCGTAGTAGATATATTGAAGAAAGAGAAAGAGACGTATCAAGGAGTGGGAGTGAAAGAGGATTGGAAAGCACAGTTGAAAGAAAAAAAGGTAAGATAGCAGCGCTATTTGTTTATATTCTCTTTGACCACATTCATCAATCATATCATATTCGAATTTATATCCAGTTTATCGACATCGACGTATTCGGATTCGGATTCGAATTCACAACATCTACAAAAGCCGCCACACCACACTCATCCCATCCATACCACCCATACTCACATTCTGTACCTGCTCTTGCTGCTCTACTTGAATCGTACACCTTGTTTTCCTGACTTACCTGCCGAACTACTCTATTTTCGTTCCTTCTTACTCGCACTTCCTCGAGCGTGTAGGGTTTTTCTGAGCTGCAAGAAAGATTCCCCACCAAACTTCCTCCGCCACCACCTCCACATTCGTTGACCATCTCTCTTTTCTTAAACCTGGACAAACGCGTTTGCTGCATTCACCGCAAATCGTCGCAGCAGATCTCCAAGTGAAAAAAAAAAAAAAATTTAACAATTGGTTCACTTATACTGACCCGACAATCTTTTGTTTTCCTTTCAGGTATCCCTACAGTACGAGTTGCAGATCGTTTATACCGAGGCATCACCATCCATCGTCTTCGTTCTATCTTTTCGCCTCCTCAGTTTCGCGTCCTCTCCGAAAAAAGAAACCCTCTCCGAAAGTAGCTCGTCCCAGTCGAAAGGGTCATGAGCCGTCAACGATCACCCTTCGAACCGGAATACTGATGAGGGCAGGACGGGTAGAACCATATTAATCAATAACTTGTAATGGCTGGTGACGGTCGAGGCATGAGCTTGAGCTCTGGTATACATACGAATGGCACTGGTACTGACACCAGCACGAGGATCTTGGATCTCGTACACTTCAATTACCCATGGGTTCTCCTAGTCGTCTTCTTGCTGGCCTTCACTGCGCACAGTATCTTGACTGTGGAGTCAACAGATGATTCCGCTGAACCTATCTTAACAGGTCCTGGCGGAAAACCTCTCCCACGATCTGCGCGAAAGTCGGAGGAGGAAAAACGAAAGAGAAAGTCGCAAGACTTTAGTCCGGTTCGGAAATTACTCTTCCTCTGGCTATCTGCTGGTATCCTAGCTACATTTCTCGGCAACGCTATCAACATCGTCGTACATGCGTTGGATAAACGCGAGAACGGTTGGTGGTGCGGCGAGGCAACGGCTGTGAGTTCTATACATAGACTTCGGATGAATGCTATGCTAACTATTTTGGTCACAGATATACATATGCGCTTCTCTGTTCTTCTATAGCGTTTTCCTTATTTCCTTAGTCGACACTACACCATCTCCTTCGATTGTTCATCAAGTTACATGGCTGGTTGCACTGATTGCTGAGGTTGTACTCCTGGGTGCTTCAGTCTCTTTGTATACTTCAGCTCACAGGGAGCCTAATTCACTAAACTTTTACGACCCGAACTTACATAATAACGCAACACAATGGGAGATCGTTGAACTTGTACTTGATGCATTTCGAGTGGTTATGCTTTTCTTCTGCTCAGCTTTTTATATCGTCTTCTCTCTTGAACGCTCTTACAAAAGTAGGAGTAGGGGTCGACAGAATGAGCTCGATGAAAACGCCCCTCTTCTCTTCAATGGCCGAGCGAATGGAAACGGGCATGTATCCGGACATGGCTCAATTACAAATGCGTCTGCCGCGGATTCTCTGTCCTTGAATGGACACGCGACCGCGAACGGCACTGCCCAGGGAGGCCAGAACGGTCACGAGCGCGCGAACGAAGTGCCTGCGTTCTACAAGCCCACAACTGCTACAACGAAAACCTGGTGGGAGTATCTGAGAGGCTACTCTGTCTTCTTTCCGTACTTATGGCCCGCTAGATCTCTTCGTTTGCAACTAGTGGTTGTCTTTTGCTTCCTCCTTGTTGTTATGCAGAGAATTGTCAATAGCCTGGTTCCTATCCAAATCGGAATCGTCACAAACAAGCTTTCAGGCGACCATGGCGAAGACGTCACAATGCCGTGGCTATCCATTTCTCTGCTCATTGCTTTCAAGTTCCTTCAAGGCTCCTCTGGAATCTTGGGGGCCGCTAGATCTGTTCTCTGGATCCCAATCTCACAGTACTCGTACAAAGCGTTGACTACGGCCTCATTTGAGCATGTCCATAGTCTCAGCTTGGACTTTCACCTAGGAAAGCGTACCGGAGAAGTGCTTTCGGCGCTGAGCAAGGGCAACGCAATCAACAATTTCCTTGAGCAAGTTACCTTTCAGGTTCTTCCAATGATCTTTGATCTCGGTGTAGCCATTGGCTATTTCGCAATCTACTATGACGCATATTACGCTCTCGTGGTTGGCATCATCACTTTCGCGTACCTATATCTCACGATCCGAATGGCAAGGTGGCGATCTGAACAACGTCGTCAAATGCAAAACCTTAGCCGTGAGGAAGACGCCGTCAAAAACGACTCCCTCACATCTTACGAAACCGTCAAGTATTTCAATGCCGAAGCATATGAGTTCAATCGCTATCGCCAGGCCGTCTCAGCTTTCCAGAAGATGGAATATAAGGTGACCATCTCATTGAACATTTTAAACATCAGTCAAAATTTGGTCTTTATCGCTGGACTTCTAATAACATCATTGATCGCTGCCTACCAAGTCACGACTGGCAAGCGTCGAGTGGGAGAATTCGTGACACTAGTCACATATATGGGCCAACTGCAACAACCCCTCAACTTCTTCGGTACCTTTTATAGAGGAATGCAAAGTGCCATGATTAGTGGCGAACGTCTTCTGGAGCTATTTAAGGAGAAACCAACGGTCGTAGATGAACCTACAGCCCATCCAATGCCAACCTGTGAAGGTCAAATCAGGTTCCAGAACGTGAAGTTTTCCTATGATGAGCGCAAACCCGCTTTGGAGAATTTGACATTCACTTGTCCCCCCGGCACTACCACTGCGTTTGTGGGAGAATCTGGCGGAGGGAAATCGACTGTCTTCAGATTGCTTTTCCGCTTCTACAATACTCAGAATGGCAGCATTCAGGTAGATGGCAACGATATCAAGGATATCACAATCGATTCTCTTCGACACCACATTGGAGTTGTGCCACAAGATACCATCCTTTTCAATGAAACTCTAATGTACAACCTTCGCTATGCCAACCAGGATGCCACAGATGAGGACATTTACAATGCTTGTCGAGCTGCTTCGATCCATGACAAGATTATGGCCTTCCCAGATGGATACGAAACCAAGGTTGGTGAGCGTGGTCTTCGTCTCAGTGGTGGCGAGAAACAGCGAGTGGCAATCGCTCGAACCATCATCAAAAACCCCCGCATCATCATGCTGGATGAAGCTACAGCTGCCTTGGATTCTGATACAGAACAGCATATTCAAGAGGCATTGAGAACTTTGTCCGAAGGCCGTACTATGCTGGTGATTGCGTAAGTAATATCACTTGTATGTTTTTGTACTTTTACTGACTCCCACGTTACAGTCACAGATTATCAACTATCACGAATGCAGACCAGATCTTGGTTCTGCATGCTGGACAAGTCGTCGAGGCTGGAACCCATACGGAGCTGCTAGCTCTCAAAGGTCGCTATGCCCAAATGTGGAAGAAGCAAATTAGAGCCGAGCGAGCAGCCGAAGCAGCATCACAGATGGTGGCTAAGGCCAATAAACTTAGAGAAGCCGTAATGGAGACGCCGAATAGTGGAAACGATATCAGTGCGGAAGCTAGCGACAACGAAGCAGATACTCGAAGTACCCAGACCCTCGTCACATCAAGTCTCGCCTCCAGGGCTCTTGTCCGTGCCGCGGAGAGTTACCGCGATAGCAACTCGTCAAGCGGCGGCGTTAATGACGACAGTTCCGAAGATCGCAGGTCAGACGAAGACAAGCGAGAAGATGAGTTGGCCATGGACATCAATACTCATGACAGTCCTCATGACGACAATGTTACAAGCAGTAGCTCGCACACCATTCGACCTTGAGGCTCTTTTATGGATGTGTTCCCAACCCGCCTCTACTAATATGGAACCATTCTACTTTTACCGTATTTATACGTTGGTGACAACCATCACTTCAAATCCCACTTCATTCTGGAAATGGATCGAAGTGTGCCTACATCCTAACAGTTGGAGCCTTTTCCAACTTGCGAGATGTTTTTTGTCCTAAGCTGTTTATAATGCAAAACTACACTTTTAACTTGCACATTGCGATGACGATCCACGAACTGGAGCATAAAGGGAGCATATTTGGAGGTTAGCGCTTGAATTTGACTATTTCTTTTATTGAGTTTCTTCGTGCAGGCTTTTCGCTCAGTGGATGAAAGGGACGAAGGGAGATGGGAAGGGCTTTCAGGTCAAGCTAGAAAGGAAACGTTTTGAAGAATTTGAGGATTGTGGAGGACCAAATTTCGGGGAAAATGGGATAAAAAGTTTCGCAAATCCGGTGTGCTTCTATAGATCATTGATGCAAGTCAAAACAACCCCAATTGAACTAGGAAATAAAAATAATAACTCAAACAAAATGACGTCCCTGTTTAGTAATTTACCTTGAATACAATGTAGACAACAATCAAAAATCATGAGCACAGCAACACGAAACAAATTTAATTCTCCAACTACCACCATGTTATACTACAGTTTCCCAACCCCACCTCCCCGCTCTCATTCCCTGCATCTTAGTCTTCTATCTATCCTTCATGCCAATGCTTCATATTTACCGGTATTCGGGCTTAACGAAATCAGCGAAGGTCTTGGGCTCCTCGAAGTTGTGGTGTCCATCAGGGTGGGCCTCGTGGTGGTGGTCGTGCACATCTTCTGTTGGTCCTACATATTCCATCTTGAGGACATTTCCGCACTCTGGGCAGCGCTCGACGGGGCGGTCGCGGGACATCTAGGACATGGTTAATATGGTTATACGCGATAGAGAGAGCCACACTAGCTGGGGATAGAGGAGACACATACAGCGAGCCAGATGGTAATGTGGGAGTCGACAGGGTAGCCAGTGCAACCGGCATATTGCTCGTCACCGTACGATTTGACGATAATTGGGTTGTCCAAGGTACCTGTAGAAAACGAGTATTAACGACCTGATTCGTTTCTTCCCATGACATCCCCTTCTTCTAAGCTGATAGAGACCCCATCCGTACCTTTGCGCGAAGAGTCCAAAGGCTTCATGTCAAAAACATCCACACCCTGCATCTTTCCGAGGATTTCGAGACGCTCCAAACCAGTTGCTTGTTCATAATCGGTGGGGATAGTTCCTGGTGCGGCACCAGGTCCGACAAGATCGGCTTCGTTCTTGATTTCTAAGGTTCGACTTATCAGTCCCATCCACGTTCGGTTGAGTTGCGCTTGAGTTTGCTGATATCATGTACCTTCGAACTTCTTAATCTGTGTCTTGCTAGCTCCGCCCGGTAGTCCTACATCTCCTGTGCGCGGTACACATTAGCTTATAACTCGTATGCAGCTTCTCTGACCCTTCCAATGATCCCAGGGTTCCGTATCAACACCACCAGTTTCAAGATCAAGTTTGGGTTGCGGAGGAGGGGACGTACGGCGCACCATGGAAGTAGCAAAGCTCCTCCTCACGGCGGGAGTAACTGCGACGCGGCGAGCGGCAGCAATGGCGGATCGTTGGAGAAACATCGTGGGTGGAGGGGTCAATTGGTCGTCGGTGGAGGGGAGATGCGGTCGTACGATTTCGTCTTTGGTATTTTTGAGGTTAACAGCCGTGATGCCGCTAGTGAGGTGGGTGAGTGGTGGTTTCGTAGGTGATGAGTCAGCGGAATTTGTATCATCGCAGATCACGTGTAGTGGCTGGTGATCCAATTCATCTTTTCTGTCGACTTAACTTCGACTTCAAGATGCGCGAACATCGTTAACATTTCCATGAAGTACGCCAAAAACCAAAGTTGGTTGGCTTTCCTGAGTTACTTGGGTGCTTCTTCAATCTGATTACCTTTGTCGCAATCTTCTCATCCAGTGTTGTGGAGGTACGTTCGAGTAGGTAGTGTTTTTCCTTTTTCATTTCCTTCACGACAACCTAGAATACAAAACAGGACAAATCCTCTTCAATAATGCGACCAAATTCGGCGGATATTCATATCCGACGGAACACTCCTATCTATATCCGAAAATTTTTCCTAAACGAGCAGTTCTTCAGTCCCAACGAAGCCGTTCAAGATGAGGTTTCCTGTGACTATGCAGTCAGCGCTGCACCCTGGTGTATATCTCCATCGCTATAACCCCATATGCAAGGGCGAGCTTTAACCTCACTGGTGGCCGTTCACCCAACATTCCTGGTAACAGTACGTGAAGTCATCACCGCCACTTGTACCGGTACGTTCGCATAACACCACCGGCATTGGTGTTACGAGGGAGTGCGGAGAGTTTCTGTTAAGGCTTTAAAGTCAAGGTTCCTGACTTTTTTTCCACTATTGCCCGGCATTAGATTATTCGTTCCAAGTTTGATGGACAACATAGTATGGGGCAAGCGCTCACTTTTGATTGCATTGCGTCTACTCAATTTTGCGCCCTACGAATAGGACTCGTCGGTTGCAATATGCGGTGAAGAGGGGGCAAAGTGCTGCTTCTCGGATTGTTACGCTGGTGCCTTTCTGCAGGAACTGACTGCATGCTCATGCGATATGGTTGAACTCTGTTGATCAAGTGATGAAAGACTTCTGCGGTGGATTCGCCAATGCACAGCCGCGGAAGGGGGGACGATCCGCCCGAGTTGAATATGACATGAGAGTTGTGTTGCCATTCTAGTAGGCTATAGGAACCAGTACTCCGCATAATGGGTGGCACGGGACTGAGTTCGTGGAATGGGCGAATGGCCTGATATCAAGCATGAAGTTGGCCGGGCAAAGCCAATCTTGACCAGTTGAAGCAAGACGAAGGAGTCCGGCTAACGCCTTCCCTGACATTATCATGCATACTTGGAAAAGATGATTGTTAAGCAACAATATGTGATTTCCTCAGACTTATCTTCTTTCTTGGCAACGCCATGCCCTCTGGATCGGTGGCCTTGACGCGAGATTAATGTAGATGCAGAAACTTGCTTGCTCGTCCACGTCCACTTTGCCACTCCTACTCCTGACTGACATACGCACAACCAGCCCAAACCGTTCCATCCTTCACTCCACTCCATCAAACTCCATCAGTTCGCTTATTCCCTAAGTCCATATGTGACACAACCTAAATCTGACATCCCGTCCCCGACTGTGCCTCAGTTCGCGTCACCATAACCTGTCCTCTATCTGGCCAATCATTTCATCCATCATTTCTTCTTTCCCGTCCCGGCAAGTGCAGTCGGGCACCTCTCCGTTCAAGTCTTCTTGCCACCAAGTAATATACACATGGCACATTCAGTTCTCCCAAAAAGGCAAGAACTACGGCACGGCGATCTCGGCGGTTGCCGCATGAAGTCCTTTCCTGCATCGCGTGAGAGGGCGTCAAGCTCAGAAGTAGGCCAACCAAGGGTAGCACTGGTGTTGGCATACTTTCATAATCAGGCGCATTGCAAATCGCGCATCTTACAGCCTGCGTCCTCGCGGTGACCTGACACCTTGCATCTATCTGCTTTGTCAAACTGCAGCATTCCTTCGTTCAAGTCGCGAAAGCCAATCATCCCCAGGCATATATCAAGTTCTGAAAAGTAAACACAACTAGATCACCCAATCCATGCCAATCCCGTCCACTCCCTCTCCACATCTCCCTCCCTCCTTCACAAACCAAATACGCGAACTCTCCAAATCATCTCCGTCTCCTGGTAACCAATAACCAATAACAAATTCCCTCCCCCTTTCCCCCTTCCCAGCCAATCAGAAGCCTGCATGCAACAAAAAATCTCCAAATTCCTCACTCCGAATTACCACACCACACATCTGCCGGTAAATCTAGCCGAAAATTCAAGTCGAGTCAACTGAACCCAACGTCTCGTCTCGGATTCTCGTCTATCCGAAACTGAAACCGCGCCCCCCCTTGTGCTTAGTTCGGATGCGGATTGGGGGTCTAGAACTAGCGGCTTTGTATAGCGTAGGCGGTCGGTTAGGCGGTAGGGTGTAGGCGGTGAGAGAAAAATTTTGGTGAGCGGTTGGGTGGGGTTGCTGAGCGGATGGTTGGGTGGTGAGTGAGTGAGATGAGATATGTGAAAGTCGTGGAGGAGCAGAGAGTTAGTGTTTTGGAATTGTTGTGTGGAGTGGAGTGCGGCGAGTCGAGATGGATGCCGAATATTATCATGTGTAGAAATATATGCAGACCTGGGTTCTTGTTCCTTCACGGCGCTCACACTCTGCCGTTGTCTTCTCACGAATGAATTGTATGATAAGTTGCGTTGTCATCACTTCTAGATATCCTATTTCTACGGTGGTGATGACAATAGTTGTGCCAGCACAGTAGTGTATATCTTCATGTTCCCATTTCTCACCCTCTCTGCCAATTCTTTTTCCCCTTCCTCTCCCATTCTTCCACCTCTCCCCTTCCCAGTCCACTCCATCCAAAGACGAAATCACACACAGCAAACCATATTAAGCCCTCCCACATCTCCCTCTCTCACACCCCCCCAATGCACCAAGTCTTTCTTCTCGTTCCATTGTATATAAAATTGCAGTCTGCAGAAAAGAAGTATAAGAATTTTCGTGTGAAGTGGGTATATCTTAATAGTACGTACGTAGTTTCATCCAGAAACCCGTCAGAAAAGTAGGCAGGCCAAACAGACAAAGAAAAGAAAAGAAACAAGCTACACACAAAAACAAGAAAATGTAAAAGAGAAAAACAGGAGCATTAAACCACATCTTCATCTTCCTTCGTCAAGAACATATAGTGACTTCTCCCTCCTGGTATTTCCTTGCCCCCTGCCTCCCTCCCCAATCTACAAAGAAAAGAAAAAAAAAAGACGCCTCATATTTTTTGCCCTTGCCCCCCTTTCCCCCCGTTTTCATATCAACAAACAGTATTTCGTCCCAATATATATCCTCCCAAAGAGCCCATCCCACCCACCCACCTGCCCGCCCACCCAACCAACCAATCCGGCGTGTGTCGTGAAAAAAATATAAATAATAATATAAAAAGGCCAAGCGTGCAAACTGCTTGCTTGCTCACCCCATCTACCTAGCGCTAAGCAAAAAAATAACACCAGCTCGCTTCTTTCTTCGTGCTGTGCAATTAACGTGTTTGTATATGAGTAATGAAAGCGAGGCCAAGGAAAAGGGGAGACGCAACAACCAAAGCGCGAACCAGTCGCGCTTGTTTTCGTGTATGTGTATGATGTGATGATGATGGAGATGGTGTTGGAATTAGCGGGTTCGTTGTACAGTATATGGCGTACTATGTATTGTATGTATATATGTATGTAAGTCGCACTAGACAAAGGAAAGTAGACGGAGTCGAGTCGAGATGAGTCTGGAGTGGAGTATTACGAGAAGATGACCAATTCGGAAGACGTGCCGTAGTGCGGCTGGAAAGCTCGAGCAAAGGTAAAGGCATTAAAGGGACGCCGTCTGTGCGAGATGGAGACAAGACGAGACATTGATGGAGGAGCGCGAGTTGAGCGAGGGGGTTCCATGTTTGAGCGATTATAGTTTTTTTTTGGCTGTAGCGCGTACCGCCCGCTGGAAAGACAACAAAAGTCCAGGCTAATTAATACTCGGCATCTGGTGGGAGAGTTTCTTCTGGATCTGGAGACTCTGAGCCGCCAATCTATGGTTTAGAATGCATTAGCTTTGTGTGAGACGATAGGATGAAGAAAATGACAAATGACGGACGGGAGCTAGTTCAGGCCAAATGCATTGAAGAGGAAAGTGCGCATTGATCATTATGCGCTTCAAGTCCAAAATTGGTAGATATTGCGAGAAATGAGGAACAGAATGAAGAGGAAGAATAGACTCACCAATTCGGTCCACTTGTCTTTGCAAGCGGCAGATGTGAATCCAGTTCCCACCTTCTGTGCTACAATCCGCCACTTTTCTTGTTCGTAATCGTGGACTGCAGTCCGCAGTTTTTGTACCTGTAACATAGTGTTAGCCATCGATGCGGTGATCTTCTCAGCATTGCAAGGGTTCTCACTGTCTCGTCTGTCCATTGTGTTGTCTTAGCCTTTAACTTGGTACAGTAACGAACTTGTAGAGTGCCCGACGAGCGCCCCGGGAAGAACTCGGCAATCTGCTTCCAAGTCAAAGACTTATTCTCCTTCAAATCCACAAGTAACTGATCATCTTCAGGCGTAAACTTCAACTTCGGTCCGCGCGGTCGAGGAGCAGGTGGTGGCATCCCGGCTGTCCCGACCACACTGGGCGCACCTTGGGACATCATACTTGAATCTGAAAGTTCGCCAAGACGAGGCATCTTAGATCCTCGAGGTCCTTGGTTTGGCAATGCGTGACTGTGAAAGGCTTGCGGTGGACCGCCATAACCACCCAGACTTTGTTGAGGCATCTGTGAAGGCATGCCTGCCATCTCCCCATGCATCTGTCCCTCCTGCACCCCGCCAATGTCCATCCCCAGATCATCATGCGGTCTTGGTCTCTTGCTTACAGATGATTGCTGTTGTATCGGCGCGCCCATGTAGCCCCTCATTTGCTGCCCACCACCATACTGCGGGGGCTGATGGTGGGCCATGCCGTGTGGATCTAATAAAACTTGGTGATGGTGCTGTTGCTGTTGCGGCTGTCTTTGCTGCTGCTGCTGCTGCTGTTGATGATGCGCTCCCAGCTGAAGAGATTCGAGATTGGGTGCACCAACTTGTTGCAGCTCTGGGTGATGCGACCCGTAAACGCGCTCCTCGGGGTGTTCTCCGGACTGAGCTGCATAGTCGATATAAGGATCGTGTCCTGGATCGTGGCGTGAATATCCAGACATGCATGGATCCCGCCACAGCGAACTGCTTTCGCAGGTCGCTGGGGGTAAAATTTGAGCGTGTTGAAGTATTGCTGGATCGCGTTGTGTTTCTAGAACGCTTGCGGTGGTTTTGTTTTGCTTGTTGTTACTGTGTAAAAGTGACTGTGCGCGTTTCGCAAATCTCTATATGACGCCGTGATATAGGTGAGAGCCGAAATAAAGCATTCCCGGGCAATATGCGAATTAGACTCAAAACAAAATATTCGTCCAGCCCTTCACCGGTAACTTCTTTGCGAGGACCCGTTACGCGGTAGAACAGCGGGATGATGATATATGATATAGCAAAAGAGAGGGGAATAAGAAGGGGGGAGTCATTAGCATTTAACTGTCGTCTGATCTTTTCAATTAGGTTTGCATAGACATCAATGGCGTAGGGTAGTGATTAAATGACCCAAAGCGCTCCGCTGATTTGCAACGGCATCTGTGTTGCGCAATGCATGTTGGCAGAACTTTTAGCAACGTCCTGTGCTATGCCGGGGAGGGAGGATCCAGTTCGGATTATGCTTAGTTTCCCAATTGGGGTCCCAAGAGGAGAAGATCCGAGCCGATGCTTGCTACGTGCCCAGCGTGGATATCCAAAGCAGCTTGACAAGACAAGGGATACCAGATCTACTAGGTGGGATTGCTGTTCAAAGTAGGCAGAGTGGGTTAGATCCTCAGGGCATTAAGCTCTCGAAGAAGTATAGAAGCTTTTGAAACAAGGAAAGAGTTGTGGCGAGACTAGAAACCGGCAAGCAGGGGTGAGTCCCCACCTCTATTCCAACCATCTCAACTCCTGGATGAACTTCATCACTGCAGACTGCAAAACCCTTTCCCCCTCGAACTGTGGAGAACCAACCACCAGGACGGTCATGGGCCATGGTGCTGCGGCCTCTTTCCGGGTGTAAAGCATGAATAATAGCGGAAGCGGTTTATGCACAGGGATATGGGGTATAAAAATAGTAGAGCTGCAGAGGAGACGGTGATAGGGCGAGCCATTGATTGGCGAACGGAGATGAAGAGCAGATGGCAAAATAATGCTTTGCCATTGCACCTAAGCATGCTTTCGTATGCCCAGAGAGCATTTTGCTAAAAAGAGAGAAGGAAGGCGATAAATGATTTCAATTACCCTGTCACAAGCCGGTTGCGCCTCTGGGGTGGTTCGTTCCTGAGCCTGGGTGTCCCTGGCGCACCATGTAGTGTGCATGTTGTTTCTGTGTGTGCGACACTGTATGTATGGGTTATGGGGTGGGTGGGTGTTTGGTAAGCGTATTGGTGGTGGGAGCGAGCGAGCGAGTTGGTGTGAGCGTGTGAGCGCGTGTGGTGTGACTGGTGTGCCTGCCGGTCCAAATGAACAATTATCCTTGCGATAGAAAAAGAAATCTCCGAGAAGAACGAAGGCTAAGAAACATGGAAATGTTTTTCTCCCTTGTTCCCTCGCTGCTAGCTCTGGCCTCATTTGTTTCCTGCTAAATCGTATAGGAGATTTCTAGTCGATCCGCTGGATCTGATTGATCCACGATCAATAGTGGGCAAGAGCTAAAATGACGCTCTACCGCAAATAACTGAGGTAGCACGGTAAGGTACACGGTAAGGTATAGATACAGCACCTACCCAGGAACATCTAGGGACATCTAGGAACAGGCAACATGTGCCTCACTGCCTCTCAGAACTAAGTGCACGGTATGGCGGAGGAAGTACGAAGTACGAAGCACACAGCGACATTGTCCCTGTGCAGTTTAGTCTTGTCTTGCCTTGGTACGTCTGTCTGGAGCGGTGGCCCTGGCCCTACCATACGCCGTACTGTAACCATGTCAAAATTTAGTCAAATAAGCCGTGGCCGTGGTAGGACAAGCTGGCCGGTTAGTGGTTAACCCACAGCGGCAGAAGGGCTGAAGAAGGTCGATAGAAGGCCTAATGATCGCTCTCATGATCCACGCTGCAGATAATTCTAATCTGGAATAATCAATTGTTGCGTGTGCCTACCCATCCTGCGCCTAATGTGCCTGTGCCTATACTGGAAGTAAGTTCGGTTGATATTAGAGAAATGCACGAATGACACCATGAAAGCCCCCAATCGACTCCAAAGGGCTAGAGTCCCCAGTATTTTCTGGAGAACGCGCCGAACGAGTCCATACACCATGCCCTGTTGCTCTCCAGTTAGAGACTGGTTAAGATTGATGAAATTGGTTCAGGACATTACCGATTCATGCTGATGGACTTTGTTCTTTAAGGCATTGACGAGCATTCCAAGGGTCTGTAACCCTTCGAGAAAAGTAATATGTCATGGATACGGATGGATGATAAGGGAAAAAAAGAAACCGGTAAAGGGTAAAAGCAACCCAACAGCAACAACAGCCTTACACCTCCTTACCTAATTAGCCGTAAGAGCGAGAAAAGGGGAGCGAACCAGGCATGGCTGAGCATGAGAAGCATGAGAAGCATGAGAATTGTGAAATTGTCCAACTGCAGACCAGGGGAAGAGGATCGCGGAGCTGAATACCCCAAGTATCGAATTGCTCAGACTGGAAGTGAGTACCTCTGCACAATGAATGTACCTCCGTACATCTCCATTCCCATCTCACCAGAGCGGTGGTCTGTCCATGCCTGGTACGGTGTAGAGATGCGAATCCACGTACAATGCAATACTACTGTCGAGCTACCTGGTATGAGTCGTAGGCACGCGCGATTAGGCGATTGACGATGGTGTACGTACTGTAGTTCTGCAGTTCAATGCAGTATCTGATTTAGATGTAGATTCTGATCTAGATGAAGAGTGAGTGTCGAGTGTATTGAATAGCGGAGGAAATGGACGAAAGGAACGGAACCAGACCAATGAGATCGAAGGGGTGGAGGAGGAGAGTGACTTGGGCGGGCAGGAAAAGAAAGACACGGAATACTGTACGAAGTAGCTCAGAGTAAGGGCCACCGCGAGGACTGGGACTGGTTACTAGGACTAGGAATAGTTCTAGAAACATTTGATAGTTTCCACGGATCCGCACGAAGTCCTTCTGCTAGAATACTTCCGACGCTCGGAGGGAAGCGAGAGCGAATGATGAGGGGGACCACAATAATATGTCTGAAGATCCTCTTTCCTTATCTTCTTTATTGATTGCTGAGATCTCTACTAAGTCGAGTGGGATGGATGCTAACGCAGACAGATGGATTCAGACAACAGAAGCGTCTTTGTCCTCTTTACGATCAATGTCTACAAGATATACGAAGTACATACATATACATGATGATGTTTACAGTCGGTACCCGACTATGGCAGTAGCGATGTGAACAAATCACAACTTGGTACAAAAAGTACCCATATGCATTTTATCTGAGGTAAGGTTACGCATTAAAACGGTGGTGGGGCCTGCATACAGCCTTCATTTACAACAAATCGATTGGAAGCCACCAGGGACTGTCGCTGCAGGTCTCAGAACGAGTGAAGGAGCAGAACAAAGTAGAAATGATTTGGGGCGTGGAAAGCCTCGCGAACGCCTCATCGTAACTATGCAATATCATTGAACCAGTCCGCCCCCAAATATCCAATATACGTTTGGCTACTGCAACATTGATTTATAAGATCTGACATACCCGTATGATGATGTATGATGGCAGCATCCGACGTAGGATCTTCAGATCCTTTTCATGCCGGTATGCAATCCATTCTTTGCATGCAGGCAGCCATCCCATTCTACATCATCATATCCGAATTCCATTTCGCGTTGCACAGACCTGGTGGGCCGTACCATGACGGAAATCGTGCGGCCGCCGATCAGACACTTTGCACGTTCCAAATGCGACAACAAAAGGGGCGAGGGTATCGTTGTGTAACAGTGGGTTAGATGGGTTAGATAAAACTTTTACGGTGAGAGTGAGATCAAGTCTAACAGAAAAAGCGGTAAGTGAAGAAGCTTTCCGCATAGTGCATTAACCACGTCTTTGTGACTATTCTCATGATCATTTCATTCATAGCTAGGTATTTCTTGTTTTTTACAGATGATTACATTGTTACAGTGCGCGTCCGCCTCAAACGCCCCAAGACCAGAAATTCAAATTTGATACAATCCAACGCTGAACTCTCATCCGCCCAATTCCTAGCCCCTCCCAAATCACCAGTTTGAACATAACTATCCTCCTTGCGTACACCGTAGAATATCTATGCGAAGGTGTCTTCACGGTCGACCCAGATGTCCTCCAGCTCTGCGAAATTCTGGAAATGTAAAGGACGATGTTGCTCGTTATAGAATGGCAAAGGTGTATCGATCTTCACGTGTATGGGCTTCTTCTCCAAATTACCAAAGGCGCTTCCCATGAAACTGTAATTCCATGTGTTCATCTCAGGTACCAAGAAGTAACCGCGAATCTTGTCACTGAGAAGAAGTTGGCACTTTTCACCCATGCTTGTGCTGAAGCCTTGTGGCTGGTCACTGCCAAGGTCTTTGTTCTCCGCACCCCATTTGTATCCTTGAGGTGTTAGGGCCCAGGAAGCCAATGAAACACTTCCCGGAGTAAATGAGACGGTCATGGTGACTGTCTTCTTGTCCCAAGACTTGTGCGCGTTCATCAAACGAGCGTGTTGTGTCACATCCATAGCCGTCATGTATGGTGGTTCGTTCCCAGAGACGGTGTGAATGATTCCTAACGGCTCCATTTGGTCGAGGTATTCATGTTGTGGTAACTGTTGAGGTAGCTGCACATCACGAGTACTACCAATTTGAGGAATCATGACAATACAGCGGATTTCCTTCACTTGATCATTGTCAGGGGGTGATGATCCGTAGAGATAACCAGCTACCTGAACACGAAGATCGGCGATCGTAACGAATCTCTTTAGGATGTTCTTTGGCATGATGTAGGTGTAGTGATCATCCTCCTTGATGTCGTCCGAAGAAATGTAGATATTGTTTGAACGAGTCCTCAAGTTTGATGTAGCAATAGCCCTTGTTCTCCACTCGGTCTTAGAGGCAAAGGTTTGCTGTTCGAACTGCGATGTGGTCGTGACAATGATATCCTCACCATGAACGTTCTGTGTCTTCGTCGTGACTGCCGTGAGCTGTTGCTGCTCTTGTTGTTGCTTCTCGATCTCGGCAGCCTGTTGACGTTGCATGGATGGAGCACTAATTTCCATACCCAAAATGATGTCTCGAACTTCGCTACTCGTGAGACTGGATGTATTGACGTTGTTCTTTTTGCCATAATCATTGAGGATGAGATCACGTAACTGCGTCTCCACCTTAATCCAGTCCTCATCTGACAACGTAGGCCAAATGTGATGCTCTTGTGTAATCACGGTCTTATCAGGTCGTAACAGTAGTTTCGTCTTATCCTGGTTGACGTGAAGGGCACGGAGAATAAGAATCAGACGAGAGAATGCAGTGTAAGACGAGATCGACTTCAGCCATTCATCATAAAGATTGAACAAAACCATCTGGGGCTCCGTAGCACGCAAGATCATGTCTCCAAGCTTTTCGACCTTCATGGCGGCCTGGAAAGGTAATTGTAGCTCTGATGCACGGATAGAGATGTTCGGGAAATCAAGCAGATGCACCTCAAGAGGATCAAGAAGACCTTTTCTGGTAACAATAAGCTGCTTCGGCTGCTCTTCAATGGGCAGTGAACGGATAAGTGCTGCAACTTCTTCAGCTGTCTTCCATTTGGCCAACTGTCCGAGACGTTTTTGTCCAGCCCAGACGCTCGTATGAATGATCTTCAAGAAGAGTTGTCCTGTACGAGGATTGAAGATGAAAATTGCGCCGTTGATTGGTTTGGTGGTCAAGTTACCCTCAAAGGTTTTGTGAATGGTAACACGGTAAACGTTGGTATCGTCAATGAAGAGTTGGATCTGGTTGCTGAAGAGTTCGGAGTAATTCTGGGAATTCAAGAACTCCTGGTTGCTTTCAGAAGCGTAGAGTTGTAGACCCTTTCTGATACGTTCGCGGAGGACATAAAGGGCAGGGTTGGCTTTCATGATCTTCGCCATAGCCTGTTGTACTAATTGCTTAAGACCCGGGAAATACTGACCATAGGCGGAGTAAAGATTATACGCCAAATCAATACCAATCATAAGACCAGTGGCTGAAGGATAGATACTCATGCTGTCGGTGGTGTAATCGAGATATTTGGCACGAACATAACGTTCAATGTCGTGCGAATCATAATCACCATAACGAAGTTGAACATCAACCCAGAATTTGTTGGTGGTCGTGGCCTCAATAACATCCTTTGTATCAAACAAAATGGACGGGCGAGTAACGTTCCACTTGTGACTGGCGAACAGAAGGATATCGGCGCAAGAACTGTTCATTTTGTAAGACTTTCTGGGATGGATAGTCTCCTTTTGCACAGTCTCAATGCCGAGCTGCTCAAGCTCCTGGTCGAACACTTGACAGAGATCCATAACCACTGACTCGTGAATCTTCTGCCACAAATGTGCCCTGAAGATCTGAATGAGGGAGATTTTGAGGGTTGGGATCTTTCCGTGCAAGAAGATACCAGTAAGATCCAGTTGGACTTGGAAACCAACGTAAACGTTTGCCCTGTTGATAGTGGGCGACCTGAGAATTATACGTCAGTAGGGTTCATGAAAAAGATGATGTTTGAGACGTAAAAGGACATTAAAACGCAGAACAATCAAGTAAATACCAAATGTTCAAGCCTGGGGCAAACCTGGTATGGGCAGAAAGAACACTAGTTCCTTTACTTCTGTCTTCTGAAATTCATCGAAGTGGTGCTGGGATTTTTCCTGGACATTCACAGTTTTGCCTTTGAAAGGGCGAGATTCAAAAATTGAATGTATAACAAGAATCCAAACATTAAACTCTTCGAATTTGGAAGGGCAGGGAATCAAGAAGTCAATGTGCAACAAAAGCTTAAACAATCAAAACAAATGGAGAAGATGCACTTACCACCACAGAGTGAACCGACGATTGGGGATTTGGTTGAGACCGGATCGTTGAGCGTTTGTAAGCTTCTTGAACTTCATGCTCTCTTCAAATCCTGAAGCTTTCTCCCAGAAAAGACCTTCCCAAGAGGGGAAAGCTGTCGCTTTGAACAAGGTATGCTCGAGAATTGTTTCGACACCACCAAGCGCTTGGATAACATCGGTACGATAGGCGTTGAGATTCCACAGCTTTCCATCATGACGTTGACTAGTCCACCAGAAGGGATTACTCTTCATCAATTGATATGTCTTGAACTCAGTACGGGCACGGAAACCTTTGTCGAAACTTAGAGTGCTTCTATCTTTCTGGAACAACGTGTTGATACGGGGCAAACCACGATCCCAACTGTCTTCGAGATCCTCGAGGGTGAGTCTTCGATTTTGCTGATTGGCCTCTAGACGCTTCTGCGAGTATTCAGTCCACACACGCTGAGAATCAATGAACTCAGCCTCCCAAGGTATAATGTATCTGAAAATGTTGGGAATAAGAGTATCCTCATCGTGGGTCATTCCTGCGCGATAATGTGTAACACCAGTATCGGTCTGTTTGGACCATCTCTTGTCGCTGGTTGGAATGAGGATGTGCGATCCGGAAATCATACCCAGACCACCAAGTTCTTTGGGTGTGTAGAAAACAGCTGGCGGGAATCGAGACGGCATCTTGGAGTTGAGACCAATCTTGACTCGAGTCTGAATCTTTGTCTCACACTTGACAATAGTGTCTAACAAGTTGACGGTCGAAACAGCAGCTTCACGATAGTATGTGAACAGCGCAATCAACGTGGTGTTCCACTTGTTGGCGATCTTAGTAAAAGTAGTTGAACCAGAGGACATCAGAATCTGTCGGATTCGGTTGTTGAACTTTGCAATATCTTCTTCGGTGACCTGCAAAAATGCATGTGCAGTTCTCTCTTTGCTCGTGTTGTCCACCAATGACCATACACTGTCCTTGACCGGGAACTCATCATTCTGGTTTCGAATCTTGGGAAGGATTCTGACTTCGAAGCCGCACATCGAGAACAGAAGGTTAGGATTGTCCCTGCTGTACACACTTGAAAAGGTATCATCCCATTCAATGGTAGTAACGGATCTTGGCAAGCGATTCTTCAAGTCCCAGAAGACGGCGCGACCAAGATTAACGTCGTGTCTCATGAGACGCATGCGCGAGTCTCTTGGCCAGCACTTCTTGTTCTTGTAACCAATGACATTCTCGAAGTTGGGGTCAGGTTGCTCGGTAAGGAATCGCTGAATGAGATCGCGAGATTCATCAGCTGTGAAACGGAAAAACACCCAGATGCGATCAATGTATCTTGTGTACAAACGGATAGGATGTCTCGTCTCAGTTTCACGGTCCCTGAACTGAAGGAAGTCATTGGGGCTTGCGGGAGGACCTGCGATTTCGCTCGCACGCTGAAGACCTAGAAGCAAGAGATCAAGGACAAGTCCGTAGTATTGGAAGACAAAGGCTGAGAACTGGAGACCCCTAATCATTCCGTAGCTGTTAACGTGGTTCATGTCCTTGTAGGTCAACTGAACGTTATTTTTGGACGATATGTAATCAGCAAGATTGTGATCCATGATCAAACGGAGCAGGCGATTGAGGAGAGTCAAATCGATCTTCTCATACACCTTCGATAGCTGAGTCTCAATCATGACATTGCACTCTCCGTCTGCCGTTTCCCATACTTTATCAAGGTTGTTGATACCCTGAGCCCATTTATAAGTGAGCAAAGGTGGAACCTCCGAATCTGAAGGCTTGATCCAAGCTGGGAAAAGATGGCGTTGATCTGCTTGATACCATAAATATTGGTCGAGATATGCATCACTGATTTTCTCCACGGGCTCAATGTCATATACCGGGTTAATAGTGCTGTAGTTGTCATTCATGTCTATGCCAACTTCTTTGAAAGCACGCTGTGTCAGAAGGAAACGTTTGATTCTCTCCAGTGTGGTTCCAGGGCTGTCGTAGGCTTGCTCTATCAAAGCAAGCTCTTCACGCTGGCTTTGGTTCAATCGACCTTTGACCGAATAGGCTTCTCGAAGTCGCTCAAGCGCAAGGATCAAGATCTTGGTGTCATGCTTGTAAGAAACGCTGGGGAATGGAATGGGAGAGAATTTTCGAGATTCGAGCCAGTGCACCGTAGTAGTATAGATTGCTACAGCCTCTTCTGATGATACGTACGGGCCATCCTTCATATAATTGTGCTGTCTTTCTTGTTCGGCCTTGAGCCAAAGTCGAGTGAGACGACCAAGATTCTTCTTCGCAACAGTCTTATCAACAGTGGCCCCACGACGGATACGCTCTCGGTTGTAATGAGCCACAGAGATCCACCAATCCGCCTTGCTCTTGACGTAACGGAGGATGATGTTTTCAATAGGTGCTGGTAGACCTGGAACCTTCCAAGGGATGTTACTCTTCCAGCATCTCCATGCCTCTGACAGATGTTGAAGAACGGTGTTAACCTTATTCTGTTTGATACCCTCCGGCATCATGTCCATAAGATCGGCCATCACCGACGCTCGAAGCTCCAAATCAAAGTGCGATTCGACACGCTGTTTTGTGACTGTCTTAGCAACACCCTTGCTGTGACGCCCCTCAAACTGTCTAGAAAGAAGGTTACCCAGCCATCGCTCCAGAAGTGGAATAATACCACGCATGAAGAAGAGCCAGACTCTCCATGCAGGCGCCCAGAAACCACATCCAGGTCCCTTGCCTACGGGTCCAGAATTGAATCGATAATAAATCAAATGCTTCAAATCCTTACAAGAACGAATCTGGTGCATTAACTTGTATTTGTATCGATACATTCCGGTCAATTGACCAACATGATTGAAAGCATAAAGAATACCATCTGCGAGCTGGAAGGCGTCGATATTGCCCAGACGATATTGGACCTGAGCATCGACGATTAGCTTTGTCAATTTCAGGATCTCACGCATGAGATGGAACGCGTTTCCGAAACGTGATTTTTTGCGCTCCTTCGTGGTCAGCGTCTTGACAGGCTTTAGGTTGAAGTTGTAGTCGAGATGTAGGTATGTAAGGTTTTTGCGGTGGATGAGGAGGTTAAGCATATTAAAACCTTGTCGACAGACTTGAAGACCAGCTTCAACCCAATCGATTGTGGTTTGTTGGAAGAACTTCGTTTGCTTCAATGACTTCATCAAGCTCTGTTTGCTCTGTGCCTTTGGCTTTCTCTTGTGGAGCTCATTTAGGACGTAGGTTTTGAGCAACTTCTGATATGACACTCTGACCTTTACAGGTTGACCTTGCGGGCAATGCTCTAGATACCACTGCTTAATGAGGGGCACGTCCTGGGCTCGCACCATTCGACCAGATCTTCGATCGAAAGGAAATGGGGCCCACCACAGAGAAATAGCTGAAGCCGTTTCGCTGGTGTATAGTTCTTCGTCGGCAAGGAATGGTTCGGCATCACCGGGAAGTCGGAAAGCATCTTCTTCCGGCTCCTCATTGTTCCCTGGCCCGAAAATTTCATCTTCGTGACTGATTGTGATATTTTTCGGTGCAACTGACCTGGAAGAGATCGGATTGATTACAGGATCGAAGTAAAATGCGGGTAGGCTCGGATCCTCGGCGCGCACATAAACTGCCTGTGGATGTGAATACCATGACAGTTTGACACTGCGAGGGAGAGAATTGTATAAGAATGGAAAGGCGACACGATATTCGGTTCTGATAGGAGCTCGGAAAATGATACGATCAATGGCATTGAACTCTCCAAAATCTTCTTCATTTGGATCGACGTCCTTGTACAAAGGCTCAAACCGAGGGCCACCTGGTATGGCAACATTCAGAGCCTTGGCCGTCTGGAAACTCTTCAGTTCAAACATGTGGAAATAGTTCTTATCGACAATATCGCTAAGCAGTGGTCGACTTAATCGATATAATGTTGCCATCTGCGGTAATGTGAGGTTCCATTCTTTGTAACTCGGGCCATTAACATGCGGTGTATCGAGAAGAGGTCGATTTTCGTAGAACCATTCCAGAACAGCGCTATCTTCATCCTCATGAAGCTCCAACTGGATAGGCTCCAGCGGTTCAACGTCCTCAATGTTCTCTGACCATGAAAGTGGCGGCTCCTCGTCATCAAACGGCGGAAATCGCATTCTTTTGAAATGCCTTCTGTCACTCTTCTCTCGTCTCATACAAATCCACATAGTTGCCCATTGTGCATGAAAGACGGGCTCTATAACTCTTGGAATCTCATTAACCAAAGTTAGGCAACCGTTAACGTGGTACAGGACCTTTACCTCCCTCGCAGACTCCCATGGCATCGGCATATTCTCCAGCAACTTCATTACTGCGTGTGGCATAAATTTCAGCGCACCAAGATAACTTCGCTTGTCGCTGCTGAATTTCTTCTGCGATACATCTCCGATATCTTTCACAATCTTGCGCAGATGCTCCGGGGGCATATCAGCCTTCTGAGTTTCCACGAATCCTCCTTTTCGTTTTTCGCCGAATCGATTTCGTTGTGTTCGTAACCAGTCTTTCTTCTTCTGTGCAAACTTCGCGACTTGAGGATCCGATGGTGGTCGATAACCTGGTGGAGGAGGAGCACCAGGTGGCGCGCCCAGAGGCATAGATGGAACTGCTGAAGAACTCCATCCAGGCGGAGGCGGGGGTGGGATTGATGCCATTTTCAATGTTCCAGGTAGCAGATCCCAGTTCCCGTTACAAATCACCCTAGATTTGAAGCCTCTCCTAGCTTCGATCTGTTGTTGATAAAAGGCAAATTGATGGAAATGATGACTATCGCGAGGCGCGTGGAGACAAATTTTGTGTTCTTACTCGGGAGCTCTCACTAGCGTATTCGAAGGATAACTTTAGTGCCTGAAAATATTTGAGGCATTAAGGCACAAAACTGTAGCAGAATGAGCCTAACTATATTTGGTGTAGACCCTAGCCGATTAGCTCGCCCACAATTGAATTTCG
The DNA here is from genome assembly GCA_002946415.1 of Rutstroemia sp. NJR-2017a BVV2. NCBI lineage: Eukaryota > Fungi > Ascomycota > Leotiomycetes > Helotiales > Rutstroemiaceae > Rutstroemia > Rutstroemia sp. NJR-2017a BVV2. Next base: position 377,794 of record NJPS01000042.1, on the reverse strand, counting down.
CGAAATAACTTTTTAGAAAGAAATCCAGACAACGACAACGACATCGACATCAATTCGACCAACGAAGTCAAAATCCGCCAAGATGCCGTCCACCAGATTAACCTACAGACGCCGCAACCCGTGAGTCTCTCGAATTCCCGGCTGAAGAAGTTTTATGTTGATGGTAAATAGATACAACACTCGATCAAACAAGGTCAGAGTCGTTAAGACCCCAGGCGGCGAGCTACGATACCTTCACATCAAGAAGGCCGGTACTGCACCAAAATGCGGTGACTGTGGTATCAAATTGCCAGGTGTAAGTACAATTGTTTAGTGATACGCATGGGATTGAGAAGAGTTCGGATTCGCTCGCATCAACGAGATTTATTTATCGTGGGCCAAACATCGATGCAGCATGTCTATTTTGGAGGGGTGTTCTTGCAATAGGTCTTCTGGCAGGCAGAACGTACTCAGGATATCACTTTCATTGGAAATATTGGAAAGCAGGCATCAAGGCATGTGCTAATGTTTCTGCTACAGATCCCAGCTCTTCGACCTCGCGAATACGCCACAATCTCCCGACCAAAGAAGACCGTTCAACGCGCGTACGGAGGATCAAGATGCGCCAACTGCGTTAAGGATCGTATCGTTAGGGCCTTCTTGATTGAGGAACAGAAGATCGTCAAGAAGGTTCTTAAGGAATCTCAACAAAAGAAGCGCTAAGGGTGATTGGTCCTGGGTTTGTTGGTGTTTGACTGGAAAGGCTGGATGTAGCGCAGCGGAAAAAACTAGCTGTATCTATCAGGGCTTTTCACGAATTTCATGAGCTCCGGCTTTCTTGACAAAATACCGAACTCTCTTCATTGAAAGAGTGGCTGTCCAATGTCGGATCTGTGAGAGAATCGAGTTGGCTTTGATTGCACTTTGAGGAGTGACTGTGAGGGTTCTGCAAGGATTCTGGATCCGAAGTGAGAAGCCACTCAGATTATGCCCGGTGTGCAAACACGACCACCAGATAATGTTTTGTTCTGTTACTCAATCATAGGGTATCTGCAAGAGCAATATAAGGAAGTATGGCCATACTATTCATGTGAATTTTATATGGCACTGTGATGACGAATCTTAAGTTTTATCGATCATGTGCAGTTCCTTCATATAGCGAGCGTCACTGCAACAGGCCGGCAAGGTAATGAATCGAATTCTTTAAAGTGTGCCTATTGAGCTACGAACAGTGGAGGAACGCTGCTCGTGATTTAGTAAACCTCATGCACCCCAGTAATCCTTGCCGCGGTACTGTCACCAAGCAGGAAGGCGCGGCTTTCCAAGAACGGCTATCGTCGCAAGGCTGCCTTCTGAAAGAAGATGCAACTTTGTGACCACCAAATGAAATCATTTGACAACTATAAGTAGTAAAATCACATTCATTCCTCGTAACTTCTCTACTGTCATGATATATTGTGATTTCGCAAATGTGATTGGTAGATTTAATTTCGTGTATCAAAGATTACATCACCGCTTTATCTGTACACCGACGTCTTGGTTGCCCAGACGAAAAGCGCCTTGACTTAAGCCTCGTGAGCAACTCTAATGTCTCAGACCTAGAAACGCGTCTATACTAATCCCTAGAGCTACCACTTCGAAGGACAAGCTCACATCAGGATTGTGGTCGCCGATTCGACTTCACTTAGATATTCGACCATTTCCAAGAAATAAACCATGGGGCAGACGAATAACAGCCCTCTTTTCGCTTCAGGACGACCGTCATCGTCGAATTCTGAAGAGCGAGCCGCCGCTGAAGATGATGCCCTCCTCGGTAATCAAAGAAAGGAGGTAAATACTTCTGGCAGGAGAGCTGGCTTCTGGCGAGAGGCCGGCATCTTTGTTTGGGCGGTTCTTGCTACAGCTGCTGTCATCGTTCTAGCAGTACTATTAACCCAACATCAAAATGCGCCACAAAAGTCTAAGAAGAGCGGAAAACGCAACCTCATCTTCATGGTCAGCGATGGCATGGGGCCGGCATCGCTCAGCTTGACTCGAAGTTTCCGTCAATTACAAGAAGGTCTGCCTTTCAACGATATCCTCCATCTCGACCAGCATTTTATCGGATCCTCGCGGACAAGGTCGAGCAGCAGTCTCGTCACCGACAGCGCCGCAGGTGCTACTGCCTTTAGCTGTGGCAGGAAGAGTTACAACGGCGCGATATCTATGCTGCCAGATCATACCCCTTGCGGTACTGTTCTAGAAGCAGCAAAGAAGGCTGGCTATATGACTGGACGTAAGTGATAAGCTTTCCATCCATGTCTCTATTATACTGATGACTGCAGTGGTTGTTACCACCGATATTACAGACGCAACACCAGCATGCTTTGCTTCGCACGTCGACTATCGCATCCAGGGGGACTCAATCGCGTTACAGGAGGTTGGAGAGCATCCACTGGGGTACCGAGTTGTGGATTTGATGTTGGGTGGTGGCAGATGCCACTTCCTTCCAAACACCACAGCTTCCAGTTGCAGAGCCGACAGTCGCGATGTCACCAAGTTGGCACAAGAGAAATACGGATGGACATACATCAACAGCAGAGCCGAGTTCGATGATTTGAAATCTGGAAAAAACGTCAAGCTACCCTTGTTGGGTCTCTTCTCTGACACCGATATTCCTTTTGAGCTCGATCGACGCAACATGAACGATATTTATCCATCTCTCGATGAAATGGCTAGAACCGCCTTGGCAGCCCTTGAAGCCGCAACCAAGGACAGTGACAAAGGGTTCTTCCTTATGATCGAAGGAAGCCGGATTGACCACGCAGGCCACGGGAATGATCCTGTAAGTATTGAAAGCCGTATATATGATTCCCTAACAAAGCAGTTTCACGTCCCTCTCAACTGTTCATTGTCTAATGAAATAATTACTGACAAATGAATGCAGGCCGCTCAGGTCCACGAGGTGCTCGCTTACGATCGTGCGTTCCAAAGTGTAGTTGACTTCTTAGACAACAGTGATACTGAAGGGGCTCTTGTTGCTACTAGTGATCATGAGACTGGTGGTTTGGCTGTCGCAAGACGTAATTATACCTTCTACATAAGTTTAGGGGCTTTAGCTAATTTGTTTCTCAGAACTCCATGCTTCCTATCCTCAGTATTTGTGGTATCCCGAGGTGCTGGCAAACGCATCACACTCTGCAGAATATCTTTCTAGAGCATTGCGTGCTCACATTGAAAAGACCAACGAGAGCGGCAAGAAACTCAGACACTTCGTTGAGAATAAACTTGTTGAAGAAGGTCTTGGTGTCATGGACGCAACTGATGAAGAAATTGAGTTGGTAATCTCAAACCCTGCGCTCTCTGCATATGCATTCGCAGAAATTATCAGTCGAAGAGCGCAAATTGGGTGGTCAACCCATGGACACTCTGCTGTAGATGTTAACATTTATGGTTATGCTGCAGAAGCTCTACGTGGAAACCATGAGAATATTGAGGTTGGTGGCTTCTTGAGAGATTATCTCAATGTTGATGTTGATGCGATCACATCGAAGTTGAACAGCACCAGCAGAGCTAGCAGTGAAGTCAGCTTACTCGCTGCCGGAATGGGTGATCAAGCATTATTTGGGCATTACGAGGAACGACTGCAGAAGAATCTCCCTCAATAGATTTCAAAGATTCTCGACTGGTTTTATATTTACTCATTATACCCCCCGGCCATGTTAGAATAGGTATCCCTAATCGCAATCACAAATTCATCCAGTACTTTCTTCACTATTAGCTTACCGTGCAGTCATCACTTCTCGTGATTATCTTTTCTAGCAAACTATTCTTTCCGGTCACCGTCACACAAGAGCCTCGTTTGCGCCGTCAACTTGACATCACATCGCAGCCTGCAGGAAACAATCTCTTACAAATCCAGTACCCCCCCAAAGAATAAAGCAAGAGATTTACGTTGACATCTTTAGTGGTGTCGTTTGAGGTTTGTGGACAATAGATATTGATGTGACACAACCTTCGCAACACCTGGTTGCAGTGCAGCATCCACAGCATCCGTACCAATTGGCCTGTCATCGGAAGATTTCTATTTTAACCTCTTCGTCCCGTCGTCGTTTAGCATTTCCGGGAAAGATGGGCCGCACAACAGCACACAGTGACTTCTCAAACCACCAGCAGAGAAGGACTCATAATCAAAACAAGTGTTACCTCTGGATCTCCATGGCACCTCTCTCACTCAATACATCAATCATGCCCTCTGTATCTCCTATAATAACAACGCTGCTCTTCATGTCTGTACGCCGCTGCCCAGAATCCTTCCCCCTCCTTCTCCAGTATAAACATCATGTGTAACTACTGGAGCATAGAGCCTCCCTGCGGCCACCGCAGTCTCTACGCAGGCTCAAACTGCTATCTGATCTATGCGCAGCTCGCACGAATTAACGATCCGAGAGAATCGGCGAGGCCGGGGATTCCGTTCGATATGCCGAATTCGTGTCTGCCGAATCGGTGGAATGTGCGGCCGAAATATGTTAATGAGTATTGCTCGTTCGAGTGTAGGAATAATGCACGCCACGCGGAAAGAAGATGTGGCGAGAGGGATGCGAGGTATGGGCCGGGTTCGGAGAGGATTGGAGTTGGGTGGAGGTACTGAGGTGCTTGGTGGCTTGGGGGAAAAGATCGAAGCGAAGTACGAAGAAAAGTTGAGCAGAACGAGGCTTGAGGTTATCACCAAGATATGGCTGCGTAGAGACGGGGACTGAGAATCACAAAGATAAAATGAGAGTCGATAAACACATGAATGGTGATTTGCTTTCTGTCCAGGCCATAAAGGTGGCAGTCTTTGTAAACGAGTCTCAAATTCAAATAAGGAAACAGTGCTGTATATTTTACAATGACAAACGGAACATTATTCGTTCTCAAAACTGCAAAGTTGGTCTGGCATGTATGTCCATTAAATTCATCGATATAATACATCAAATCGTCCGCCGAGTATAAGCCCAATACGCTTTGTAAGGCAGCTTCCATTCCCTCGCCCTCAGCTCTGGTCTGAAGACGTCAAAGTCGACCTTCTCTAACTTTTCCAACCATAACCTTGTAGGCACTGCCTGCATAAGGATACCAAAGCCCCTCTCTAAATCATTGGCCTGAGTGTCCTCACTTGAGTCATGATAGAGGTGTCCTTCCTCACCTTGATGCTCAAACTCATGACCTGCATCTCTCCCTGCTTGAAGATTTTTGAGCATTTCTCTGGCCGTGATCAAATGATCATTCGCTCTGGTCGCCACTTTGAAGATAGCGTCTTTTAGACCAGGAGCATCCGCCCCGTGTCTCAAGACTTCCTCTTCCTTGACACCTGCTTCGGCCATGATATCTAGCGGCAAAACAACCGCCCCCTGACGACTTCCAGCGTTCCCGCCTAGAGCGCCCCCGAAAGCTGCATTGTTACTATGGTGGTTTGGTGGCGGTGGGAACGCTATCAATGGCAAGCCTCTTAGGACTGCTGCGATTCCGGTCGCCTTACCAATGTGACTTGCTACATGGTCCACAGCCATGGAGTTCAGTGGCAAAGCTGCTAATGTCAAATACATCAAGGTAGAGTATGTATTTTCAGCATACATCTCCACTGCCTCCAAATTGGCATATGGCCGATTGTCCATATATTGTTCCCTGGTGTTAATAACTTTCATAAACCAGCCCTTCATCACACTAGTCGTGATGCCTTCATAGCGTGATTGCAGAGAAGTGAGCGCATGGTGTAGGAGGATTGCAACCGGTTCTTTGGGAGGAGTTTTCGCAAATGTTCGATTGAGGTTATCGCGCCAAAACTGCATGCGTAGCGCACCAACTGTTGGATTCGAGACTACATCTGGTATTCGTGCTAGTTCGATATTTAAAGCACGAATTGAAAGATAGGCATCTCTCGTTGACGGAGGCACGAAGGTTTGAAGTGTGTATGATGGCGAATCGAACTTCCTAACCACGATTAGATACTGCTATTAGAGCCATGAGATGGGTTTTCAAACTCACTGTACGAGGCTCGAACAATATGCTCTGGCACGATTGACATCTTCATCGGTCAACCTGCTACCGTGCGGGGCAGGCGTACTATAAGATGTGGTAGAGTAGGCGCATCTCCATTTTGATTGTGCACCAGCACAACTTCGAAGCCCTCGTAAGACCTGATATCTCTGCATTTATGAGTGACCGTCTGCTATAACTAATCCATGAATAAAGGAAAAGTGCAAATTGCTGCTGAATATCGACTTCTGGGTCGTTGCTCTATGCATGTTTCGGCATTTAAAAAATTATTGTCATGGATCCTCGACGTCACCAAGATACCGAACCTTAAATTGATTTTTGTCGCGTCCAACGCGTGACTTCGCGTTTGCAAATCAACTTGCCGGCATTACTACTCAGCGTGCATTACTTACGTCCTCCTGGCGAAAATGCTAAATATTTGCTTGACAGGTACCAAATGAGTTTCGCAGAGATGGAGGGGCCTCCCGCGAAGAGAAGAAGGTTCTTCGCTGAAAGATCTGAGGGATTCGACTCTTCACTAACGGAGGGGGCAATAGCAGACGTGCCGGACGAATTGGACGTGCTTCCTCCTACGAGCATTGAGAAAACAGAATCTCCGGAAGAGACCCATATTCATGATGTCTCAACAGACAATTCAACAGCTGAGGAAACTCTCCCATCCAGCTTCAAGGAAACTCTGGAGAATTTCATTGGGAGCTCAGTGGCGGCAGATGTGATTAAAAAGCTTCAAGAAGCTTCTGGGAATGACATTGAGAGAGCTGTGAACATGTATTTTGATGGATCATGGAAAGAGACCGTAGTTGTCTCAGGACTCCGCCCGAAAGGGACCGTCGACTTTTTTATGAAGCCTACCAATGGCAACAAGGAAAGAGAAACAATCGATTCGACATCTGACGACTCACCAAGAGCGGCCTCACCACGACGAACAATGCCGGAATATCGATACATAGGGGCTTTTGGGGTTGGAGGCTGGGCTACTAAAAGTGGCACAACATTGATCAAGCACGGCGAGATTGTACGAATCGAACGACAAAAAATACAGCCACCCAAAACACTGATTGGAAAAGGGAAAGGGAGACCTGCAGTGGCACAGGCGCCCAAGCCAAACAGCGCGGCTGCCAAACGGGTTGATGTGATTGTGCGATTCACAAACTCTAAAGGTTTCGAAGTTGGCCGTCTCCCTCGCGAGACTGCTAATTGGGTCTCCACGCTGATCGACCAGAAAGTTTGCAAATTTGAAGGGACCTGTGTATATGCTCCTGAGAGAATACGAACGAATGATACCATTTTTCTTCAACTCAGATGTTCATTGCTTAGAACAGCTTTTGACGATCAAAGTTTCAAGGCCCCAGACAACCGCAAAACAGGTCTGTTCGAGGAAAAGGAGACAACGGAAGAGAAAGGCTTGAGGCTTCGCCAAGTCGCTTTGGTAAAGTTGTTCGAGGAGATCAACCTGTTACCGACTCAGACCAGCGAGGCAACGGCTAGGCACAAGCGTCAAGGACTCCTCAATGCTACAGAAGCGGCCGAGCATTATGACAAGGACGATTCTAAAACTCCAGATTCAACCGGGTCTTCTCCGCCTTCTGAGGAGGCCGAGGAAGGGAAAGAGCTTGAGCAAGATCAACTTGATACACTTTATAGTAAAGCTCAATCATTTGATTTCAATGCTCCAGAAGCCGAACCAGCGGATACTTTTGCTATGGATCTCCGGCCATACCAGAAGCAAGCATTACATTGGATGATGTCTAAGGAGCGGGATCAGAAAGACGAGAAGAGAGAGACCTCAATGCATCCTTTATGGGAAGAGTATGCTTGGCCCACCAAAGATATGGAAGATAAAGAAGTGCTGCAGGTTGCAGATCAGGATAAATTCTATGTCAATCCCTACTCTGGCGCACTCTCCTTAAAATTCCCAGTTCAGGAGCAGCATTGCCTTGGTGGCATTCTAGCTGATGAGATGGGTTTGGGAAAGACTATCGAAATGATGAGTCTGATTCATTCAAACAAATCCGATGTAGCCATGAGACTTGACGAGAAGCGATCGAAAACAACATCCGTTAACATGCTCCCACGATTGCCAGCCAATTCATCATCTGTGGAACGTGCACCTTGTACTACCCTAGTCGTAGCTCCAATGTCCCTCCTTGCTCAATGGCAGAGTGAAGCCGAAAATGCTTCCAAGGATGGGACGATGAAGAGCATCGTTTATTATGGGAATGATAAAACGGCTAATCTACAAGCTCTTTGCTGTGAAGCGAATGCTGCGGCTGCGCCGAATGTTGTCATCACTAGTTACGGTGTTGTATTGTCAGAATTCAATCAAGTTACCGCTCGGAATGGGGATAGGGGCGGTCACGGTGGTCTTTTCTCTCTCTCATTCTTCCGTGTGATATTAGACGAAGCCCATCACATCAAAAACAGACAGTCCAAGACAGCAAAAGCATGTAAGTACACCAAATCTGCTGCACCTTTATTTCAGAATAATGGGGTTTTCTGGTGGAATCATCTACTAATCCAATGCAAGGCTATGAGATTGCTGCTGAGCATCGATGGGCACTTACAGGAACCCCTATCGTGAACCGATTAGAAGATCTTTTCAGCTTGGTTCGATTCTTACGTGTAGAACCTTGGAGCAACTTCTCTTTCTGGAGGACTTTCATCACAATTCCATTCGAATCCAAAGACTTCATGCGCGCCCTTGACGTTGTTCAGACAGTGCTTGAACCTCTCGTACTTCGTCGAACAAAAGATATGAAAACACCAAGTGGCGAGGCGCTGGTACCTCTTCCTCCCAAAACCGTCGACATCGTCAGTATCGAGCTTTCGGAGCCCGAACGCGAAGTCTACAATCATATTTTCACGCGTGCTAAACGCACCTTTGCAGCCAATGTCGAAGCTGGGACGGTCCTAAAAGCATACACAAGTATATTTGCTCAGATTTTGCGGCTTCGTCAATCATGTTGTCATCCAATCCTCACACGCAACCAGAATCTCGTAGCAGATGAAGAGGACGCCGCTGAAGCCGCCGATGCAGCCAGCGGTCTGGCCGACGACATGGACCTCCAAAACCTCATCGAGCGATTCAAACTCAGTGAAGAAGCCGACACCAACGTCTTCGGCGCCCACGTCCTCGAGCAAATCCGCGACGAAGCAGAAAACGAATGCCCCATCTGCACCGAGGAACCGATGATCGAGCAAACCGTTACCGGCTGCTGGCACTCGGCCTGCAAGAAATGCCTCTTAGATTACATCAAGCATCAAACGGACAAAGGCGAGCTCCCCCGCTGCTTCAGTTGTCGCGAAGTCGTCAACTCCCACGATATCTTCGAGGTCGTGAAGGATGACGCGCATCCGGATAGTAGCAGGGGGAAACCGAAAATCACCCTCCAGAGAATCGGATCGAACGGCTCCGCGAAAATCCAGGCGCTTCTTGCGAATCTCAAAACCCTCCGCAGAGAACACCCCGGTATGAAATCCGTCGTCTTCAGCCAATTCACCTCGTTTCTCAGCCTCATCGAACCCGCGCTTACGCGAGCCTCGCTGCCGTTTTTGCGGCTCGATGGCTCGATGCCGCAGAAGGCGAGAGCGGCGGTGCTGCAGGAGTTTAAGAATAGCGAGAAGGGGATTGTCCTGCTGTTGAGCTTGAGAGCTGGTGGAGTGGGGCTGAATCTGACGATGGCGAAGAGAGTCTATATGATGGATCCGTGGTGGAGTTTTGCGGTCGAGGCGCAGGCGATTGATCGCGTGCATAGGATGGGGCAGACGGGGGAGGTGAAGGTGCTGAGGTTTATTGTGAGGGAGAGTGTGGAGGAGAGGATGTTGAGGGTGCAGGATAGGAAGAAGTTTATGTGAGTTGAGGACTATACCTTCTTTCCTTGCTTGATTGATTAATCGTTCCCTTTTATCCGGAGATTGATCTTGGGTATTGTAAGTGTGCAGGAATAATTACTAATCTGTCGTTAATAGTGCGAGTTCCCTTGGTATGATGAGCGATGAGGAGAAGAAATTACAGCGTATTGAAGACATTAAGGAGCTTTTAAGCTAAAGACCCAACAGGGATAAGAGGGGGTGATGGGGAGAGGGACAGTGATGAGACTTATGAATGGATTGCTGGATCTATTGCATTTTTGGTACAGGTATGGGCATATCAAAAAGGCGCATGCATATTTATATCTACATAGATGTATAGACTGGCGGTGGGCTATCATGTACGTGTATGTGTTCATGGATAAATGGATGGATGGATTAATAAATATAAATACAAAGATATATTTAATTGCTCGTTCACTAACTTAACGTCAAATTTCTTGCAGTAAATTAAGTGCGACGACTCCCGCTTCTGCACTTCTACCACGCACGCTGAGAACAAGCAGCCATGACTATATCACTACTTCACCCGCTCTCCCTTGTATGTACGTTCGACCCGTCCCACGAAATATCAGAACCCCATCGACGCGCCCTCGATTTGCCGGCACAGGGAAACGAAGGGTCGCGTCCCGCTGGAGGTTGTTGTGGTATGTGGTCAAGAGTGATGCAGAAGGGTAAGTAAGACGTAGTCTTGCAGTGTGATGGATATATGTCCTGATTAGCAGGTACGTTCGGACGATAGAACATATGCGACAACGAGGAACAGCTACAAAAGGCGTTTATCTTCGAGATTGTGATCCAGGAGAAGACTGCTGCCTTCAATCCTTCTGAAATGATGCAGCTGCCTTGTTGGCCAGTATGCCACGCTCCATTAAGCACTCAGAGTACAGTCTTACCTCGAGCCTAAGTTCCAAATCGCATAACACAGGAGTCCCATGAAAAATGCTCTGGCACCACACTACCTTTCTGACAGCATCCACGGGAGCCAAAACACAAGTCGTGGAAAAGTTCATGGATGATATGCAGGGACTATGTTGATCTAGCTCTTGCATCAGACACATATCAAAGGATAGACTACCATGTATTCTGCTCCGACTTCGGGCAAAAGTGAAAATCTGGCTCTGGAAAACAGGGAAATTTTGCTCGATGCGGAATTGACTCTTTGGCAGTCTGTAGAGATACTTCTTCCACAAACGAAGCCTGCCTGCAACTTCGAAGCGGCCCCATGTATGTAAAACTCGTTGTTGTAAAAGTCGTTGTTGTACAACCAACACTACTTACCCGTCAAACCCCTTCGTTTCATCAATCAATGCATGTATGCAAGATTTGCTTTCCACCTGCATACGAAGGTACAGGAGACAGCTTCCCCAGCCCAGAAAGGGGTTCAATCCGGACAAGCTTGAGTCGTGCAACAAAAAGCCCTCCTCCCGGGCTGTATCCCTATGCAAATTTTGCGGCTCCACAAACAGAACCAGACCGATCAGTCTCACCCACCCGCAGTGCTGGCCATGAAGCCCAGGACTAGATTCATTCACAGCCAACTAACCCGTCGGTGAAAAATGTAGTTGTAAACACGCACAACAACAAGTTCCCCATGAGTCATAGAAAACAAAAAGATTGTTTCCACAGGGTGAAATTTTCAATAGGAGGAGCTTCCGCGCACCAATCGGAGATTTTAGCCTAGCACGCCCGTAGTCGTGACCAGGAGAAGTTTTGTTTGTTCGGCTAGCTAAGGTTTTGACGGGAGGGCTAAATTTTCTGTCTCCTGGCTCCTGCTGTGTGTGCGGCGTGGGAAAATTCTTCGTTAGTGGGAGATCGTATTGTCCCGCAGATGGGGATGAATACTCTTCTTAAAGTGGATTCCATCGAGTAATTCTTGTATGGGATGTAACGGATTCTCTGGCGCTGGTGGATGAGTAAGGGCTGAGATGTGAGAATAGAGTTAGACACTTATGTAATGAGTATTGGGAGGCGGTGGTCTCCGACTTTGCCAATTTTCCAGAGAAGCTGCGCACGAGTTTCAACGGGAAGTCCAGACCTTCTTAGGAGAGAACGAATCTTGCGCTGTACTCATCCAACGTGATTTTTCTTACTCGATGGAAATCACATGGTTCGTGCGGCTTAAGCAGAGTTGTTTCCACTTCCCACCGTTTGATCGAATCTGGATCACGAGGGCCAGGCTAGGCTGTATTGGGAAGGTTTTTCCGGCGTCTTTCGTCTCTTTAAAGTTCCGAGCTCTTTTGGTCCAACGTGCCCCTCCATCGACGAAAAATAGAGACCGTGGAGACTACGAAGTACGAGTCAAACAAGCTCATCCTTGACCGTTATTTCATTGCCGTCAATGAGTGACGACGGAATCATCACATTATCCCATCAATATTTCACGAGTATGCCAGAGATTCGCCCAAAATCTAGAAGGCGTCAGACACATGACAGCTCGCTGCTCCGAGGAGAAAGCAGAACCGTTGGGATATTGGCATAAACGCCCGCACGCCATCCTGCGGGGTCCTGGGCTCATTCTCAGGAATTCGTGAGCATTTGATGTATCACTTCCCCGCATTTGCGGAATTGCATCATGAAAGTTGGGCTGCCTTCGTGCTACAACGCAAAAATGTCGAGTTTTTGCGTCTTATATTTGTGAATTACCCTGACGACGAGCTTCGTACAGTATGGAAGTTCTAGAAGCCAACTTTTAGCGGAGTTGGCCGAAGCGATCATTGTCCTGATCTTCCTTTCTCCATATTTTCATGGCGTGAGTTAACATGATTTAAACTGTGGAACTGGGTGGATAATTGGTTGACAGAAGGGGCTATGGTTTTATATATGAAGCTCTTACGACGAAGTGAGCTCATAACGTGAAGTTAATCACATATGTGACATCAACGCAGTTAGTGCGTTAGAAGGATCGGAATAGAACAACAAAGTTCGGTATCGGCACGAGGAGCACTTTCTATACGGGAACTTGGAAAGGCCACTTGAATTGACTTTGTTGAATGCCGGAGTCTATGATCGGTCGAACTTTGAACAGCAAGCTGCAAACGGCATTATGATTAAACTTCATGGATAGCAGCTGTAACTCGGATCCCGACTGGAGATCCTTGAATTCCGTCATTGTACCTGGGAAATGCGTTATGCTTCAAAAGAGGTAATAGCGGCTGTAAGAGATCTCTGGAAGATGACACCCTGCTTCCGGTGAGAATAACTTTGCTGACGTGCTTCGTACCTACGAGTTGCGTTATTCATGTACTGGCGGTAAGGTAAATGACTGAAATTACCGTGCATCACCTGGTCTATTCCCACAGCCAGAAAGATGGGAGGGGGGAAAGGGGTTCGTTCATCAGCAGCTCATAATTTTTGAAGAAATCATATGGAAAAAATGGAAAATTCTTGAACATGCTTGATCCACTTGGCTACATAACCATGAATTCACGTTCACGGTTACCCCAGAAGAAGCTAAACGTAATGCCCCTAATAAGTTAGAATAAGAATACTAAGCTTTGCGGAAGAATTCTTTTCACGGGAGAGACTTCGTGGTAGCTGTACCCACGTCCTTTTGTACCATGGATGCATCCGAAAGGATGCTCAGACTCCAGAGAAAGGCTGTTGATGTTGGTGTTGGCTGATGCAAAAGAAAATCGATATTTGGTACAGTACCCGAACCAACCATCTCCTAACCCCTTTTCGAATATCCCTCAAGGTCGCTCTGCGTGCTTACTGTGTGTGAGCGAATTTCAACATCCAGACCGCATAATAGGGAAGCAGTATTCGTATATCACTCAGGTACCCGATGAGCAGCCGGCGACCACCAAGGTACCTCTGACACAAACTACGTCTAGCCGCCATGACTGAGAAGTGTACTTGGTAGCCGCTGGCCGATCTAGGTAAGGAGATCAAGATGCACCAGGTGCTAGACTACCAACCAGGATTAGCTCTCCAATGTAAGGAAGAGGCGAGGGGCACGTTCAAGAAATTTTCTTTTTTTGGTACAGGATTTGTACCACCTGGACACCGAGAATGCGGTTCCTGCGAGTGCGAGTCTCTGGATTCTTCGATGTTGGACGACAGAACTCGGGACTACCACCAAACTAGAATCCTTTGACACATAATTTCCTCATAACTACCTAGCTGCGATGTAGGGCTAGGTAGGTGGGAAAAACGGTAAGTTGGTGAACGCACTGTGGATTTTATATAATTGAATCATGTCTCGCCTTGCATGGCTCCATTCTTAGAGTAAGTTATATGCATCTTCGTACCACGAGGTTTACTTTCTACACGTCTACCAACCCATACCACGTCGTCTACTGGTCTACTGGTCTACTCGGTATAAGACGTAGCAATTCTGCTCACCGTTGGGACAAAGAGACTCGATTACATATACACATCGTTCTTACAGCATTACTTCTTCTAAGCATACATTACATTCGCTACTTCGGCTCCTCCTTATAAAGTCTCTTAATATTTCGCGCCTGCCGCCCCAGATCTTCGAATTCAGAAAAGGAGTTTCTAGTCGATTCTTACATCCACAGTAACAAGGCGAAAAAGAAAGAGCAAAAGACTTCCTTCTCCAATAATTTTTATTCCCTGTCGTTGGTGACGCCATCCCAGGCAAGCCACAATGCCGGCAACCATGCAGCATAAAGTTACCTCGTTTTTCCGCTCCCACTCCATGCCCTTCGACCATCCCTCCGATGTGAAGAAAGGACCACGACAAAACTCGAACAACAGACCCACGATTACTGGTCGCACGCCATCATCTGCAGCATCTTCGGTGTCAGGAGGGGAGGAAAAGAGTTCGAAAATGCACGATTCGCACAAACGTCTGTCATTGACTGCACTTCACTCGCCTAAGAGTTCGACGAAATCGATACCCCACCACCAAAGTGCTTCCGTTGATTGTGTTATCGAATCCCCGCCTTTGGTTTTCTATGGCACGACAACTACGAGTACGGGCGCCTTATTATCGGGCCAATTGAAATTGGCAATTCACGATGAGAGCTTTGCGGTCGATTCTTTCAAGATGCGCCTGGCTGTGGAGGTGACGCAGAAGAAACCATTCCATGCGCATTGCCATGAGTGCACACACCAATCCACCGATTTGACCACATGGAACTTCCTCCAAGGTCCAGCCACTCTGCGAAAAGGTATGCGCAAACATTCCCCCCTCAATTGCATTGCGCCTTCCAAATACTAACCAAAGTCTGCAGGTGAACATGACTTCCCATTCAGTTTCCTCCTACCGGGCCACCTCCCAGCGAGCATGAAAGGCAGTCTCTCCAACATCGAATACGTACTCCGCGCAACCGTCACCCCTAAAACCGGCGACCCGATCAAACTCTCCCACACCCTTGACATCAAGCGTGCCATCCTCCCTAGCGACACCCCCCGCAACTCCATCCGCATCTTCCCCCCCACCAACCTAACCGCCACCTGCCAGCTCCCACCCGTCATCTACCCCATCGGCGAAACAACCATCTCGATGCGCATGGACGGCATCGTCAGCCGCAACGTCGATGCCAAAACGCAAAACCACTGGAAACTCAAACGCATGACCTGGCGCCTCGACGAAACCCAGCGCGTCATCTCCCCCGCCTGCGCCAAGCACGCCGCAAAGATAAGCAAAGACGCGGAAAACAAAAAAGGCGCTCCGCACCAAGACGCGCGCACCCTCGCAACCGACGAAATCAAATCCGGCTGGAAATCCAACTACGACTCCGCCGACGGCACCATCGAAATCGAGTTCCCCATCGGCATGCGCGACATCCGTCCCGTCTGCGACATGAAAGCCGAAGACGGCTCCGAGGTCTTCCACACGCTGATCGTCGAGATGATCGTCTCGGAAGAGTTCGCACCCATCCGCAAACCCTCGCAGGTCACGCCCACCGGCGGCGCCCGCGTGCTGCGCATGCATTTCAATATTGTGGTCACGGAGCGCTCTGGGCTGGGTATCTCGTGGGATGAGGAACAGCCGCCGACGTACGAGAATGTGCCCGCGAGTCCGCCGGCGTATGGCCGCTCGGAGATCTATGATGGGCCGGCGATTCCGGATTATGAGGATTTGACGCAGGCGGAGAATCAGTCTAGAGCTGCGGAGTAGTTGTTTGTATTGTGTGTAATGGGGTGGTTTGTGTGTGTTGAGCTTTTTTATGTGTATGCATTTTGGCGTTTATTAGGAAGGAACAGATAGCATTTTTTGGGCTTTTTGGAACGGCATGCATATCAGATCATGCTTTCGGATTCATTAATTGATTGCATGTATATTTCGGGATCGGGACGGGTTGGGTTGGGTTGGGCATTGACTGGAAGGATATACCCCCAGCTTCACTGGACAAATAGGGAATGGATGGATGGATGGGAAAAGCATTTTTATTTTTACTTTTTATCTTTATGTGTTTCGTAATAAGACTGAGGGTGGCAATGATTGAGATTGAATTGAGAGTGAGAGTGAGAGATCAGACAGATCCCGACTGGTTGGTTGTTTGATTCGTTGTTTTTATTATGCGTTTGTTCACCCTCCGCTCTTATGGGAGGAAGATGTTGGGAGGGAACTGATAGATGGAGGGGTGAAGGGATAGATGGGTGAGGATAGGGGAGGATAGGATTAGAAGAGGGGATGATGGGATTAGAATAAATAGTTCTAGTCGATATTAATATTATACGAGTTGAAAGAGACGTATATAACCATTCGTGATTTGATGTGCTTGTGACTGTACTGGTATTGAGTTTCCTCTTTCTTACTTAGTTGGTTAGTTAAGGATCAACGAATAAGATACTTGAGATTTATCACCTACTACTAGGCTACTAGAGTATATTGTGTAGTCCATTAACCAAACCCCCTACCAAGAGTAGTATACAGCTAAAAGAGCTAGAGTTATCCATTATTTCTACTTTACTTCTACTTCGCTTCTATATCACTTCTACTTTTATCTCTCAATTGAATGAGTGTATATTTCTATTTCATACTTGCTCACTCACCTAGTGCACACTTAAGTCGGGCTTCAATCCACCAACATATTGCATACTTCCCATTCCAAAGAATCCCTTCCATGAAGTCTAGATTCCCCTCCACAGCGAGTTGAATGGCACTTTCACCTCCATTAGCTGCTGCGCTCCTTCACTCGCGAAGCGAAAACGAATGAATATACCGACCTGCTCAGGCATTTATCAATACACCACCTTCTGCTTCAGAGTCGGTAGTGTCATCTTCAGAGCTGCTTTTATACTCATCCGAAATATCGTCGTCCCCTCCTTCGCTTTCCACCGCTGATTTGATTTCATCTCCCGAGTCTGCAAGCGCACTTGAACAGTGATCCTCCTCCCCGCAATCCCTTTCCCCCCCAGCACCCCTCCACCTCCCAGACGAAACCTCCGTAACCGAATCTGGCTTCCACTTCCCCGGCCCCCTCATCTCATCCACCTGCCCCAGCACCTCTCTCCTAAACCCCTCCGCCATCTGATTCAACACATCCCTCCTCACCCTGTCCCCTCGTTCATCCCCCACCTCCACATCCGGCGCCCGCCAATTCATATAGCTGTTGCGGTGGCTGCTCGGCACCACGAACCCGCCCGGATGCAGGCGCATGTAGTGCCAGCAGCAATAACACGCGGCTTTTGAACAGGCGATGTATTTATCGCCGGCGACGAACTCTAGAGAATGCGTGTAGAAGTGAGAGAGGATGATTAGCTCGGCGTGGATCCGCGGTCGCCAGTTGGGGGATGTGCAGTACGAGTGCAGGTTACGGGTTAGATTGTACTGGTGGTCCATGCAGGAGAGCTGGGCGCGGTACTGGGTGATTAGCGGCGGGGAGCTCAGCATACGGCCGATGATGGAGGAGAGAGATGGGTTGCGTTCGAGGAGGGGAGGGGGGTGCCATGGCGGGGAGGGGATCCGTGTTATGAGTGGGGAGGCGGGGAAGAGGAAAGAGAGGTACGTGTGCGTGGACAGGAGGATCTTAATCGCTTTTAGGGTGTGGTTTAGACGGCCGAGTATGTGTTTGATGCTGGAGAAACGAGAAGATAGGGAAGGGTGGTGTTGCGAGTACTGTTGGAGAACGTGGTAGCAGCGGGTGGAGACGGTTTCGTAGCTAAAACGACAGAGGGCAGTAAGTATTGGATGCGCGGTAGGTGTTGGATGCGCGGTAAGTGTTGGATGCGCAATGAGTTTTCTGAGAGTTTGAAGCCAGGTCATGAATTCGTCATCTGGTGATCCGTAGTGTTAATTCTTGCTAATCTTGGATGCACGGCATACGAACGAACAAACCTTTTCCTTGATCTTCTGCTCCCAAAGCATCAAGTACGAAATCAACATTCTTCTTCAAGAATCCCGCGTATGCAGATATTCTATTTCCGGCATGAGCGACCGCCTTTTCTAGTAGCTTCTCCTCCAACTCCTTGGTGTTTTCTTCCTGCACTTCGACATTCCCCAACAGCGTCAATACGTTTCTTAAGAACTCTACCGTGCGATCTACCGCTTGACAGCGATTCGACGCTACCCAATATCTCACTCCTTCCGCTTCTGCTTCTCTTGTTCTCTCCAACGCAATCGCAGTTGTACTATCCCCTCCCTTCTCATAGTCACACAGATACGCTAGATGGCGCGTGAACTGCCGTCGTAGTAGTTTCTTCTCCTGATCATTCATCATCTCGATATCAATATCATCCCTTACAACCTGCCCATCCGTATCATCCCCCCTTTCCTCAGCCGGCCCCATAAGCTTCGATCGTACGTGCTCATCAGGTTCAAACTCATCCTCGTCCTCCTCGTCCTCCTCCTCAGAAGTCCGCTCACCGCGATTAGGACCAAACACCGCGAGTAAGACGAGGGACTCATAGAAGCGTTTGAGGAGCTTGGGCGAGGTGGGGATAAGAGCGGGTTGCGGAGGGGACAGAGCAGCTGATGGAGATGCGCGGGTGAGGCGAGGACTAGGCGGACCGGATTTAGAGGGAATAGGGGGAGAAGGGTGCTGGGTTCTTTTAAGAGATTAGTTTGTTTTGGGGAGAAATCGTTTGCCAGAAAGGGAGACGAGGTCAGAACATGATGTTGGATATGGTTAAAGCAAGCAAAAACGTACCGGGAGCCTATCATATGACTCAAGCTAGCCTCGGATTTACTCCTTACTTTTGGAGACGTTGTTGAAATGTTGGAAGATGTTATATCAGCTGTGCCTCTTCCAGATTTCTTATCACCTCTCTTCTTGCCCTCCTTCACAGTACCCCTGGATTTCGAGTCCAGTCCATTCTTCTCCTGCTCTCCATTCCCCTTATCTTTCATCTCCATCTTCGTGCCCGCGTTTAGCGAATCAATACCATTGTTTACCTTCCCCTTATCAACTCTAGTAGTGAAATTTTGTTGTTTCCCCTTCGACACAAGTAGCTCATTGCCAGTTTTACTGTTTGAGCCAGATTTTACTTCTCCCTGCGTTTTGGTCTGATTCTTGAGCGTCTTCGCGGTCGAGCTGCTAAGTAGTGTCTCTGGCATTTGTTGCATACCGGATTCTGTTCCTTTGCTCTTCGGCATATCGTGCGAGTTGGAGTTCACTGCGTCACTTGGTTTTGCTTTTCCTTTTGATTTCGCCATTTGCTTTTATTTGTTCTGGAGAAAGAAGAAGGAAGGAGGGAAGGGTACACTTCATCTACCAAGAGTCATCTCTTCTCTTATGTTTTATTCAAAGCAAATCGGATAATAGTATGAGAACTGACAAGTTACTCGATAAATGCAAGATAAGGCTGGCATTTCTATTGGCCCCGGTCTGCCGCTGCAGCTGGATGGAATAGGTCTGCTGGGGTGATGGATGGATGGAGGGGTGCGGTTACCTGCATGGAGTGTGGTACGAATGTGGAGTGATATGCAGCCAGCAAACCCAAAGGGGGTAAGGTTGTAGGCGTGTATCAGAGAAGGAGGAAATGGCGGGATGGATAAAGTTGTTTTTATGGTTCAATAAATAATGTTTGGTGCTTAAGAGTTTTACTATAGAATTTAAGAGGTATTGGTGTTCATATTCTTGGTAGATACTGAGCAAATTCGATTATGATTTACAACACACACCACCTAATCATGCTAAGATGATCAATAAATAAGTACAAGCTCCATAAACTCCCACTATAGCTATCAAAGCCAGCGGAAGCCATAACAACCATATCAGACAACCCCAAGTTATCCCCCATCCCACCCTCCTCTACTCCTCCCAAACCGCCAACCCCATAAACGTCTTACTACTCCCCAACGCATTCAAATCCAACGTCTGCTTCACCGCTCCCCCTGCCGTCTCCGCCACCGTCACCATCCCCGACGTCTTCAGCACATACAAAAACGCATTTCCATTCCTGCCCCCCGCCGCCTTCGCATCCAGACTCCCCAACGTATTCGCATCCTGCGCGAGGATTCTCTTAATCGCGCCGGTTTGCGCGTCCACGGCTGTGATATTCGGGTGCGAGACGTCCATGAGGTAGACTTCGTTTAGCGAGGGGTTGAACACGCTCCAGCAGATGGCGCCCTGGCCGGCGACGGGGATGGAGTGGGTTTCAATTAACTGGTGGGTGCTGGAGGAGATGGACATGAGCGAGGCGCCGTGGGAGGGGTCGGTCACGAGGAGGGAGGAGGGGGCGACGAAGGACATGCCGAAGTTGATGAAGATTTGGGGGGGTTGGGAGATGATGCCTGTAGTGGAGATGCTGTGGTTGTGGGGGGTGGAGGCTACGGGGTAGCTGATGAAGGAGCCGGGGGTGGTGGGGGTGCCTTTGAGGGAGACGAGGAGGTTGTTGGAGGCGGGGTTGAAGATGATGTCGGAGGCGGTGCCGGCGGGACCGACTGGGGGGGTGGTTCTGTTGAGGGGGTGGTTAGTTTGGTTATAGGAAAAGGAGTGAGGGGAGAGAGAAGAGTGAGGATTCGAAGGTAGCGAATAGGACAAAGGCATGATGGAAATCAACATACTGATTCAAAGCAATCTGTCTCAATCCCCCAACAGCCTGCAATCCCTTTTTCGGATCTGCAGAGAAACATGAAACACCTGCTACGGCACCACCATTGAGAACACATGCTATTTCATAAGTTAGTCAGACCTCATTTGTCTTTTTCTTTATTACTGAGAAACAACAAAAAAGACCCACCTTGTCCCAATTTCTCCGAATACGCAACAGCAACGGGAAACTCGCCCATAGTAGCGACGGGCTTCCCGACCAAGCTTGGATGAAGGGGGTCGTTGACGGGGATGGAGAACATGGATAGCGTGGCGCTGCCGGCGTTTACAGTGAAGAGGTACTATTTCATTGGGTTAGTTGACCTGAAACAAGCGAAGAGATGTAAGGACAGAGGAGAGAAAGGGAGGCGATGAACTTACATTTCCGGCCACAACTACGGAGTGTTGACTGAAGAGCGAATCTATTCGCGGGAGATGGGTTAGCTAAACTTTTTCTATCCCTCTCTTTCCATGCTCTTCTCAGTATCATCTTTCTTCCCTTCCCATTCCCTACTCCATCCATCCCCCGTAGAAGAAACGAAAATAAAACAAGCAACAACATACCAGCATTCCCCGGCATAGGCAGCGTCCCCGCACTTGCATTCATGGCCGGCGCATCTAGACCCAACATCCCCTTACCACCAGTGAGAGTACGAGTGGGATTCGACAACGATCCATCAGCCGCGATAGCCATGGCGACGATGGCTGAGCCATTGGGGTTATTGTCGAGGACGTATGCTGCTGAGAGGGATTGCTTGCAGGCCATGGGGGCTGCGTTGGCGAGGGAGAGAAGGAGGAGGAGGGATGTGGTTGTGGTTGTGGTGGTGAGAAGATGCATTGTGGTGGCTGGCTTGTAGGATCTTAGGTAGTTGATTGTGGAGGTAGCTGACAGCTAGTAGAGGAGAATGGATTCCAAACGAAATAGAAGGTACGTTCCTCTTAAATAGAGATAGAGGTAGAATCGAGCAATGACAAGAAAAGGTATTGGAAGAGACTCAACTGCGATCCCAAAACCTGATTATTGACTGACTGATTGATAAATAGACCGATTAATTAACGATCCAATTCCAAGAAGCAATTCACTTCTTCCTTATATATCCTCACAACAACTCACCTCACCTGCCCGATTTCATCTCATTCCATCTAATCCCATCCCAAACCCAACACAAAAAACCCAATCCCCTCTCCCAAACCCACCTCAAACTCCGCACTTCCCATCCTCCATTCGTCAGTTCTCGCAGCATCATCACAAACCGCAATCAAAGACCCGCAGCGAAGAGTAAGCGCACCCCCGCCGATGAACTCCAACCCGGCACTTCCCCCGTACGAGAACAGAGACACCAGTCGAACCGTGCCTCATGATTCCAAAGAAGCGCATGTATACATCTCGTTTACATTAAGTTAAGCTTTTTGATTCCAAAGACCTAACCTTAAACACTTCGTAAAGACGAGACGAATGAAATAATTCTCCGACCATGGACAGGACAGGGGAATCGGGGGGTTACAAATCGCGGGCGCTAGGGCGGATTAGGAAATACTGTTTCCATTGTTGTGGCTGTTGGTGAGACGTGAGGACAGGGGCATGGGTTGGATGCGAGACGACGATGTGTGAGATGAGATGACACAACACAGCACAGGGTAAGAAAAGATGAGATGAAAAGCAATGAGATGAATTGACGTAGATAATGACTAGGATGAGAGGATATAGATGTGTAGAAGAGAATAATAAATAATGCCGATTCGATAGAAACCACAGATAGGATGATGATGGTCTTCGAATTGAGCAAGTTTCCATACTACCACGTGACTATGTTTGACGGGTTGTACGTGATCTAAGGATGACTGGCCAAGTTTTGCGTACCGATCGATACAGATGGGACGTCTGGGGATTGACCACATAACTACTCAAGTAGGCAAGCAACCCCGCCTTTGTTGCCTTTGAGTAGTTGGTACTACTTTGTTCCCCGGGATGATACCCGTTTTGCCGTGAGCCAGGAGGTAACAATATCTTTGCCTGTCCGCCGCCAGCACAAACGACGGCTACCCAACCCTCAAGCATACGAATAATGTGCACAAGCCTGCAGTATCTTCCAGAGCGAGATGCGACGAGAGAAATTGTTTCTCAACTTTTATGGAGAAGGCGTACATGGTATCAACAGTGAAGCACCTTCTTGATCAGATCAGCCTCGACATAGGAATATCTTCGTCCTCCATAATAGATTTCTAACTACGGTCTAGTTGTCGTTCACTAAACACAAGTCAGAACCCCGTTCATCATACCCTAAGGATCGAGGTAGCTTACCTGATTCCACTCGCTCAATCAACTAGTGTTCACCCAAAACCCCTAGCCCCAAATTGTACCTCTGAAGGAATTTCATCGTCGGCCATACCGAACGTCTCCATCCATTTAGAACAAGTCTGGTTCTTTACTCGGTGGTGATGTTATTGTGGTCTCCATTCTATTCAGAGGCGGAAGGGCAAATACGAGAACTTCCTTCGACACCTTCCGGATCGAGAGAGTGTGTGGTAAAGCTCTACCACTTGGTCATCTCTTCTTCTTCCCGCCTCCATCATGATCTTGCTTGGTATTGATGCCAGGCGGTTCTACCGAGTCGACAAGTTGAGAAGAACGCTGTGGTTCGGATGAATGAGGCGCAGAACCTTTGTTGCAGAGAACTTTCCGTCAATTGTCTGAACACCAAAGCCAGAATGAAGTGATAGTCTTACCCGGCGTCAATTAGAGCCGCATATTTCGAGCTGCACCGAGTATTATACCCAATTGAAGATAATTACACCCTTCCACTATCTCACCTCAACCACATCTGCACCGCAGGCGGCTCTCCATTCTTCCACTCGAACCCGGACCCATGATCCAACTCCCACTTCACCGTCGAAACATACCACCTACACTGACTAATCTCCTGCTCCACGGTCCCAGGCCCCTCGAAAAACATCCTTCTCAAGCGTTCCTGACTCGGCAAACACCTCTCAAACCTAATTTCATTCCCGGTAAAAAACCCCAACCCCTCATCCGCATCATCATCCCCCCTCCTCAACACCAACGCCACATTTTTCAGCCCCGTCAAACAGCGAATCTCCGACAACGCATCATATCTAAACAGCCTCAGAATCTCCCACAAATGAGCATCGATAGCCACGCGCTCAATGCGATCCCGAAACTCGCAGATGCGTAAATCCGCCGCGAGATCGCCGCCCGGCGAGCAATCCTCGTGCTCGAAGAACAGCGTATCGAGCGCAAAATCGATATAAATGGTGGAATCGTAGTTGGGGTTTAGTTGCAGGAGCGTGTAGTGCGCGAGGAACAGACTGCGGGTTTCAGAGGAGATGGACAGCAGCGCGGGCGGTGCGCTGGGCGTGATGTAGGATTTCGTCGTGCGGGAAAATCGGATGGGGAGGATGCGTGGCCCCGGGAGGAGGTACGTCCATATTTTGAGACGGAGTTCGGAGGGCAGGTTGAGGAAAGCGGGGAATGTCGTGGCCGACATGGTGGAGGAACGAGAAGTTTTGGCGGAGCTTTTTTGGGGGTGCTGGTGTGTGTAAATTGGATAGAAAATGGATATGCAATGGGATAAGATGTTCGATATGTGGAAGATATTAATTATTATAGACAATTGTGTACTCGAATTCGGAAATTGAGAGGTGTCGAGTTGAGTCGTCCACCTGGAGGTGAGAGGTTGTTCGGTTGTGAGATGTGAATGATTATGATTGTGGAGTCGTGGAGCAATGAGATGTCGTAGGTGGTCAGTGCTAGCTAGCGGTGCTTTCCGCGCTCTGTAACGCTATAGGGCAGGTCGAGTAGATCGCTAAAGCTTTCGGATCAGCTGAAACATTTCTCTTCTTTAGTTTCGAAACGAAATCCTTCAATTATCACTGTCGAAGTTGGATGGAAGAGTTTACGAGTTTCTTTTTGTATGGCTGCAGGTACCCAACAAGGTGGATTCTTTCTGCGGTACATTTATTTATAGTCGGTGTCTATCGGTCTATCACCTCCATCTCTTCTTTCCAAAGTTATTCAAACAATAGAGATGGCTATCTTCTGTCTGAGTATCCAGGTAGATCGGTTTCACGCATCCGCATCACATGCATAAATTGTCCTTTAAAGCAGGCCATCTGGACCTATGATACAGTATACCACGGTACACTCATGGGATAACACTTATTACAGTTATAACAAAGTGTTCAACATCCTATCCTCGGTTTTCGATATCGGCTTCTCGACAGATGTATATATGCACGCACTAACCTGCAGTCTGCTGATTAATATCAGAGTTCAGACATTTCACTGACACCCCGTCAACCCCGGCTTCTTTATCTGCTATCCATTTTATTCGCCGTAAGAAACGCTCTGAGTGGTGCATACGAGAAGTCGTGAGGCAATAGATAGAGAAACGTCATAGCTTTTACCAAAACGAAATTCCTGCTCTTCCAGTGATAACTGTGTGAGTGACAACGATGACGAGTGAATGAGTAGTACTACATTTCGAGATCAATGATAATGGAGGGCGAGTTTCTCGATTTCAGAGACTCATCTAATGCTACACCCGGAAATTGTTTAAACGATGCAGTGGTATACGCAGTATCATATCTTCATGGTAACGTTTGGTGGACCCCCTTTCTAAGCGAGGTCTGAAGATGGAAGATCTCATATGTTGGTAGCCTTGTTATATTATCATGGTCCCAATACTTCTGCGCGTCGGAGTTTCTATACTCGATACTAGAATCGGAGATTTATGAAAGAAGCGTATGTCAAAATTATAGACTGCGGCGGAGCGGCCGATATTCCCGTTTGTGAGCTCACTTTGTGGACATTAGCTAGAGAAATAGAAATCAATTGAGCTCTGAAACTCGAACACAGATATATTGAAATTCATTACATGTGAAGCAGATAATGGCCAGTCCGTGTAAAGCACATCAATACGATATACGCTCCGTATTGACATCTTTCAAGAACTTCAAGACAATCTCAACCACTTTCTCCGGCTGTTCTTGCTGTACCCAGTGGCCTGCCCCATCAATCAATTCTGTACCCTTGAACTTAGTACAAACTTCTTTCTGTTTGTCAACCACTCCCGGCTCTTGATAAGTCCCCCAATCTTGCTTTCCACTTATAAATAGATATGGAATGTCGAGCTTTCTCCCCGCAAATAGCTCCACATCCTTCAGCAACCCAGGATCGGTAGATACACGGTACCAGTTCAGCGCTCCTTGAAACCCGTTTCTTTCGAATTCTTTGACATATACGTCCAGGTCCTCGTCAGTCAGCCACCTTGATCCCAGTTCTCTAACTTTAGATAAGTCTTCTGACTTCATGTCTATTGCCACAGCCTCTGGCATAGAAGATTTGAGAGGCATCACGTAGTAGTAAGGAAGCTTCTGTAGCTCGGAAGCAGACCATTCCTCCAGTGAGTGTGGTTTATTACCATCCCAGTCCGCGGACTTTAGATGGAAGTAGCCTCTTAAAAATTCATGCAGATTTGATCGAGGATTGATCATGTCAGAGGCGGCTGAAGCAGTCGAATAATACCACTTGTAATGCTTGCGCGGTTCTGGAAGACATGCCAGTGCTTCATGGATATCCTTTTGAGCGGATGGCGGGTGAGGGTTCGTCGCTTTTGACGGAAGAACAGGGGCACCTTTGAACGGGTGCGACATTGTGACTACCCTACATTGAAGTTAGAAGTGTGATCGACATTGAAGGTCGAGCTAGATAGATGTATACGATTTAAATAAGTCAGGTCGCATCAAACCACACATACTCGCGCCGACTGCACCAAAGTCGTGTCCGATCACACATGCGACTTCGTGATACCCAAGAGCATATACCAAGATGACAGCATCCCGAATAAGCTTGGTGAATGTGAAGGTATTCAGATCGACGGCAGAGAAACCTCGAGTGTCCCAGCCGGTGGTTCGACCATAACCTCGCTGATCATATGCTATGACGTGATAGCCTTCGGCTGCAATGGCAGGCATGATTTTGCGCCATGAGTAGGCAAGTTCAGGAAAGCCATGAAGGCATAGAATAAGTGGATGTTTGGGATTACCGGCACTGAGGATATGATACTTTAGGTCGTGAGACTGTAGGTAGGATTCAGTGATTCCTGACGGTAGAGGTAGGGGAGGATAGTTCTCAGCCATTTTGATGGTCACGAATCAAATATTGTATGCGTAAATGTAACTGAAGTCACAACGTCGTGAAGAAAGCTCCTCGTCTTCAGGTTGTTCTTTTCAGTCTCCTCAAATCAAGTAGTCGGACTTAGGATATACTCGGATTACAGGATTCCAGACTTGTAATGCAGTAAGATGCGGAGATACGAAATACGAATCGGCAAGCATTGGCTAGAAAGCATATGCAGTTCAACCAATCATATCCGAAGAGATCAAGTGCAGTAGCTAGCTAGTACATGCATGTTCCTCATATGGTAGGCCACACTTATTTGATGCTAGTCGGGACCTCAGCTCACCTCACTCACCTCACCTCATTGACTTCCAATGACATTGTAATAGAGAAGAAGCGATTGCACACCACCCTTAACGAAAAGCGTTCTATCCGTTGACAATTATGGAAGTGTTTGAAGCATTGATTGGCGCTGTGATAGAAATTACGAAAAAGTTGCTTAACTTAACCTTAATAGTAAGATGCAAATAAAATCAGCGAGTAAGGGGCCACCGAAGCTAGTGAAGTTAATGTACGTCATACCGCGGCATCCAAAGTGTGGCTTGTACTGATTTGATGACCAAAGCGCATCGCATCCTCACTCGATCCTCTAGATAGCAGACACAGTTTCTTGTGCTCGGTGCCAGCAATGGGTCGGCACCACTACCACCAGTACTGCGTTGAAATGTGTTTCAAGTAAAGAGGAGGCATTCTGGGACCGTGGAAGAGGAGACCCTATGGTTTCAACGACACCTTAAGCTTAGGGGTACTGTCTGAGCAGAGCATGCCAAGCTGTTATTCTTCCTTCCAAGACCCCTTCTGCGCATGAGCCATGGGCTTCCAGAACCTTACTCCCGGACAAACCATACCCAAGTAACCCAACCACAGCAAAATCGAGACCAATTACTGCACTTGCCATCATGCATACCAGGTACATCGAAGTTATTAGATGACAATTCTGTGTGCAGAATCTACAAAGACGTGAGGCAGCTGTTCTTTAAGATGGGAAGACCAATGAATCATGAATGAGTGATGAATGAATGCGGTCTAATGCGCTTTAATCACCCATGATCCCACCAACACCCGTCTTTGGTGCAGATCGTGATAAGTTATATCATGACATGACATTACACAAACTTTTCGCGCGGATCTTGGAAGAAAAGTATAGGAAGCTACAGTCCCAGCATGGAGGAGACAGCTTTGCAGAGATAGGACAATCCATTCATCCATTGACTTTGTCCCTCCACCCACCGCTGGTATCCATTCATATTCGCTTCCAAGTTTCAAACAATATTCACATAGACCTCAAAGCTTCCACTTCATTCTCCGTCACCCTCTTAATACATCCATACATCCATCTCCCTCTCGCTCTCCCTCTCCCTCTCAATCGCTCCCTCTCCGCATCTCAGTCTCCATTTCTTTCATTTCTATCCTCAAAATACCCAGAATACCCATAATACCCAGAAAAGTTCTCCATCCTTGAAGATCAGGATCGACGCCCAAAAGCCCACAGTTTTCTGCATACAGCATCACCAGCCACAGACCACGAACGGATTCAGCCAAACATTGCCCAAAAAAACCAATCGACCCCGGCACATATCCAAGAACTCTCGCCTATTCCCAGAAGTCTTCGCCCATTCCGTCGCGTTACCTCTATCGTCATATTACCTTCCTTTAGAACTAGCTGTGCAAGCAGCGAAGCCTTTAATTTCAATTCTTACCTTATTTCTCAATGCGATAGCATCAACGTCGAGCCCATAGTTGGCAGAAACACCAAAGGGCAGTCCTGCCTTTATCATCAATATGTTTGGAAGTAAAAGGAGGAGAGCGATTTCGAACCCGGTAGGCTATCAATTCCATCCCATCGTCCTTCCAATTTCATGTTGCGCGACAGTCTTGTCGCATTAATCGCCGTTTAAAACAGATACCCTGGAGGCACATACAGCCACATTCGCTACATCATGCTAACAGGTTTTCTTTTCGCAGCCATTAAATTCGTCCAATGTGAGCGCTGCTGCTGCGACCGCCGCCGCTTCGGCTTTTCTATCCCATCGCTCCTCGAATGCTTCCTTATCTTCTGCCGCAGCCGCTGCTGCATTACGATCCAGGCCAACAACACCCACATCTGTGGCAGATGTCCAGACAAAAAGGACCATGAGACGAAACGGATCAACCTCATCTGCTGGAAGTTCCGTCGCTGGCTCTGTACGTAGCCCACCAGCAGCTGCACTTGTACGACGCGGAAGTTCCGGCTCGATGACTGAACGAACTTTTCGGGAACAATCGCCATCTCGCTCTTCACCAGTTCCAAGTGCCATTGATGCGCCACCAGTTCCTGCTATTCCGAAAAATATAGGCGCACCCGCGGTTCCCGCAAAATCTTCGCGTAGAGCTGCGAGTATGGACTCCCCGGGACTTAGGATTGCTTCACCACCTCCCTTCAGGACCGGCGGCAGAGGATCAAGCGTCGAACCAAAGTCGTCATCTCCTGTATCGGTTCGAAGACCGGGGACATCAAGCTCGTCTGGCACGTCAGAGCCAGGTGGTGCAGCGCGATCGGAAAGTAGAGGGTCCGTTAATTTCTCTTTGCCCACGAGTACAAGGCCAATGTCACCTAATGGACAAAGGCAGCTAACACTTCCCGAATCATCAAGGGCAAATCCAAGAATCGTATCCCCAAACAATCAAAATTTGGTATATGATCCTAATACAAGAAGTTTTCTGCCACTCGCAGAGATACTGGCCATTGAACAGGGGCTCAATGATGCCGCTAATGCGCCAGTGAAGAAGAAAAAGAGAATTGCGACAAAACAAGCAGAAGGTACACATCTGGCGGATGGAACGGTTGGTGGCAGACTGAAAGGGACGGCCGTAGATACAATGACAACAGCATCGAAATTACAACCCGCACCTCAACCAGTATCACCAAAGTCACCAAAGAGACCACAATCGCAATCCACCATTGCCGCAAGCCCCTCACCAGCCCGAGCTGTACCTAGGGTTGAAACAGAAGTAAAGCCTGTTGTGACATCCACAACGCCCCAGCAAACTTCTACCTTAGCACCCTCCCCTATAATACCGAAGAAGAAGAAAAAGCGGGTAGTCATCAATGATGATGATAGCGATCAAGCCTCACTTCGACCGAATTCTTCTGACGATAGTGATGCTTCAATTCAATCATACTCCTTCCATACGCGAGCCGGCGCATTACTGGCAAAGAAACCATCAGTCGTTCGTGAAGATAGAGAAAGGGAGGAAGAAGAGGATGATTCACCATTGCGTTTGAAGCCTGGGGAGGACAACTTTCAAAGTCAGAATGAAGTTGGGCGGACCATTTCCCCATCACCGACACCGCTTCCTCGGTCATCAGCAGGTAGAGGTCATGGTCAAGCACAAGCTTCAGCGGCATTTGCGAAATCACGGCAACATACCAGATCTGCAAGCCAGCCTGCTCCAATGACGACTCCTGACCCTGTTTTGACTGGAATGTCTCTCCCAGTAGGAGCAAGCGCGCGTGGCGGCCGTGTACAGTCAGTGAGCCCTACGCGGACAGCACATTTTGTTGCAACTCCAGAGACCCTAGTAGTGAGACATCAGCCGCCCCCGCGATCGATATCGCCCAGGAAATCTGCCCTAAAGCATTCTTCTGTGTCATCGAACTCCCCACGAGGCCCATCACCTATCGATGGACACTCGCCACGAGCTAGCATGGTATCCAATGACTCCTCTTCTGTCGCTGATGAACAACCGAAAAAGAAGGGTAATAGGGTCAGTTTCGATGAGGCAAGCAACGTTGTTCTTGGTCAGTCTGTGCCGATCGTTACCGATTCGCCGGTGATCCCAAGCCCACAGACTTCGAGGCGTGGGTGGTTTAGCATGGGTCGAGGGAAGAAGAAGGATACCTCAGTCATGGACGATAACGATGACGAAGTGATGAAACCACGACCGGCGCTTCCATCATTTGGAAGTGTTAGGGAGAAAAAGGCGTCGCGTGAGGTAGAAGAGAGACCTTTAGTAAGACCACTCGAACAAGTTCAGTCAACCCAGCCAGTCGTCTCCATACCTTCACCGACATCGCCATCATCGCCATCTATTTTCACAACTCCGACAGGTGAAGCCATGGAGTTCCCATTAGGGCAATCGCATGATCATGTTACGGGAGCGGTTTTAGTCCAAGATGCAACTTCTAAGAATGCCGCCAATATCTCTAAGTCTCGCGAGCCATTACCTCCCGAGGTTACGACAGTAGAGGGCACTGGCGAAGTCTCAGATGTCAGTACTATTTACAGTGTGGATGAAGACCATAATATTGGCATTGCTACGAGCCACGACACTGATGCGAGATACGAGCTTGTGGAGGAAGAATCTGATGATGACCAGACGATTGGCGATATTCCCGAAATCGCTATACAACAACCCACCCCCACTCTGGATAGCACAAAAGCTAAAGAAGAGTGGCCAGGAATGCCGGGTAGTTTTCCTTTTGCAGGAAGTTCCAATTCCAATTCAGCGGAACAGTCACAAGATGAGACATCGCCATCTACTACTACGAACCCTACTCACGGCATAAGCAGTGCTGTAGGGACTGCCCCTGTCACACAGCTTCCTGAAGAAACAGAGAACCGTGAGCGGGAGGCTTCACCGCTCCCTGAACCAATCCTAGAAGAGACGGAAGAATCCGAGAGTGAAAGTATTTATAGCGATGCCGCTGAAGATCTAACGGCAGAGAAATCAGCTGAAACTGAAGGCGCCGACGGATTCATGTCCTTGGACGCTGTGGTAGAAAGCCCCGCCATCGACTCTACGCCCAATGGATCGGCTTTTGGTATTGTGCCTGGTGTTCCGGAGAGCCCTACATCTAGAGCGACAAAGGAAAGAGCTTACATGCGAAGTCAACTACAGAGAAAATCAAGCGAGCCTGATGCCGAAGAAGGATGGGACAAGGCTCAGCAATATTGGAAGGGTCTACCTGACGAGAGAAAACGACAATTGGAACAGGAAGCTCAGAGATATGCAGACGCTGATGCCGAATCAGAAGAGGAGGTAGCACCTGTACAGAAGCCCAAAAAGAAAAAGAAGGTAGTCAAGGTTGTAGTACCGACTGAATCTCCCACTACGCCAGCACAGCCTGTTACCAAGAGAACCTACATGATTGAGCCGGGTGCTAAAGCAGGCCCCAATGGTCACGTCCCTACTATGCGATCGTCTATGCGCGCCGAACCACCTCACGCATCAACTGATTTTCAGATGAGGAAATCAATGAGAGGAAATGGAGCAGTGCGGAACGGACCTCGAAATGACACGGTACAATCAAATGGTGCAGTTGAGAAGAGACGAGGATCTGCTTCACTTCCTGCGGAAGATATCAGAGCCAATCCTCAAGCTGTGAATACTCACCTTCAACAAATGACAGCTAGAGGTTCCGCTGGCGCATTGCCAGCTACTGCGAGAAGAACAAGTGTTGCGTCGCTTTCTCCTCCTCTTCGACGAAGAGGGTCAGGAGATAGTGATACTAGCTTCAAACGTTCGAGACCGGCATCGGAAGGAATTAGTTTAAGACGTTCAATGCGGGGTGGAAACGAGTCATCTATCGGGGGTCGCCAACAGTCTCCTATCCAATCAGGTCGTCGCAGTTTACGTTCACCATCACCTGGTGGGGCTATGCAAGTTACCATGCGTACTTCAATGCGCAGCTCCATGCGAAATTCCGCCGACCTTAGTTCCCGAGCTAAATCTCCCATTCGACTCCCTGGTTTTGGCAGAAGTTCCTCCGCCCGACCAGCCGAGACTAAGAAACCCGCGCCATCTCGCAGCAGTAGATTCGCTGACTCCAGCGACGAAGAAGAGCCCCGCCACGCTTTCAGAAGCCGCTTTGCCGACTCGAGTGACGAAGACGAGCCCTCTCCAGTGCTCGCAAGACCTCCCTCAAATCGCGGCGCCCCCCTTCGCAGCATCCCTCGCCCCGCCGGCTACCAAGATGGCGATTCTTCCGATCTCCCCGACAGCGACGATGACCGTCCACCCACAGCACGCAGTCTCAAAAAGACTCAACAACAAAACGGCGCAAGACCCAGCTCTCAAGGTAATGCTCTCGCATCTGGTACACTTCAACGCTCTGGTTCTGGCAGGGGTATGATGAATACTCAAGGCACCATCAGCACCGCCACCGCAGCAGCAGCAGCATCGCGACCCCAGCAAACCAGACGCGGAAGCTTACTATCTATTTTCCGCAAGAAGCCCGATCCGAATACGAAAGTTAGGAAATCGGTCGCGGAGAGTCCGGCGAGGAGAGATACGCCTCTGGAGAGGAGCAAGTCGGATCTGGCGGTTATCAAGGGGTTGAATGGGAATGCGGGGGTGAGACCCATGTCACCGAAGTTGGTGAAGAGGAATGTGCCGGCGGCGGTGGTTAGGAGGAATAGTGGGGCGTGGCCGTTGCCGGGCGGGGGCACGGGGATGGATGCGAGTGCGGAGAAAGAGGGTGAGAAGGGGTTCGAGGAGGGGGGAGGGGGGGAGGGGTTGACTGATGGGGAGGGGGAGAAGGATGCGATTAATGGTATTAATGGTAATGGTAATGGTAATCATGTGGGGGCGAGAAAGTTTTCGGCTACGAGTACGGGGTTGGAGGATGGGGATGCAGGGGGAGGAGGCAGCTCGGTGGGGAGTCCGAGGAAGAAGAAGAAGTTTCAGGCGTTGAGGAAGATGTTTAGGTTGGATGATTGAGTTGAGGGGTAGAGAGGGAGTGGAAGGGGAGGACGAGGGCGTATGGGGGGCGGGGGTAAAAGGAGAAGGAGAAATATAATATGAAGGGAAGGTTCGTGTAGGTGTGTGTGTGTTTGTAAGATGATGAATGAATGAGGTAGTCACTGTGCCTACCATTACCGTTCTTCTTTCTGCTGTGTGTATTTTATCTCTCTTTCGAATAGCTTTCCTCTTTATTCATTTCATTTCATTTCTGGGGATTGGGAATCCAAATCAAGGGAAAGAGGAATAGGCAGGCGGTTTGGTTTGGGATCGGATGGACGGGTTTTATGTTCGGAATGGGAATGGGAATGGGATAAGATACCAGTACAGTACAGTACAGTGACACCACAATGGGGGGTTTCTTTTTTTGAGATAGATATATATAATTTGGTAGAAAAGTTTGGTGGGGTGGAATGGAATGAAATGAATTGATTGATTGATTGATTGATTGGTCTGGAATGGAATGGGGTTGGTGTGCTTTGAATTTTTGAGGTTTGGGGGGAGGGGGAGGAGTTGAGAGGTGGGAGGCAGAGAAGAGGGGAGGAGAGGAGAAAGGAAGAGAGCAGGGAACAAGGTGTTGAAAGTAAAGCTAGATATATGCAAGGATGGACTGATACAAGAAGGGTCTGATGTAAGGAGGGGAAGAGAAGAGGGAAACGGGAAGGGAATTATATATATACGGGAGAAGTAGACAGGCTGGATAAGAGGTACCAGAGTTCGAAAGTGCGAGAGTTTTTGGCAATAATAATGAGAAAATATATTGTGGAATTGCTATACTTCTTTTGTTTGACACTTGAGTATTGCTGTTGATCAAGTAAGAGAGGGAGTAGGAAAGTTTTGAATAGAAAGTAGAAGAAGAAAAGCAAACACATCGATAGAGAACAGAAACCAGGAAACAGGAAGCTACAAACGATTATATAAACAGATGGAGAGCAGGGCTCAAAAATATTACATCCATTATATTTACAGATACGAGATATAACTATTGGTATAGGCGAGAAGGGGTAACGAGGTCCCTTCCCTTCATACACAAGTTGATATTTACCTAGAGAACAGAACTGTACTACAACAACCAAAAAGAGAAGAGAGTCCAAAAGCATCATTTTATTCGAATATATAGTATCCCCCACACACCAATTATATTCACTACTAACCTCCTCATCTCCTTACCAATCTAGCCGTCGCGGTCACTAGTACCTCAATTCTCAGGGATCTCTTTCGAAGTAGGGCAAGATGAATGATAGATATGAAACGAAGAATGATCTCGAGCTTTGCGAAAACATTGCGCTATACGTAATCACATTTGTAGGCAGTCATGGCGATGCAATAGAGGTTGAAATGGCTTGTTCTGAATAGTTATACATGATCGGCCAACCTCGCAGTATGAGGACAAGTAGAACTTCCATGAAATTCCCCAGTAGTTGTGATACCAGAGATGCTAACCAAGTCGGGTAAAAATCAGCCCGGTTTTGCTAATAACATGCCTCTTTCTGGGAGAAAAAACTTGCGCAATTTGAGGTATAAATGTTACGTCTCGCCCAACTAGTATGACGTGGAAGCCGATACTAGGACATAGTATTGTGTGCCGAAGCCATAGCACCTTCTATCCACTACTTGCACTCGAAATAGTTCTCCTGCAAGGCATCATGCAGCCGGGCAAAGACTCCACCATGCCACGTCCTGAAATCCTTCCACTCCTCCTCGGGCATAGTGGCAGAGAGCATGTTCAGCCACCCGCCCACGATCAAGTCGGCATAATTAGCCTGTTTTCCCTCGAGGTACGGCCCAGTTTCGTGGACCATAAACAGCTGGGCCAGCGACGTCAACGCCACCTTGAAATTTGCCTTGAGCTGCTCTCTTGCCTCACCTTGAACGGAGAAATTGTCCCAGGAGTTCATGTGTGCGCGCTTGACGAAAAGGGCCTTTGCGGCCTCGGCCGTGTCCGGGTTAAAGGGGAGGTAATGGGCGACGAGCACCACATGGGCGGAGAAGGTGGCATCGACGTGCACGTTGAATTTTGCGTACGCCTCATTTTTGGATCCTTGGTTGGACGTCAGGGGCGCGTAGAACGCCGTGTCCTTGTTCGGGCTCTCGTAGTCGAGTCCGTTGCGGGTGGAGTCGGGAGGAAAAAGGCAGCCGCCTGAGTCCGGGAACATATCCTCGAGATAGTTGGCGATGTCGAACGAGTCGCCAACGACTCTGCCCGACGCCGGGTCCCGCAGTATGGGT
The DNA here is from genome assembly GCA_002946415.1 of Rutstroemia sp. NJR-2017a BVV2. Lineage (NCBI taxonomy): Eukaryota > Fungi > Ascomycota > Leotiomycetes > Helotiales > Rutstroemiaceae > Rutstroemia > Rutstroemia sp. NJR-2017a BVV2. Next base: position 341,824 of record NJPS01000042.1, on the reverse strand, counting down.
AGCGTGTAGAAGTCGGAGCCATCGTCGAACTTACGGGTGGCCGGACAGCCTAAACCCTTACGAACGTCAGAGATGTCGAGAATATCGACCCAGGTCGTCTTAAATGGTACACCTTTGAAGCTGAGTGTGAGACGGGCTTTAGAAGGATTGGGTGCGTAGGAGCGGGGTTTTATAGGTGAAGAAATGTCGTAGAGAATGAAGGGATTAGTTTCTGTCATTTTGAAGGACTCTGACGGCTGCCTACAATTATGAGATCGGAAAACCGGATTCAATGAGTAACATATCTCAAAATTGAGAAATTGAAATACAAAATTTACAATAAGGGAAACTGCAACCGTTGATTCGAATCTATCATACAGAGGTGCACGTCTGAAAGTGGGGTGTTATGACGGGTCACGTGATAATCAAGGGACCTTAGGCTTAGAAGGTAAAACACCCGTATTTGAAGGGCATAGCCGTCGTACCAAGATAACATACTATGTGGACCCGCGACGGTACAGGCACCTGCAGAATAAAGGGTACCATATAGTGTAGGTACCTATCGAGCAGACAGTACTCTACGAGAAAGGTACCTATTATTGTAAGGGTACCAGGGATTAGAACGGTACCTTTAGTAGAACCCTTAGTCAGAATCATGTGACGTCCCAGCAGTCCCAGCAGTCCCAGTACTGCTGGGACCGATGGGACTGATGGGACAACAGAGAACGAAGGTCTATATAACTAGATAGTATTTCCTTAGTATATAGAGCTTCGTGCTCAACAACAATTACTACTTGTTTACCTACCATTACAATTACGATCGATTCCCTATATGACTGTTTCAACAATAAACCTACGATAATACTATTAGTCGTCGCGACCAATAGTATTCGAGATCCTGACCACTTCCACGTAACTCAGAAGACAAGCATTTGTAACAGCTGCTTAGCAAATAGATTGATATAATATTTGGGTATCTATATTATCTGGTACAAAAGTTCTATTTATCTTTTCATCTTCCGATTAAGTGCGATATAGCAAAGTCGAAGATATCGATAGAAATAGTTTCATTGTTTCCTCGATAATCGTGTCTATATATACAAGGTTTCTTAATGAAACTATATTTATATCGTCTGCAATTTTGAACATCTGTCTAACTTCAGCTATTGCTACTAACGGCGTCTCTGGGTATTTAAGTATATAATACGATATGCTATATAAAGCCGAACTTGTAGTTTCTGAACCTGCTATAATAATTACTATTGCTGTTCCTTCTATCTCGTTACAGCTTATACTTTTTGATCTTACTTAAGGATCTATCGATTCTGCCAGTCTGTTACCTCGATCTTACTATATACTATTTCTCATGAAATCCTTTCTATCAGTCTTTTTGTTCAATCTTACTTGAAGTTTGTCAACTGTATAGGCTATATACATCCGCTTCTGGTGCCTCATACTCGGTACGCAGGCCATTACCAACTTCAGGAAGATCCCAAAGAACATATAAGCCTATGCGAATCTTATAACAATAACGAATTCCAATCCCTTCATAATCTGCTCTATTCATAAATGGTAGCTTCCGGAATTCAGGGTTCCAAAAGACTCACCCAAACACAAGTCACCAATAATGTCGAACGTAGTGCTCGAAGGTGTTTGATAGAAGGACGATTATCTTCTTCATGACGAAAGTGATCTAGGAAAGCTTCCTATAGAGTTTTCCCTTAGATCGCCTATATATATGTATAGTTCATGATATATACTATTCCATATAGTAATTCTGGCCAAAGGTGATGTGGGATATTGTAATCGTTGACAAGCGGACGAAGTTTATCCAGAATCGTTCTGATTGATCGTTCTGAGATTCTATCCTGATCAGGTGTATAGGGTGTAGTCAGTTCTAGACTTCTAGTACCGGGCTCACATTCCACAAGCCAAGAATCTCTCTCTGTGTGTGTGCCCATTTCCGCCACAGCGACGGCCTCATCTAATTTTCAATAGAAATTACAGTCGCTGGATATAGTAACGACAAATCGTATATCATTCAGAAGACGTCAAATCAAGTAACGTTAATCATGTAATACATAAACCCTTCGAAATATACTTTTCGATTGTCTGAGCACTCTGGGGTAATTCGAATGGATGTGAGCTAGCAGCGTCTATCTTCGGAGATGCCCACCACTTTAACACATCCCGGTGATCGATCCCTTCCAATGTGTCCAAGCAACGAGTTATAATCCCTTTCCACACCTCCAGAAGAACAAGGTTAGGCTACCTTGGTATACTTACATAATACTATACTCTCTAATCTCCCCGACACTTAGTATTTCTTGTTTACATACTCCAATTCTCATCTGTTCTCCCATGTTTATCCTTCATATGTCGTCTCCAATTGTCCTTCCGACGAAATGACTTCGCACGCCCATAAGTTTTGGAGTAGTCACAGCCTGCAACAGAACAGTTGTACTGCTTCGTGGTATTATGAGCATCGTTGATATGGCGATTCAGGTGCGTGATAGTGCCAAATGTTCTTTCGCAATACGAACACTTTTCCGGTCTGTTGTGATATCTCATATGACTCCTTTACTATGTTAGTTACGAACAGGAAAAGCTATCTTTTTGAGTACATACTTGAAATCATGCTGTGTAAAAAACACTTTGTTGCAGTTTACTACTTCGCATTTAATATCCTCTGACTTGCTATTTAGACTTGATGGTTTAGACGCCGAGGCTCTTGGAGTACAACTCGCCGGGTCTCCCCTAGGTTCCAAGCCTAAAGACACTATTTCAGTATATATAATTCTAACCTTGAAATAAAGCAATTCGGTCGATCCAAAGCTGGGTTTCATACCTTGTTGTGGTTCAGAAAAAGGTTCCTCTATTGCAGAAAACGCTATGAAGCTACTTCCGCTTATATGCTCTCCACCAATACGCTTGGGGTTTAATCGGACCTTCTTCTGTTGATACTCGAATTCTTCCTCTAGTGCAGAAGGTGTCCATATTTTTCTAGGGTCCTCATAATTAATAAGAGATATAGGAGTTTCAGCCTCAAGGAGGATCAAGCAGAGCATAGACTCGGCTCCCAAATTGTAATCGAAGAGTTGTCGACCATCCTCGAGCTCGGTATTGCCGAGAATAAGAAGTTGTTGCTCAAGTGGAATTCCCTCTTGCTGCTGGATCTTGAGCTTGAGATGGGCGACTGTATTAGAAGGGCCCATACCGAAAACGAGAATTGGACGATCCGGGTGGTCTTTTATTTTGACTGAGTAAACCCGAAAAGGAGCGCTGCAGCCTCCTCTCACATGGTAAACCAAATGAAGCGTGGAATTATCTTGGATGTGATAGTCTAAAAGCGTTCTCCAATCATTCTTAAGACTCTGTCCCTTAAAGATAAGCCTTTGGTCATCAGGTTGGACACATTCCCTATCCTGGATCTTGGACTTTATATCGTAGATTGTGTCGAAGAATGAAATATTAAGCGTGAAGCCCCTCTTATTGAGCGTCCGGACCAAAATTTGCCCACGCAAAGTTGAATGATGGACTACTAAATGAATGGGACAGTGCTTTTCGACTTCATAAGACGAAAGCGTGTACCCATCTTCAAGTTCCTTACCACCACAAAAGAAAAGCCGTTGCTGATCAGGTATGATACCCTCCCTGTTCTGGATCATGGACTTGACATCGTTGATAGTATCGGAAGCTTCAACATGAAGGGTGAATATCGTTCCTGTGAGTGTCTTAATGAGTATAGGCCACTTATAACCCCTCTGGTCCAGCCTAGGAGTGGAATACTTCCTCATACGATAGTCCCAGATTGTCAAACTATCTTCAAGTTGTTGTCCGTTAAAACTCAGGTGTTGTTGTTCTTTTAGAATACCCTTCTTGCCTTCAATCTTTGACTTAACTCTGTCGATTGTATCGGAAGCTTCGACATGAAGGGTAAATATCATTCCGGTAGGAGTCTTAATGAGTATAGGCCACCTACAACCCCTCAGGTCCAGCTCCTCCAACCTAAGAATAGAGTGCTTCCTCATACGATAGTCCCAGATTGTCAAACTATCTTCAAGTTGTTGTCCGTTAAAACTCAGGTGTTGTTGTTCTTTTATAATACCCTCCTTGCCTTGAATCTTTGACTTAACTCGGTCGATTGTGTCGGAACGTGAAACATAAAAGTGGACGGTCTTGCCGGTGGGCGTCTTGACGCCTATTTGGATAATACTATTCTTGACCATTGCCAAAGACAGCTTGCGAATCCGGAGGACGTATAGATGAATGATTTGTGGGACTCTCCATTGCTCAGATCTTTCTATAAGAGCTGCAAGATTCAACTTTTTTTTCGGCGTTTTTGACAAAAATTTCGCTCCTAGATGTTCTATGAAAGAGCGTAACCGACTGAAGTGTATGGTAAATGCTACCATATTTGCCGACTAAAACAGGTGTTGGGCTAGAACGTTGGACAGCAAGACTGTAGTAGTAACGATGGCGTTGGCGACTTAAAATCAGTGGCAGAGAATGAGAGATTCAGGTTGAAATGGGTTATGATGAATAGCTCAATTTACTGTAAGAGTCGTTACCATAGTGGACAAGCGAGAGGCCTCAAAACTCAAGCTTACTAAGTCAGCGTTCAAGCGTTGTACAGTATTACTGGTTGTACTACTGTATGGATGTCACAGTCTGGAGGCCTCATTCCACACTAATAATCGGGGTATAGCTGAACCGTCGACGTGCTTTAATGCGAACCAGTGATATATCTTCACTTCAGAGGAACCGTAGCCTGCTTGAAAACCGTCGTGGTTTGACCTGAAGAAATGTGAGTTGATAGGTGTTAAATATAAGTTTCTCGATGAGAGGTACAATCATAACCCCTACAGCGCCGTGCTTTGACATTCGTTCAATACTCTGGACGCCTTTTATAATAATCGGGATCTTTGTGTCGCTATACCGGAAATCAGTATGTACTTTAGAATTCCAGCCTAAGAAAAAAATAGGAATTCAAAGGATACTAATCGTGGATTCTTGATATATCCCAAGACAATTGTGATCCTTACCTTATTTCTCTGGTATTGCACTGTAACACCGTTTTTTGGTGGTAAAATTAAGGTGTGGTCGATCCGGGATCTGGTACCTCCGATAAGGCTATTTTCCCATAGCCCTATAGGAGCTTCCTATAGACCTATGGGGATATCCTATAGACCTATGGGAATACCTTATAGGCCTATGGGAGAACAGCCCCCTCGGAGGTACCAGATCAAGTTTATAAAAGTAAGAATCCCGCTCAACCTAGTGTCTCTCTGCGCTTTCCATTCCCAAGATGGTACCCTGACACGCATGCCTGAACATTTCGTAAAGATGGCATGTAAGGGTGCAGAAAACAGCCGAATATTACTATCAGAAGCATACCGTCTAAGCCACCAATCATAACACACAGTGCAGATCATACAACCATACAGCGTTAGCAACCGGAGACTTTCACTTGTAAATCGGAGTCGGAGCAATACAAATACAAATGTCGCCGGGAAAGTCTCCGGGATAGGATTCAACTGCTCAAGGTACTGCAACTAGCCTTCCTCGATCTTATCGTTTGAGTTTAATTCTAGTAACGCCCAAACTACGAATAATACACTCCCATAGTAACTTTTGAGCCTACAGCGCATGAACTCCACACAATCATGGCGTTTGCATCGTTTCACAACCTTAAAACGCAGTGGTTTCCTCCTGCGCCCAGATTCACAGATGCAAACGTGCCAGAGCAAAAGGGCAAGGTTTTTATTGTCACAGGAGGGAATTCTGGGGTGGGCTACGCCTTGGTAAATTTTCTCTATTCCACCGGTGCCATAGTTTATATGGCATCACGATCGAAAGTACGTTCTATACCCTCAGATTCATTTTGCATGACCTTAAATATTGTCTAGGAAAAAGCAGAAAAAGCAATCGCAGAAATCGAAGCAGCAACTCCTGCACCGAAACTACCGGGCATCATCAAGTTCCTCAAGCTCGACCTAAATGATCTCTTATCCGTCAAGGCAGCAGCAGCGGAATTTGCCAAACAAGAAACTAAAGTCGACGTGCTGTTCAATAATGCAGGTATCGGGGCACGGAACGTTGGACCTGGTGCTAAAACTGTCCAAGGTCTGGATGTAATGTTCGGTGTACACTGCGTTGCAACACTTCTATTCACCATAAATCTGCTTCCACAACTTCGCGCTGCATCTACGGGAGGAAATTCGGCTCGTGTGGTCTGGACATCCAGTTTCCTCGCTGAAGGCGCATCCCCAAATAATGGAATTGAGCTCAAGTGCCTAGATTCAGGATATCCTGATCTTGACAAGAACTACGCGATGTCGAAAGTGGGTGCATGGATGATTGGTCGTGAGTTTGCGAAGAGGTATGGGGAAGATGGAATCATCAGTGTTACTCAGAACCCAGGTGGTTTGAAAACTGGAGCATATGCCGGCTTGTCGTCTACTGCTTCGTTTTTTGTCAATCTTCTTCTTAGTGAACCGAAGTTTGGAGCATATACGAACTTGTACGCGGGGTTCTCAGGGGATATTACGTTGGAGAACAATGGCGCTTATGTAATTCCCTGGGGGAGACTTCGTGATAATAAGAACTGTCCTAGGAAGGATATCATTAAGGCTATGACGGATGAAGACAAAGGTGGTCTTGGATATCCCAGGAAGTTGTGGGAGTACTGCGAAGCGAAATGGGCAGAGAGCGGGGTATAAGAAGGCAGAGTCGAAGATTAGCCAGGATATATGAAGGCGCAGATTCATTCCATCGCTTCAGCATCGTTCACTTCATATCTATTTGATATTTATTATTATATCTCTTATGGTCGGTCGTGAGAAATCTAATTTCGTCGCAATTTCATATGCTAGTATGTCTACATTACACCTTGCTTGCAGGTACTAACAAAATCTCGGCATCCATGGCAAGTATCCTCGTGGGTGGCCCCACTTATGCTTGGACCATGCCAGCATGTGCCTAAGTGGGCGAAAGCGAGTGAGCTGAAAAATTATCCCTCCCCTCTTTCTTTTTTGGTAATGCTACATAGTTGTAGATGCAACCTTCCAAATGGGGAATGGTGGAATAAAAGAAAGGCTACAGCCTTTCTCATAGTTACATACTCGTCTTCTTCTGTCTTTATCTTTCATGAAGAAAGTTATCGACAGTCAGTCATATTTTCCGATACACTAATATATGTTTATGTAAGTCTTTATGCTGTCGTTCTGTGAAGTTTCGAGTGCTGATACCTGTGGTTAGGAAGTCCAGAATACGGAAATTTTGCGCAAGGCTGTACCAAAATGGCCGAAACCCCTCGATCATTTAGACACGAAGATTATACGGTGGGATGGATATGCGCTCTTCCTGAGACTGAGCTAGTAGTGGCACGAGCAATGTTGGATGAAGAACACCCAATGCTACCTGCTGCAGATCCTGGAGACACGAATGTTTATGTGCTAGGGAGGATTGGATCACATAACGTTGTGATTGCATGTTTACCTGACGAAAATACAGGCAAGGTGTCAGCCGCGATAGTTGCAAAAGATATGCTCCGTAGCTTCAAGGCAATCAGGTTTGGTTTGATGGTCGGTATTGGCGGTGCTGCACCATTTCCCGAGGATCACGATCTTCCTGGGACTGCCAGCGAAGATTCCGAAGAAGAGGATAATGAAGCCGCGGTTGAAAGAGATATAAGGCTCGGAGATGTCGTCGTTAGCCTGCAGACCAAAACCACTGATGCTGTTGTTCAGTATGATTTTGGAAAATCACTACGAGGAGGTGAATTTATTCAAAATGGAAGGCTGAATATACCAGCAAATATTCTGCTAAGTGCAGTGGGCAACCTTAAGAGCAAGCATATACAAAAAGGTACTGATGCTATTTCGGGGTATCTTTCGAGCATGGTGTCTGCAAATCCCCGTCTAGCCGGGAAGTTTGAATATCAAGGGGTCAAAAGAGACCGACTTTTCAAGGAAAATGTTGTTCACAAAGCCGATAAGAAGTCATGTAAGGGTTGCTGTGGTGTAGCTGATGTTAATCTCGTGCGACGAAGACAACGAGCAGACATGTTACCTGTATTGCATTATGGGACTATTGGATCTGCAGATCAGGTTATGAAAGATCCAGTTTTGAGGAACAAGTGGGCCAAAGAGAAGAATATTATATGTTTTGAGATGGAAGCAGCAGGTAATTTCAAATACTTTACTTCCGAAAGTCGTCGTGTTCGGCTGATACCATAAATTTAGGCTTGATGAATACATTTCCATGCGTAGTTATCAGGGGAATCAGCGATTATGCCGATTCACACAAAAATTGGACATGGCAACCATATGCTGCAGCAGTCGCTGCAGCATACGCCAAAGAACTTCTTCATGTCATACCTGGACAGGCTGTAACAGCCATTGATCCAATCATCTCTGAACTTGGTAATTACTGCTAGTCATTATAATTTGAGTCATGTTGATACTTTGCGTGGAATTTGCTGGAATCACTGACAATATGTCTTATTTAATCGCTCTGGGGCGTTTTGAAGGCATGTATCATAGCAGATCGTACAGGAACTTACTCAAACCAAAATGAGATAGTCCAGATTTCCCCACTGCAAAGCCAGTCCCTATGAGCAGTGCCATAGGCAAAAATGAGAGCATTCCAATTTCCGCTGACTTTTTGTATCATCTCGAATTTGTTGTTTTTAGATTCATCTATATGCTAGAATGCGAATAACTAATACACCCTTCTTGTAGCTGCGAATACGGACAAGATGATACAACACCACGCCGCGGACACGGATAGAATGATGCAACATCAAACTGCGAACACAGATAAGGCTATAAAGCATCAAGAACAATGGCGAAGATCAGATAAGGAAGAAGAATGTCTTCAGTCGTTCCGTACTATCAATAACACCAGCAACAACTACGAGCACCAGAAGAATTTGAACCCCCCTCGAGTAGAAAACACTTGCCTCTGGTTCTTACAAAATTCTAAATTTCTCGATTGGAAAGATAGATTAACATCGAGACTACTTTGGGTAACTGCCGACCCGGGTTGCGGGAAGTCTGTGCTGTCGAAGGCACTCGTCGATGAATATTTGCTTGGACAACAAGAGAACAATACAGTTGTCTGCTACTTTTTCTTCAAGGACACATCTCCTGAACAGCGAAGCCCTGTATACGCGTTGTCCGCTCTACTTCATCAGCTCTTTAATTCTGAAAAAGGAGCTAAGCTTATCAGTCATGCTCTTCCCGCTTACATCGCGAACAAGGAGAGCCTTGCTACAAATATTGACCTTCTATGGTCTACTATTCGAGAAGTTGCAAAAGATCCGGAATGCCCAAGGATCATCTTCCTATTAGATGCTCTCGATGAATGTGAATCAAAATCACAATTAAATCTTATTTGGAAACTCAAAGGTTTCGAAGAGATGCGAATAACTAATACGGAGACTATGAGGAATTTCCAATTCCTTGTTACTAGCCGTCCGTATTGGGACATTGAGAGAGAATTCCACGAGCTCATCAGTAAGATGCCCAATATACGACTTCAAGCCGAGGAGACATCAGACGTCCTTCGTTCGGAGATAAAGCATGTTATCGAAGCCAGGTTAGACCAGTTGGTTAGAAGGAAAATCATTGCAAGCGCAAAAGCTTATAACTTGCTAAGGAAAAGCATTTCAGAGATTGTGAACAGAACATATCTTTGGGTGCATCTCGTCTTCCAGGAAATTGGGAGAGAGCCAAGACTTGATGTCAAAACGGTCGAAAATCTTATCTTGCCGCCATCTTTAGATGAAGCGTACGAGGCCATTTTACGCAAGAGCAAGAAACCCGAAGATGCCAAAAGATTGCTTCATATCGTTGTGGGAGCAAAAAGGCCTCTTTCATTACGAGAGACAGCAACAGCATTATACATTACAGAAGAAAAACATTGTCATGAAGACCTCGAACTTCAAGGAAACGAACAATTCAAGAACACTATCCGGGATTTGTGTGGCCTCTTTGTTAGCGTAGTTGATGAGAAAGTTTTTCTGATTCATCAGACAGCCAAGGAATTTCTTGTCAACCATTCCCACACAAATAACTTAACTTCTGTGTCATGGAAGGGATCACTAGCACCAGAAACCTCAAACCTTATACTGGCGAAATGTTGTTTATCATATTTGTTGTTCGACGAGTTCAAGCAATTATTGTCGCTAAAAGAAAAATCTATGAGCATCTATTCCAGGCTGCGTCTAAGGGGAATGGAACCAAGAATGTTGCAAGAATATATTTCCCTATTTCCTGAAAGAAGCAGTTTCCTAGGCTACTCAGCCAGCATGTGGTATGAGCACCTTCGGGAAGTTGGACCAATTGATGGTAGTCTCCTGGTAAAAATGTGCTTCGATTTGCGCACTGTGGATTTTTTCTTTTTTCGATATTGGTTTCCATTTTATGAGCATCGCTCTCGTCCTGCTGTGCTAGTTCCATACCAGAAACAACCAAGCTGGAAAAATCTAGTGCTCTTCTTCGCCTGTCTTGGGCTGAATAACCTAATGGTAGCTTTGCCAATCGACAAGATGGAAATTGATTTTAAGGACCAGAGAGGCGCGACAGGTTTAATTCGGGCCGCAGAAAAGAACCATGAAGGAATGGTAAAGCTATTGCTGGAAAAAGGTGCTAATGTGAATGCACAATGTGGTATTGTTAATACTGCACTTCAAGCTGCATGCTATAGGGGAAACGAAGCAGTAGTAAGGATATTGCTGGAAAAAGGTGCTAATGCGAATATACAAGGTGGTTATTTTAATACTGCACTTCAAGAAGCATGCTATAGGGGAAACGAAGCAGTAGTGAGGATATTGCTGGAAAAAGGTGCTGATGTGAATATACAAGGTGGTAATTATAATACTGCACTTCAAGCAGCATGCTATAGGGGAAACGAAGCAGTAGTAAGGATGTTGCTGGAAAAAGGTGCTGATGTGAATATACAAGGTGGTAATTATAATACTGCACTTCAAGAAGCATGCGATAGGGGAAACGAAGCAGTAGTAAGGATGTTGCTGGAAAAAGGTGCTGATGTGAATATACAAGGTGGTAATTATAATACTGCACTTCAAGCAGCATGCTATAGGGGAAACGAAGCAGTAGTGAGGATATTGCTGGAAAAAGGTGCTGATGTGAATATACAAGGTGGTAATTATAATACTGCACTTCAAGCAGCATGCTATAGGGGAAACGAAGCAGTAGTAAGGATATTGCTGGAAAAAGGTGCTAATATGAATGCACAAGGTGGTAGTTTTGATACTGCACTTCAAGCAGCATGCTATAGGGGAAACGAAGCAGTAGTAAGGATATTGCTGGAAAAAGGTGCTAATATGAATGCACAAGATGGTATTTATAATACTGCATTTCAAGAAGCATGCGATAGGGGAAATGAAGCAATAGTAAGGCTATTACTTCAGACAGGAAAAGTCAATGCTGATTCGAGAGATAATGCTGGTCGGACGCTTCTATCGCATGTTACTAGATATACAACTGCAACCATTGTCGAAATACTTCTTCAAACATGCCGGGCTGATCTTAATTCTAAGGATAACAACAATCGGACACCACTTTCATGGGCTGCTGAACATGGAAATATTCCAATGATAGAATTGCTCCTCCAGGTGAAGAACATCGAAGTTGATTCGAAAGACAGGGATGGTTACACACCATTATGGTGGGCTGCGAGCTGCCATGATGATACTGAGGCAGTGGATCTTTTACTCAAAACAGGCAGAGTTGAGGTTGATTCAAGAGATGCCAATGGTCGAACACCACTATCCTGGGCTGCAGAACTTAATCGGCCAGCAATAGTGCAGTTGCTACTAGAGACAGGCAAAGCTGGCATCGAATCGAGAGATAAATATGGGCAAACGCCATTGTTTCATGCTGCTAAATATGGAAGCGCGGAAGCAGTGGAAGAATTGCTCAAAACAGGAAAAGTTCAGGTTGATCTGAGAGATATTGATGGCCGAACAGCATTATCATTGGCTGCTGAATATGGCCAGTTAGAAGTAATTAAAATATTGCTCAAAACAGAAAAAGTTCAGGTTGATCTGAGAGATGCTCAGGGTCGGACGCCATTGTCATTGGCTGCTGAATGGGGACATGCGGGTGTGGTAAAGAGCTTGCTCAGGGGCGAAGCAAATGCTGAGCTGGAAGACACATGCGGTCGGACGCCCTTGTCGTGGGCCGCTGGGAATGGAAGTCTTCAAACAATGAAACTATTACTCAAGTTAAGCGGAAAAACTCTTAAATTGAAGAACAAAAAGCGCCAAAGAGCATCATTGCGGATCATCAGAAATATGAGAGCGAAAATGTTACCGCTGAACACTCTTGTGAGGCTAAAGGGGCCTCGACTTACACGGAGCAGCACTACTTCTGCCGCAGCGAACAAGGAAAAATGGGTGATGGTACGAGCATTGGCGTATTGTATGCATAATCAAGGTGATGAAGATGAGGATGAAGATGAGGATGAAGATGAAGGTGAAGATGAAGATGAGGATGAAGATGAGGATGAGGATGAAGATGAGGATGAGGATGAAGATGAGGATGAGGATGAAGATGAGGATGAGGATGAGGATGAAGAGTGGTGTTGGAACCACTAAAGTGGGTAGGTGGGGCAGGTGCCCACTACCTTAAACTGAACGTCGTAGAGATCGATTAGGCTTACTGTTGGGACGAGTGGCAAAGCGCATTCACTCGTACTGGAGGTAATCTCCACCACTTTTAAGTGAATGGAATTTGTAATTAGTCTACAGCATTACACCATTTCAGGTGCAAATAATAAGGGCTGCAATGCCCACCCAGAATAAGAAGAAGCATATATCATCAACCGTTATTTTGGCCACTTCACAGCAGTGGGTAAGGTGACGAATCAACCTGATATGTACCAACACTTACAAAGCCTATGACTTCAGGCTTACGACGCCTGTGGCAAATAGGCTTGAGAGGCCTAAGGCAATAGGCCTGAAAGGCCTATAAATATAGCTAGTCCTTCCCACTGTAGATAGCTCATTAGAACAGTTGAATCAAGCATCAGTTGCACCTACTTTTAAATCCCTTTAAAGCCTATAGGCACTCTTTTACATACCAACCTGCTGTGCAATATAAGCCTGTCCAACAAGCGGTGACTTTAAATGAAACTTTCTTCGAATAACTCTTTGAACGTCAAATGTTACTGGTTTAGTGAGCAGTCAATTTCCAAGTACCATTCACTATTTGAAGCTGCAACCACATCTGTATAGACATCGTAGTCAACATAGTCTGCCAGTTGCCCTTGTTCACCATCAGAGTAAGTATGAGTTCCAATATTGATATTTTCCCTCGCTATACAACAATGTTGTTAACTGTAACTGATATATAGTCATTCGAACATACTGTGTATATCTAAGGTTCCGACTTCTCTTGCTTTCAAATAAAAATTTCTAGATGCTGGATTAAGGAAGGCTTAGGAAGCTATCTCTGGGAGGTGGAGGCAGATATGATTTTCTTGACAAGCTCAATTTTACTTAGAGGTATATCTGCTAGGCACTAAGTTGTTGGTACTAACAAGGCCTTGTGTTGGAATTTCTATTATCCATATTCGGGAATTTCATTAGACAATATAGTAATAAGAAATACCTAAATCGGAAATCGTACTTTCGGTTAGTGTTGTGCTGGAACTGGAAAATTGGGCATCCCGTCCGCTCTACCATATACAAGCCTTGAATCGGTGGGTTAGTAGTTGGGTGGGTGACCACCAGCGAATCCCCACTGTTGTTGTATGTTTTCTTTTTGCTTTTGTTTCTCCTTGAATTTTTGATTCTGAGGGATGGGGCTCTCTGCTTGTTTTATATTCTACTTCTGGATATGTTTTTACTTTGCAGTTTCGTTATCACAGTATACTCGATATCACCAAACCATTTGTTTCTGTCAATAAAGATCTTGAATTTTAATCATTCCATCTAGACCAACAACCTCATCCTCTCAACCTCAACAACAGAGCACCTACAACCATATCCTTATAATCCCCCCGGCCTACCACCCCCTCATCAACCCTACCCCTACCCCTACCCCTACTCCCCCTTCCCTCCCCCTCTCCCTAAAAACCAAAACTCCGAGTCTTTCCTACCTGTCCCCTCTCTATCTCACCTCCCCTTCCTCAATCTCGCTCTTTATCTCGCTCTCCATCTCCGTCTCCCCAACTTCTCACTTACCCACCACTCCACCTTCCCACATATAAAGCCCATCCATCCATCCATCCAAACCCCTCGCAACCTCATCGAACTCCTGAAAAAAGAAAACTCTATTTCCAAACTCCCGACTCCTCTTCTCTCCTCTTCTCTCCTCTTCTCTCCTCTTCTCTCTTCTCCTCTCCTCTCCTCTCCTCTCCTCTCCTCTCCGTGAAACACAAAAATAACCATAACCAGAAACCAAAACCACCACTCCCCCGTGAAGAAACCTTCTTCCACCTTCCACCTTCCACTTCCACTTCCACTTCCACTTCCACTTCCACTTCCACTTCCACTTCCACTTCCACTTCCACTTCCACTTCCACTTCCACTTCCACTTCCACTTCCACTTCCACTTCCACTTCCACTTCCACTTCCACTTCCATCTCCAACTTACTCAACCCTCCACCTCCACCTACCCCCCAACCTATCCATCCCCCCAGCATATTCCCTCCTGCAAAAAGAGCTCGCTACTAGTATCAGGAGCGAGAAAATCACGATGTGAATACAGACGGGATTCACAGGGAGAGGGGAAGGGGAGTTGTGCTAGCCTGAGTGATGCAATATATAGGGTGAATATAGGTGTTAGATGCGGACACTTGCTTGTGAGGAGTTGGGGAGAGGTGCTGGGAGAGGGGTATAAGGTTTGTGTCGAGGTAGGTGGGGGTATATATGAGATAAGAATCATAAGATAGATATAGGAGAGTTGGAAGGAATTATATATATATATTAGTATAGTATGAATATAAGGAAACGAATAACTGGATACTATAGAAACTGATAGGTAGATTTCCTCTTGGGAAAGAGGTTATATACTATGAAATAAATGTTGAAATATCCTTTATAGAAAGATGTAAGTGATTGGTAAGATATTGAAATGTAATATATTTGCTATCTTGAGTTGAACCCCTCAAGCCAAAATAGAATGGCTTTAGATATTCTTACTTAAATATTCATAATTTCCTGATACCATGGAAAGGTATAAACATCACCCTCCAGCACCGATCTATCGCCAAAGCCATATCGCCCTTCATATTTCCAACCCCTCAAATACGAATACATATCCATCCACTTCCCATCCCCCTCCCCATCTCATACCGCTCCTCAAGCCAACGCACCCATCGGATCCCAAAGCGGCAACACCAACGGCTCCCCCTTCAACACATCCCTCACGCCCTTCGCCACAAACCTCGGCTCCACCACCGCCTGATAAACAAACTCATCCATCCAAGCATCACTCATAACAAACCAGCCCTCCGTCCCCGCGCTCTCCCCCCACGAATTCTGCACCCTCCACCTCACACTCTTACCCTCCTCATCCAAATGCACCGCCGTCAGCACCATCGCATGCGTCATGGCGCTCTCGCCCGTCATCAATCTCTGCGCTTTACTCATCCCTAATTTAACATTGAACCCCAGCTCGTAGTCGATGAGATCCAGATCCATGATGCCGCTTTGGCTGTTGCTGTATTTGCCGACGTCGGAGCCGAAGAAGACGGGGAGTCCGGCTTTGAGCATGCGGATGCATGCGGCTTTGAGCACGGGCATTGACACATTGACGTAGGTGATGGGACGGCCGCCGACGACGTTGCCGAGACGTTCCACGGTGAGCAGGGTGTTGTAGTCGTGGCGGGGATCATGCACGAGTGAGAACATGTCTTGCACGGCGGAATTGGTGATGCGGAGGGATTTGAGGGATTCGAGTTCTTTTGCGAAGGCGAGGGGGGTGGTTTTTAGCTCGTGGGCGGCGCCGGTCTTGTCGACGTATTGCCATGTGAAGGGGGTGGTGGAGGGTGGAGGAGGACCAAGGGCGAGTGTGAGGATGGTGTGGATTTCACGCATCATGGATTCTTTCATGCTGCTGAGGGTGGATGCTGATGATTTCTTGGCAGCGGCGCGAAGGTTGAGTGCGTCTTCGCGGAGTTTGGTCGTGATGATGCTGTCCATTACTGAGGAGTTTTGCGCATTGTAGCTATCTGGGTAGAGAACTTGGGGCACGAGACCGTATTTTTCGACAAGGTTGTAGACCCTATTTCCATATGATTAGAACTTCGAATGAACACTGGAGAGGGACCGGAAAACTCACATATCCCACTGCCCACCATCACCGACCGGAGAAGCAAGCAGAGTCTGCACCAATCTGCTGTCCAGATCCGTATCCACGGTATCAAGAATCTGCTCCAAGAAGTAGTTGGCCTTCTCCAACTTATCATGGAAGAACAAGTACGCCTGAGACAGTTCGAATTTATCCAGATTGTGTCTCTTCATCAGCGCCACACGGAAAACATTCGTTGCAGCAAATAACCAGCATCTACCCGACGATCTCTGATTCGTAATGGGAGCACCTTCGAAAGGAATCTTGACAGAAAACACATGTTGATCCTCAATCTTTGTAGCCCTAGAGGTCAAGATAGTTTTCGGGTCTGCAGAACTCAAGGCAGAGAGCGCCAGTCTGTTTGTATGGCTTATCAGTACAAAGACTGGAACTCACTCAACCCGCATACAGGTTGAAGAGGAAGAGGGAAAACGCACCTATTCTTGGGATCAGCCAAAAGCTCATGTTCCCATTTCTCAACTCGAGAAGCAGAAACCGGAGTCCATGAAGCTCTGGATCTGTTTGATCCGTCATGGATAGCATCTTTCTCATCTACATGTACATAATCGTCCGCGAGTTCCATCGCTTTAGCTTTCTCGATGATGTCTTGCACATTAGCTTGCGGACGACCTGAGATTTGGGATTGTGCTGCGCCCATGATGAGTCTTGATATGAGTTTACGATCGAATTTTTGATATCACAAGCAACAAACAGAAAAGCCAACACGCAGGTCGATGAAATGGGAAGACAGAAGATGAAGCTCAACGGATAAGGTTTGGCTTATCTTAGATAGAGCTTACTGTAGAAGAACGGCGGCGGGGTGTGTCAGGTGTGGTACCCGAAACAGAAGGTGCGGAACCATCAAGGTGTCGGCCGATTTGCCTATAATATGGTACTAAGATCTTACCCATAATTAAGGGACATTAGTTATAGTAAGAGTGAATGGACATGAACCATTTCCCCGCCTCCATGGATGATAGCGCCAGATCTGAGATGTACTCAAAAGTGGGAGGTCACAAGAATAGCTCAAGGAATGCACCATCACTAAATGTTAAGAATGCAAAGTAATCACCACACAATGGAATGCATGTACAGGGCAAATATAATTAGAGACAAGCAGCGAGTTTGCATTCTGGGTCTTATCCTATTTACACAAATACAAAAAAGAAAAAGACCTCAGCATCAAGAACCGCTAATACCAATCATAAAAACATTACCAAGGTAGTATGATTATGTTGTGATTAGAGGTAGACCACTTGAATACTGCTTCGTTAAAAATTCGAAAGACCAGAGAGAAACCCGATCGTCCAAATTATCCATCCATCATTAATCAATCTGAACCATATCTACCCCATCATCCACCAGTTTTTTCCAGGAACATGCACATAGAAATCGTGAAAA
Source organism: Rutstroemia sp. NJR-2017a BVV2 (assembly GCA_002946415.1). Lineage (NCBI taxonomy): Eukaryota > Fungi > Ascomycota > Leotiomycetes > Helotiales > Rutstroemiaceae > Rutstroemia > Rutstroemia sp. NJR-2017a BVV2. Next base: position 324,116 of record NJPS01000042.1, on the reverse strand, counting down.
AAAGAAGTCCACCAAGGAGAATTCGTTGCCATTAGGACGCCATGGTATGACCGTGTTTTACAGGGAGGGAACAACCTAAAGACGGGATCCGTGGATGACCTTCAAGTCGACAACGATCTCGCGGGGGCCATCTTGGACGACCATGACGCGGACGCTACCACGGCCACCCTCGAAGGATTCCTTCAGGCGGCTCCAGAGGTTGGATTGGTCGAGAACAGGAAGGTTTTGCTTGACATCACCAGTCTCGGTCATGGCAACAACTATTGAACATGTCAGCACATAGTCATGTGTGAGAGTGTGGATGTTACTTACCACTCTTGTCATGGAGATCGAGGACACGGTATTGCTTGAAGACTGGACCAAGCATGGTTTGAACGACGACGCTTGGGCTTGGGTTGGAGATGAAGGACGACTCTTCGTTCAATTGACGAGTGAAGAGGTCGACACCCAAGTAGCGGTGTTGGCCGGTGGCAGCGGAGGTGGTGATCCGGATAACCTGGCAGGGACGGCCTTGGAGCATCAGGAGGTCACCCATACGGATGTGGTGGCATGGGATGGTAACGGTGTTTGGTGGTGGCTTAGGCTGAGTAGCGGGAGCTGGGGCGCTAGCTATATCAAGAAAGTCAATGGGGTCCTGGTATCCACGGGATTGTTTTCCATCGGAGTAACTTCCACGCAAGGAGTGATAATTCCCTGAGTGTATTGTTTAGGGTTTAAGGGAGGGAAGGAGAAGAAAGAGCAAACAGAGAAAGACTTACCCTCATCATCGTAGTAACCCATGTCGAGATTGAGTGGTGTGAAAGGAGTTGTTGGTCTGGAAGGAGTAGAAGGAGAAGACTTGAATACTTCTTCGGTGATGTGGATGTCTTCGGTGTGGATGTGCTTGGGGGTGCGAGGCTCTTTAACAAGAACTTCGTCGACTATCTCCTCACGGTAGATAGACTTGGGTCTGTGAGAAGAGAAGGATGAACGAGCAGGGGAGCGAGCAGGTGGGTCGACAGTTGTCTCAGTGACACGGACTTCTTCGGTGTATCTGGGTTCAGATACAAGCGAGCGAGGAGGGTCGACGGTAACGTCAACAACGGACTCTTCCTTGAAAGAAGGTTGGTAGCGGGAGCGGTATTGGCGTTCAACGAAATCGATCTCGGTTTCGTTAGCACTCTTGATGGGTCGATGAACTTCTAGATCAACTTCGGTGCGTTGGTAGCGACGAGGTTGACGTTCACGTTCAAGTTCGAAGTCTACTTCAGAGTGAGAGCGTTCGGAAGAAGAGTGAGAGTGGCGGCGGTGATGGTCGTGGTTGTGGTGGCGATGGGGAAGTTCGATGCTAAGCTCGGTGTGTTTGTGCTTGTGTTCGTGTTCGTTGTGGTGGTGATGATCACTCTCCTTTTCAATTGAAGCTTCGAAGTGTCGGTGATGACGATCACTGTCTCTTTCAAAGGAGGCTTCGAAGTGTCGGTGGTGGTGTGGGGTGTCTAGGTTGAAGGAAGCTGAGTGGTGTTTGTGTTTGTGTTCGGGTTCAGGTTCAGGTTCAAGTCTAAGTGGGTGGAAAGAAAACAGAAGTCAGTTTAATGAAGAAAAATAAACGGTGAGCGTTGTTGTGTCAACCCATTAAAGGGAAAAGACCCCCTTGTCAGATTGGTAAAGGGTGGTTGGGGAACTAGAGGAAAATCGTTGGACTGTGCGTCGTAATGAAAAACAAGAAAAGCTGGCAAATTTGTCTCACAGTGGAGCCAATTAATTGTCAATGGGGCGTCCGATCTGGCCAAGCAAGTCCGTTCGCATGTCGTAGAACCGTCGTAAAAATTGGTTGTTTCTCGCAGTTCTCCAGAGCTGGAGGAATCTGCATCTGCGCGCCCAAAAGACGGTCGCGAAAACGGAAGAAACGACCGAAACGGGGGCATTGGGAGGAGAAAGGGGAAACCCGAAAAAATGGGCATGTTTGATGTTTGACTCACCTGCGCTCTTCGCGAATATAAACTTCTTCTCTTCGGCTGGGTGCGTGGCTGGGTGCGTAGTGAGAACGGCGGTCGTCTTCTTCGCGGTGCTCGCGGTGGATTCGGACTTCTTCTTCTACGAAATGTTCCTGTCGCTGCGGAGGCGGAGGGAGAGCGAGATTGTGGGAGTGGGAGTGGGAATGGGAGTAAGAAGATTGGCGATCGTCTTCTAGACCTTCCCGTCCGACGCGCTCTTGTCTGTGAGGAAGGCTAATAACACCCTCGACGTGAGTCTCGGTAGTTGTATGTTTTGCAGCGGCGTCGCTTCGATACGACGACGGGAAGATGCTGAAGGGGATCGGTACTCGTGCGTCAAAGTCCAGGTTGACGACCTTTCAATGCGAGAACACTTCTCGAATACCTTTCAGCGCGCCGAAAGGATATCACAAGAAGGATCTCTACTTCTTGGTTGAAGAAGGAAGAGGGAAGAAAACGCTTGGATACGTTTCTTGACTCAACTTTCAAAAGTTTAGAAGTTATTGGGGAAGATCGTGCAAGTGGGAATTGAGGCAGCAGGCAGGAAGCAGAAGTTGCAGATACAATTGTTGCGATGATGAAGTAAGTGAGGTGCAATGAAGCTGATTGGAAAGGGTGCTTTTGAAGGTTTGTAGAAGTTTGGGAAGATGTGGGGTGGAGATAGATGAGAAGAGGAGGAGAGGTCTGTGTCTGTGAGGGTGAGGTAAATAATAATCAGGGTGGCAGGATTTCCGTCCGAAAAGACTCAAACCGGGTATTGAAATTTACGAAATCTTAAATTTTACCAAACATTACAGCCATCCGATTTTCTTATTTGTTTACATTGCATTTGCAGGTGAATATTGTTGATGTCTAACGCGAAGAAGTAACTAGCTAACTCGATCTAGCGCCGTTGCACCGTGCCGTCGTGCTGAGGTCATGGATGGCACTAGAAACGTCGTAGCTCGTAGCTGGGGTAAGCTATCCAAAGATGCGTGGTGGTGAGTGGGAGAGATACGGGTTCGCTCTGCCAGTGGTCAAACAGAGCAAATGATGTTCATCGCACAGTTGGGCGTCAGGACTCATCTCAGTGCTACGTTTTGGCCGGGTGAAACACAAGCACCAGAACAGAGCACCAGCGCGTCAATTGAGTGGGAAACGGGCAGCGTGTGCACGCAGATACGGCACCAATTGGTCTGTGTCTCCGAGCATCTGGACTGCCAGTCTGTCACTTTGAGTGAATGTGATGTTCTTCACCTCAGCTTCCATCCTCGGGGTCCAAGTATATCGACCATTTATGTGTCCTTACGGCGGTGGCCACCGATAAACTATCCACTTGCAATCGTCAATTAATCCCCGAATTGCCCATTGCGTTTCTGCCGCTGTCGTGATCGGTCTTGTCCTACTTACTGGCATTGCCTCTTCGAGAAGTGGAAAGAGTGGAGCTTCGTGTTCTCGCCCACTAAGCAACCAGCCATCGCAGTTAGCAGTTTACAAGTAATCCTCTTTCTCCAGGATGAGCAAATACACTGGGCTGGGACGCCGAGATACGATAGCTTCATGTCTGGCGGTGATCCCGTTAGACGCTTGAGCAAGAAATAGATGCAGCAGATAGATACCAGTTGAAATTTAGGGAACGATTGGAAGCTTCAGCTCAGCTCTGTCGTCCACTGGAAAGGTCGTCCATGGAACCTTGGAACATCCCAGGCCTGACTCGTGTCGTGGAGGCCGATTATTGGACGATTGCAGCCCGGAAAGTGTACCTTCGTAAGCTCTAACTCCCCTCTACCTTGTACAAGTAGCTACCCGAGCTTTCCACGGCCATTCCCTCCCCTCCCTTTCCTCGCTCCTCTGCCTCTCAGGCCCTCACATGTAAAGAGTCTAAGACGCAAGTCATCAATCTCCTGCAAATACGAAGATCTAGAAGCTTCCGAATGGGTCAAACATCGCAGTCAATCAATCAATTCGATTGGGTTTCAGGCCATTGAGGGTGCTTTCAGATGCGGTGATACCAGAATTAAGTCAATGGCAACGAATTGATCACGCCCAATGTGATGGATGCGTTGAAATCATCCGAGGTCGTTCTCAATTGGTGTTCCTCCTGTATCACATTGCAAAAAGCTATCCGGTTGCGCACGCGTTGCCATAGCAAACACGCAGCACAACCACAACAAGCACCCAAGCTTCCGATAGATTCATTTCCCTTACTCCGTGCACCCCAGCCCTTTTCCTCGCCCCCTCGCCCCTTGCACTCAGCACGGCTCCCAGCTCCCGTCCAAGCTTAGTCCAAGCGCCAAGATGGCGCTAACTCCCACGGTCCCACTGCCCCATAAAAGCCCCATTGTTATTCTCCGCACTCCATCATCCATAGTTTCGAGTACATTGAGCTGAGCTGATCGCTGAAGTTAAAAGAAATTGAATGAAACGACTTCTAACACCGTCACCTGCAAAGAAGGCAGGAAAGGGACAATCAGCTCCCAACTGGTTTTGGTGCTGCGTTCGGCAATTGGTGCATTTGGGATGGTGAGCCCAGCGATTGGTTGATAAGCCGATGGATTGCTGCACGATGCACGATGCACGATGCACTATGCACTCGCTCACTATGCGCTCGGAGCTTCCTTTTTCTTCCTTTTCTTTTGGCTCAATGGTTCCATGGTTCCATGGTTCAATGGCTCAATTCAATGGCTCTGGCTCAATTCCGAGGTACATCGTGGATGAACCCCGCCCGCCCTGGCCGAAGAGTGGCTGTGAATCCTGTGATGAACGTGCAAGACAAGCTATGACATTTCCCTACAGTAACCTCGTGTCTTTTCCCCTTCTCCACCGGACGGACTAGCCCAGAGCTCCAGCCATCCCATCAACAATAACATCAACATACATAGTACTTCGTAAACACGGTGGTCGGGAAATTGTCTCACCGAGTTCATGATCGGTCAGTGGTCAGTGGTCCGTGGCCAGCCACCAGCCACCAGCTATCGAGTGTCGGACAGGACACTGCCACAGAACGTACCCAGCGCCCGCCTCGCTACCAGAAAATTTTCTCGCTGTGCCCGTGCTCGTCTTCCGAATTGGGCCCCCAATTTACACGAGCGAGATCCGAGGTCGTCGGCGTATACGGTAGAACACGTCGCGCTGGTGCTGTACTGTCAGCTACGACGTGAAGTGTACTTGCTACTTACGCGCTCTGCGTGCCTGGCTATGGGGTCAAATGGGGCTCAACAGTGGTGGGGAAAATGGTCCCTTTTTTCTTCGCAATTGACTTCGTTCAGCTGTGCTATGTCATGTGGTCGGTCTACGTTGTTAATGTACACCGTTTCTACTATACCGAGTACGAAGTAGGGGACTTTGCCTTGCTTTGCTTTACGCATCTCCAGGACGTCACTAATCATCCGTCAACGGAGTACTCGTTGTAGGTGACTGCTTTACTGTTGTCATCTGAGTGAATGGCCACTTCAATACGCAACAACAGCTCCATCTCAAACTTTGATTGAACCACGTTTGCTTGTGCTTAATTGCTTGCCTTGAGCTCTACGCTCTACGTCTGCTCTGTCTACATACATATCGTGAATGCGACATCTTACAACTTTACTAAGCGTGGTTCAAATCCAGATGCATTTATTGCTATATCTGGAGAAGCCCGAGTCTATGACTGCTTTCCTAGGAAATTCCTCGAAATGTCGAAGGTGAACTGGCAGGTAGGTGGTTTTGGAGGTTTGGTGGCACTGTGGCACGCAAACATACTTCATTTAGTGTGTTGCTATTTATCCACATTGCTGGAGAGGTAGGTGGTTGTCGCTGGTTATTTGGCCGGAGGTAGAGTTCTTCCTGGACTTTTACATCTGAGCCTCAGAGCTACCTATCCGGAAACTCAATAACCAGGCCATCGGCTATTGCATGGTATTGATTTGACCGTGCCGGCTTGCTCTTTGACTTATGGTGGGTTCCTGGAGCAGGAACAGCCTTGATCAAGCAAGGCTAGCTTTACTACCTTCAATTGACTGCTCTTTGTTACATACAGAGGCTTTCTGCACCGAGCCGAGCCAACTTCGAGCCGGCGCTCGATTCGATAACTCTCACCACGACTTAATTGACACTCCGTTTGAGCTTTACTTACAGCCAGAACTAATGCTCCACAAGGCAGATTTCCGTGATTCTGGATATTTTCTTCAAAGGTGTGGTGACATTAAGGCATTTGCTGAGTTGGTGGTGGCTGTACCTACGCTCAATATGCAGCACAAGGCTGCATCTTCTTCGTCTCACCTTTCGCTAACATTGAATCACATTCTTGAACATTACAGAACTTCTTCGGCTAGCCTTCTGGACTTTCACATCTACATATCAACTTTCATCATTGGCATAGACGTCGCCATGGATCCATTCAGTGCCCTGGGTGTGGCCGCAAGCATTATTGCTTGCATTCAGCTTTCTCAGTCTCTTTTAAAGAAGCTCGGCCCCTCCGCGCATAAGTCGCAGGATTTGAAACTTATCTTGCGTACCATGATGCAATTTCGCAAAGCATATGAGACGTTGAAGGAGTTTGCAGAGCTTGACGAAAGCGAAGAGATCCGACTTACGACTTTCAAGCAAGTTGAGGAGCCGCTAAAAGAGTGCAAAGACATTATCGACACTGTCGTCGAGAGGCTGGAGAAGAACAGCTTTCTCAAGCAATGGGTCACTGGAAGTGCTTGGGACCGCAAACTACAAAAATGTATGTCCCGATTGAATGAGGTCAGAACTTTACTCGACATTGCAATGCAAAGTGATCAACTGTGAGTCAGTGACAAGATCCAAGGCTTGTCTGAGCTAAACAAGTGGCAGCAAGGTTATTTCAGCGGTGGAAGATTATGCTAAGCATATCGCGTCTGAGGTGCAAGATTTGAGATCTGATTTCTCGGACCAAACGCGTGTTATATCGAGTATGCATGATGTGGTTATAAGCACAGAGAATAGGATTTCAACCTTACAAGACACTAAGGCGAAGCAAGCTCAAGGTCTATTCCTATCACTCTTTCAGATGGTTCTCCCTTGTTGACCAGGTAAAAGAAGAAAAACGACGAGCACTACTTCAGTGGCTATTCAACACCGATCCAAACACGAACCACCAAGCTGCGAGGAAAGCTTGCATGCGCGGAACTGGTGAGTGGTTGCTTCAGAGCTTAGAGTATCGGAGATGGAAGGAAAACCCAAGGTCTTTTCTTTGGCTCCAAGGATTACCGGGAGCTGGGAAGACGGTCTTATGGTAAAATACAGCTCATCCTCCTTGACTCCTTTCGTTCGCTGACATTGATATAGCTCAACCGTAGTCGAAGACGTGCAGGAATTTTGCAGTTCCAACTCCAGTCACCTGGTGGCCTTTTATTATTTCTCCTTCAGCGACTCTCAAAAGCAAACCACTACCAATTTTCTCCGCTCAATCCTTGCGCAAATGATAAAGCAAAGTAATAAGGCTTTTCATACGGCTGCGCCATTATATGATGATACTGATGATCCTGAACCACAGCTTGACGCGCTCAAGGTTATGCTAAGAGCAATGATCGCGGCCCATGGCTGCGTTTTTATTGTTGCAGATGCCTTGGATGAGTGTCCTGGGGTTACAGCGGCAGAGGACGAACGACAATTGGTCTCCGAAACCCTCGAAGAAATTATTTCCTGGCAACTTGATTCTTTGCATCTTATGATCACGAGTCGCAAGATAGCTGACTTGGAAAGCATGATCGATGTGATTCCAGGTGTCGTAACCGTCCTCATACAAAACGACCGCGTTGACGCTGACACGCGTCTTTATGTCGCATCAGAGCTTCAGAAAGATAAGAAGTTGAGGTCATGGCCGCCTGGTATTAGGACCGAAATTGAGACCACATTAGCAGAAGGGGCAAAGGGAATGTGAGTTGAAATATAACCTTCTAATCCTCCGTCTAATTCAGTTAATTTCTCAGGTTTAGATGGGTATCCTGTCAGCTCGAAATGTTGAGGAGGTGCATTACACCAGCACAAGTCCGAAGATGTCTAAAGACTTTGCCCAAAACTTTGTATAGCACTTACGAACGAATGCTTGCAGAGATCGACAAGGAATACATCGATATGGCTATTACTGCACTCAAATGGCTAGTGATTGCCCAAAGGCCGTTGGCACTCAGTGAATTGGCTGAAGCTGTCGCTTTGGGACTAGAACCACGAGCAGATTTTGACATCGACAATCGCTTACCAGATTTGACGGATATCCTTCGGATTCTGGGTAGCTTAATAGCAGTCCAGGTTCCCGATTCTGATTCCGATACATATTCCGATGCTAGTTTCGATGCTGTTACTAATACTGATTCTGAGTATGATTCTGATTCCGATACTGGTTCCGATGTAGGATTGGCCCACTTCTCAGTTCGGGAATACCTCATATCCACGCTGCCTAAGCCTTGGTCTACTAATCATTTTAACGAGGCCGATTTACATGATTTTGCTACAAGGGCATGCTTGAACTATATCCAGTTCATCAAGTCCCAAAATTTGATGTTCGGCGACCTCTATTTTTATGCCCTGTATTATTGGTGCAAGCACGCGCAAAAGTGCAAGAACCATGATCGCGCGAATAGTGCCGAGCTTATTGCTCTTCTTTCTAAATTCTCGGTGACGGGGAGAAGCCCTCTAGAGCGACTCCTTCCATCACAAATAGGTATGGCATGCGCGCCGGTCTCGCCTTTTTTTCCTTTATAGTTTCGGACCCTGTTCGTAAGCTACTTGGTGACGAGTATAATTTCAATGTTGATGAAACAATTCAGGTCGAAGCATACACCCCCATTCAAATTGAGTCTAGCCTGGACTCTACTTTGAAGCTTGCCACGAAGAAAGGAAGCGCATGTCTGCTAGAGCTACTCACGGTAGTATTAATGGCTTTTCCTGAAGGGACGACCATGAAGCACTTTCTCGCGGATTGTACCCCGATCCCTGATATAGACGGTCAGCCTTGGTGGACACCATTTTTTGAGGTGCTTTTACCGTCAAAAATTGATCAATCTACACGTTCTCTCCGAACTAAATTCTTCGAATATCCGGATTGGCAACCATCGATTTTGTCGAGATCTGGGCCAAATGCAGGGATGAATATTGCAGCAGCGGTAGCACACCAGGACTCGGTAGAAGCCGTCCGTCAACTTTCCGAAATCATCAACGGCTCTTTGGGGAGAGATCTCCGGTTAATTGGACTGATACTTCCTTGGGCAGTAGGCTCGCCGATTCATCCTTTAGAGAAGTTGCAGATTCTTCAAGCTGGATAGTTCTTGAGGACTCATTTTCGTCGGATAACATTCCTAATGTGCGTGGGTAAGTAATTGATAGAAGGTACGGATTAAGGGCATGATACGGACGAAGATTAGTGGATAGATGGAGAAAAGGAGGTAGACTGAGAAGACAAGGACGAATTATTAGAAGAGAGATGGACAAGACGAGATGCATGGAGGAGAGTATACGGATACATACAAAGTTGTAGAAATGGCCAATAGGGCATGAATTGAGAAGCGCCCAAATTGGTCCTAGCATCTCTCACAAGTAAACATTACCCGAGAGCCAAAGGTTTTCAGCGACGGTTGGTCGATTGTGAGGACATATCTACGTGGCCATATCATACTGCCCACTGCAAGGCGTGGTCTGTCTCCTAGGATCGTCCGTCATAGTTATGTCTACGGCGATTGACGTACTCGCAACACTTTATGTCTTTTCTGGGGCCTTTCGTCTCTAGATCTAAAACAGCTACAGAGCAGGGAGTGCCCTGGCTTCCACTAAGGGAGCTGTTGCAAAGCATAGAGGCTTGGACGAACTGCTTCCTTGCGCTTCACTTCATAATTGTTCGCGTTTTTGGTCGTTTGGGGCCATCCCAACCAAAGAACTTGGACAGTACTGCGGAGAATGGGGGGTCCAGCATTATTATGCTCGAGGTCTGCAGCTCTTGTACTTTGCCGGCCTCATTGACGAGGTTGGGTTTTCCTCGCAACACCGATCTCAAGGCCCTTGGCGCCGAAAGCTCGGATGGAGGATTCAGTTCACGTTCTGGGTCACTCTGACGGCCACAAGCCTCATTCAACACCCTACCGTTGGGCTGGAATATGCTATCTTAGGGATTCAGGGCGGCCGTTGCAACGACCTTGTTTGTAGACCCTTGAGATGGCCCAATGCGAATGTTGGGGAAAACACTGCCAGATAAGGCCGTCATTGCGAGCTTTCTTTCTATGTTTCTAGACATTCAATTCTTCTTGGCATGAAAGCTATTCATTCTGCCTCTTCAGTTATTCTTCACGAAAGTATAGCGAAATCCTTAGACATTGTTGCAGATATGACTACTGGTCAATCACCAATGCAAAGATACCAGGACATTCGAGCTCTGCTCACCTTCCAGGAGCCGTATGTTTATTTCCTCAGAACCGACTGGGTTCAAACTTCAATGCTAACAATCACCAGACAGGACGTCGAAGCAAATGAGTTGAAATGGCAATCTTTCCTCAAAGCCCACCACGAATCATGCCCCACTTTCTCTCCGCAAGCCAAAGAAATGATACCAGAACCCGACTCTTCTCCTAGCCCCAAATTTCTCCCTCTTCTCGAATCACCGGTGAAGAGTACGAACAGTGGAAATACTGTCGAACTCCACTTGCACAAAGTTTTGGCCTCAGATTGTTCGCCAGCTACGTTACAAGCGCAATTTGACAAGGAGCAGGATATTCTTGTATCCATTGGTAAAGAACTAGAAGACCGAAGTCCGGAGGAAGAATCCCAGTATCTTCAGTTCATCGAAGATGTGCTTTCGCTGTCTGCCTTCTATCTTTCTTTCACTCATCTCGAAACTGATGGATCTGGGTTTGCGGATCTGTTGAAACAGGCGCTGTGGTTTGTTTCCTCGCTCTCTGCTTCTCTGTTCTCTCAAGCTAACTTACTCATAGGATAGCGCACGAGCACAACTACCCTCTTCTCGCCATCCGTCTCCTGTCGTTGACGCTTTCGCTTTATCACACTTCGCCGTCCTCGTCTACTGCAATGCATTCGCTGTATCATGCGGATTTGTATGAGAAGGCGGGTGTCATCTTTCAGGAGGCGGGGCAGGAGGAGGTGGGAGAGAGGTATTTTGGGGCGGCGAAGTATATGTGGGAGTGCTTGGGGATGGATGAAGGGGGAATCTGAGTATAGTGAGTGGGTCTGATATGTTAAGATAAGGGTAGCCATACGATTAGGTCGCGTTTATGATGTTAGAGTTTGAATTCTGACTGTACTATTGGCGGCGTGGAGTATGTTGGTTAGATTTCGGCGTCAGGGCTTGATATGGACGTTCATCGGTTTTCTGGGTTAATGTAAAACATAGTCTCATGAGTAATGAAGTCAACTGAATCAGGTAATGTAAAATTCGATATATTGAAGTCTCTCACGATCCGTAGAGTGGCCGGCTGGAATGGGAAAGTCATGTTGGTACTTTGGAGAACAAAATCCGATGCTACACCAGCCCGATGAAGATGCACAACACTCAGATATATGCCGTGTGTTCCGGTTTCCAGAATTCCATTGCTTTCAGATAGATCAGAACTGGCATAATGATGCCCAGCATTCATAAAACTAAACACATGAAACACACTTCCCTTTTCAGTCTATCATATGCCACATTATTGGTTAAAGGGGATCTTACGTAAGCCGTCCTTATGACATCGGAAGCTGAGACTCGAAGGTCCCTCACCTCCATTGGATCTTTTCAAGATCCAAACAACTTCAGCAAAACGAGAAAGCTGTATTACCAGCAGATACCATGAACCATGTTCAATTTCTCGAGTTTTGTACAGAAGGCTCAATCATTCATTGACCCTACCCAAGCCCTGAACATCTCCGCTTCCGATCGCAATCCCGCCAAATCTACCCTCTTCCGCAATCAATTCCGGCTACCAGATTCCCAAACTCCTCTGCAGGAAATCACCGCCGAGCTTACGATCTCCCCGCCGAATTCATACTTGCCGAATGCGACCCAGGGCGAGAAGGATAGGGATAGAGACAGAGGTTATCATTATGCGGGAAAACTACACCTGAGTGAAGCATATCTGTGCTTCTCGACACAGCCCACTAGCTTCTTACAGACGGCCAGCACGAGCACATCGTCAGGGTTTACAGGACAGACACATGGAGCTGGGCCTGGAGGAAATGGATTCACACTGCCGCTTTGTGCTATTAGACGGGTGGAGAGACTGCACAGTCAATCCTACCAGGTGAGCAGCCCCTCATTCCGGGGAATGTAAGTTTACCACACATGCTAACATAAGCCCAAGTTTGCTTTAGCAATCACGACCTGGAATGGAATCACGAATCCGCCTGCGGCCGATGGCTCGAAGAACCCAGTCTATCAACAAAAGATCACGATAAACCTAGCCGGAACACGACAGGCCTGCGAGAGGTTTTGCGATGGTCTAAAGAGGGGATTGAAGTCTGGCGTCGGCGATGTTGCGAAATTGAAACGAGTGGTAGCTGAATGCTACTCTGAATACTTGCTGCAAGGCGATGGAAAGACGGGAGACCCACCGGATGCGGGGCTCGGGATGCTTTTTAGATACCCCGGCGACCTAAAGAAGTTGCGGGACAAGAGTAAAATGAGACTTTGGGGAGAGTATCTGCGGGAAAACGGTCGAAATGTTACTCTGATTCGCCAACCTACCTTTCACAAACTCATTCGAGTCGGGTTGCCCAACAGACTGCGGGGAGAGATATGGGAACAGACATCCGGATCGTTATTTTTGCGGCTGGAAAATCCTACCTTATACGCAGATACGTTAGCTGCGAATGAAGGGAGAGATTCTCTTGCGATTGATGAGATCGAGAAAGATCTGAACCGCAGTCTACCCGAATACCCTGGTTTCCAGAACAAGGAAGGTATCGATCGATTAAGGAGGGTTCTCACAGCATACAGTTGGATCGATCTAGAGGTCGGATATTGCCAAGCCATGAACATCGTCGTTGCGGCGCTTCTTATCTACATGTCCGAGGCGCAGGCATTCTTTCTGCTATCTGCGCTCTGCGATCGATTACTCCCCGGATATTACTCCCAGACCATGTATGGCACTTTACTGGATCAGCGCGTGTTTGAATCCCTTGTAGAGAAGACTATGCCGATACTATGGGATCATTTGGTAAAGTCGGACGTTCAGCTTTCCGTTGTCTCTCTTCCTTGGTTCTTATCACTGTACATCAACTCGATGCCTCTTGTTTTCGCATTCCGTGTGCTAGACGTTTTCTTCCTAGAAGGTCCGAAGGTCCTTTTCCAGGTTGGATTGGCTATCCTGCGAATCAACGGCGAAGATCTTCTGGATGCAACTGATGATGGAGCCTTTATTTCGGTCTTGAAATCATATTTCTCCAAATTGGACGAATCTGCTCATCCGAGATCAGAAAATGCGAAACTGAGAGCAGTGACCAAGTTCCAGGAGTTGATGGTGGTGGCGTTTAAGGAATTCTCCGGCATTACACAGCATACCATTGCGGAACAACGCATGAAGCACAAGGATGCGGTGCTAAATAGTATCGAGAGTTTTGCGAAGCGAACTTCGATACGGAATTTGGGTCCTGATAGCAAGAAATTGAGTGTGGAGGAGTTGGGGGCGTTGTACGATAGGTTTTATGGTGTGTTGTATGAAAGAGAGCAAAGAAGTCAGATGATCCGAGACGAGACTGAGCGAAGAGCAAAAGCTAGCAGAGCGAGGGCAACAGAAGTTGTTATTGGCTTGGGCGAAAACCAGAGCGTGGAAAAAGGCAGAGTTGGACTGGGTCCGAGCCCTACGCTGATGGATTACGACTGTTTCCGCGAATTCCTCGCAGGAATGACAAGATGGGCAGTCAATGATGCACCATCGCCCCTCGATAAAGAGGCCGAAAAGGAGAAGCATTCCTACTTCGGAAACTCAATGAAGCGCCGAGATATTTCGCTTTCGCCTTGGGGTTTCGGCAATCCCGAGCCGGCGGATCATGAGTTTATGCAAAGGTTATTCCGAAGATGGGACGTCGATATGAATTCAGCGCTGACGTTGCAAAACGTTGTGTCTGGCCTAGCACATATCAAGGGCAAGGGTGATATTATGGGTAGTATCACATACTTCTTCGAGTTATATGATGATGATGGAGATGGTAAGGTTGACAGGGAGGGTATCCTCCGGATATCGGAGGCTCTATTGTTCTTATCTCGGAGAGGTCTCGATGGTTCTTTAACACCGTCACATTCTATGAATGGCTTGAGCGAATATGAGGCGAGTAATGCTGCGCTTTTCAACAGCCCGCATATGACTACACAAGAGCGATTCTTGAGTAGTGTGAGCGCTTTCATCAGAAGATGTTTCGAGTATGCGGATCCGGATCATCCACAAAATCAAGAGGAAGAGGAAACCTTGATTGAGATTCCACATGAGGAGAAAGAAAAAGAGCCCGAAACAGAATCAGACGGTCTGGCAGACCCCAACTCCTTCGCTGTTGGCGACTCGGATGATGAAGACGAGGATGACCTCCTAGATCTCGGTCCCAATATCAAAAAGAACAAAAAAGATACCGGTCTACCCATCATCCCTCCTCCATCCAACAAGCCCGCCAACCTCCCCTCCCCTTCTCGCAGCGTCTCAAAAGCCCAATCCGAAGCCGCAAACGCCGCTCTCGACCCCTCCAAGCCCCTGCACATCACACTCCCCACCTTCCGCATGGTCGTCCTCGCCGACGAACTCCTCGAACAGTTCTTCGAATCCTCGTTCCCGGCCTCCTTCCGCATCTTAGACAGTAAGATCGGTCCCAACTCAGACAATACTTCGTCTTCCTCGTCGCTCACTACTTTCGCCAACATCGGTTTCGGCAAATCGACGTCGAGTACCGCCGGCAACGCGAATGTGGTGTCGGGTCCGAGCTCCGCCGGTGTTGTGCCCCCTGGGAAGGGCCTCAGAGGCGTGCTGGATAATATCGTGACGGACGGGATGAGGGTTGCGGCGGAGGTGAGGAGGAGAATGGACGAGGCGCAGAAGGAGATGGAGAGGAATGCGATGGGCAGACCGGCGAAGGATGAGGATGATGAGGAGGAGGAAGATGATGGGTTGAGGGTTGGGGGCGGGTATGGTGGGGATGCGGAGAGGAGGAGTGTGAGGAGTGAGGATAGGGATTTACTTGAAGGGGCGGATGCGGAGGCGGG
This sequence comes from Rutstroemia sp. NJR-2017a BVV2, assembly GCA_002946415.1. Lineage (NCBI taxonomy): Eukaryota > Fungi > Ascomycota > Leotiomycetes > Helotiales > Rutstroemiaceae > Rutstroemia > Rutstroemia sp. NJR-2017a BVV2. The sequence goes on along the minus strand of NJPS01000042.1, from coordinate 308,993 downwards.
AAGTATTAGGGGGGTGGAGAGGCTGGAAAGCGCAGAGGTTAATGGTGGGGGTGGTTTGACGGTTACGGAGGGGCGGAGAGATAGAAGTGCTAGCTCGGCTACGCAGAAGGTGGTGGAGTTTGAGAGGTGAGGGGATTTGTCTATGCTGTGAAGTTTTGGGGAGCAGGGGGTTTTGGTTGAGATTCGGCATTTTTTTGATAGAAGGAAGCCTGCGTGCGAGCGGGTGGTTGTGTGAGGGGTAGGCAAGGCAGGGTGGGTGAGCATAGCGTGTTGATTTATTTTTCCCAGTTGGAATTCTCGGTTGGCACGGAAGCACGGGTTAGTTACTACAGGGAGCTGGGAAAGGAAAGGAAAGGGGTTAGTCAGTTCAGTTTATGAAGCAAGCGTATGCATGGATAGAGTGAATCAATAAATCAGCGACCAAGAACAAAGAAAGAAAGAAAGAAGAAGGATGAGAAGATGCAGAAGGTAGGCTTTTCTTTTTGTTGGTCCATGTATTTTCCTCGTCGAAGGAGCGAAGGAAGAACGGTACTGTATTTGTTGCTGGTGCTGGTGCTGGTGCTGGTGCTGGTGCTGGTGCTGGTGCTGGTGCTGGTGCTGGTGAATTCGGTACTGTAGGCGAGATGGATGGGAAAGGCGTTTTTGAGCCGAGGTTTGTGGCGAAGGGGGTTAGGGATGTTTTGAAGGGGGAGCCGTTGGTGTTGCCGCTTTGGGATCCGATGGGTGCGTTGGCTTGAGGGGATGGGGAGTGCGTGGATATGTATTTGAGGGTTCTGGAGATATACAAGGGTGATTTATTTGACTCTGATGATTGATTGATTGATGGGTGCTGGGCTGGAGGATCATGTTTATACCTTTTCAGGATTATGATTATTTATATATACAATGAATGCAGTATGGTTGGGATACGAATAACTAACTGGTAAGCTCGTTCATTTATTCATTTTCTTGAGGAGGTAAGAGATAAGATGTGTGCGGTTATACAGTTATGCTACCTAGACTTTTGGGGTGGGGGAGGAGGGGAGGGAGGGGGTTTATGGGATTAGATGAGATGAGATGAAATGAGATGAGATGTGATGTTGATTGATATAAACTTCTTATAATGTGACGTGATGTGATGTAATGTGTAATATAACTTGCTCGGTCTATTTTGCATTTCGTATATGGAGTACTTTTTACGTTGGTTGTGATGGATGGTGATGGTGATGATGGCGAGGATGATGATATATTGTATCTTGGTCTTGGGGTCTTGGGGTCTTGGGGTCTTGGGGTGGATGAGTGGCTGAGATGAGAGATGAGAGATAAGAAGGAGGGACAGGACGGGGGGAGAGAAGAGAAAGGGGGAGAGAAGATGAGAGGGAGGAGGAGAAAGGGGAAGAGGGGAGAGAGGGGAGAGAGAGAGAAGGGGAAGAGAGAGAGAGGGGAGAGAGAAGAATGAGGGATAGGAGGGGGGGAGGGAGAGAAGAGAAAGGGGGAGAGGGGAGAGGGGGAGAGAAGAGGATATAAAGTAGAAGGCGAAAAGGGGAGTTAAAGAAATAGGAAGAAAGACAAAAGGAGAAAAGATAATACAGAAAGGAGGGATAGCTGGCTGGGCAGGGCAAGAAGAGCAAAAGCAAAAGCAAAAGCAAAAGAAACATACAACAGTGGGGATTCGCTGGTGGTCACCCACCCAACTACTAATCCACCGATTCAAGGCTTATGTATGGCAGAGCGGACGGGATGCCCAGGGCTCCTTGATCTATGGTCGTATGTGCTTGGTTTTGCTCAATGTAATGTTATAAAGATGGTTTGGGCTGGTTGGGTTGGTGTTGGTTTGTATGAGTTTGTTGGAGTGGAGTTTGAATGGGGTGTGTAGGGGTGGTTGGATGGGTTTGTGTAAAAGGGGAGATGAATGTCGGGGTACTATACTGTTATGGTTAGCATAAAATGGGGTACAGGCATTACAAGTAGAACCCCGTATGCTCTCGCATCCTGGTTATACGCGAGGGATGTTGAGGCACAGTTAGTTACCTTCTCAGTTGTGGGTCCCTTCGCAGAAAGACACCCTTGGGCCGAAATATATATGAAACTGTCAACTGTCAACCTGAAACCCTGTGCAGACCTAGTCACTACTTTTATTAAACTCATATGCCCGGTTGAGGAGAATGAGTAACCTGGCGTTATGCACATTACTTTTTTAGCTTTATTGTGTGGGCTCTAGTTGTTAATGTAAGTGATGAAGATATATTTCCACATTCACTGTCAGCTAGGATATTGCAAATTTCAGCGGCCATCTGATTGACTGGTAATCTAGTGCTTTAAGACATATCGAACTCCCTACAAATTTTCTTCAGAGAATACAAATGCCGCCGGTTTGACAGGAATATCAATAGCGAATATGCAGTATAGACATCTGGACCTATTATCGTACGAAATTCGAATGATAGTCATACATGATGCCACGGATAATGGCCAACTCCAATGCACCTTAGAATATATCTCTTTGATTGATCCGGGCCCATATTCTGCACTGTCATATTGTTGGGGCGGACAGGCTGATAAAAAGCACATCATAGTGGATGGTTCTCCTGTTGGAGTTGGAGCTAATCTGGAGGCGGCCTTAAAACAGCTACAGCTTCACGGTTATAAAAGGATATGGGCCGATGCATTGTGTATCAATCAAAGTGATCTGGAGGAACGAGGCCTTCAGGTTCGCAACATGCAGCAGATATACTCCAAAGCTAAAAATGTCATCGCGTGGATCGGCAACGACGAGAAGAATATCGCCGCAGCTGTTGTATACTTTTTGAAGAACAGAATGTTCGAATGGCTTCCTTCTAGGAGACGGACTGCATTTCTAGGTTTTAAAGAACCGAGCTTAGGTTTTGGAGTTGAACCATCAATTGCAAAACAATGGGAACAACAACGGTGGAGGATATTCGAGGATTTTTTCAACTTGGATTACTGGAGAAGAGTCTGGGTTATCCAAGAACTTGCCTCTGGCTCTGACATTAAGATAATATTCGGCAACACCAAAATATCATGGCAATCTATCTTAGACGCTGTAACGTTTCTAGGAGAGCATACTGCAGAGATCTCTGAGGTGTGTCGGTCATCTCAGAATATTGCCCAGCTCCATCGATTTCGATCCCGCTTCCTTTCCAATTCTCAAGGGCCAATAACACTCTACGAAGCTCTACAGTGGAGCCATTACGCACTAGCAACAGACCCTCGCGACAAGATCTATGCACTTTTAGGATTGACCTCTGATGGTCACAAAATTATCCCTTTGCCGAATTACCAACAATCTCTTGCACAGATTCATGAAAATATGACAAAGGCGATGTTTGTTTTGGAGAAGTCTCTGGATTCTATCTGTTTAAGGGGTCTCGATTGTTGCGATGATCGCCAGCCATCATGGGTACGTGATTGGGCTAATTTTTGGTCAAGACCAAGAACTATCCAGGAAGATCGAAAGCTCAGAGAGAGAAAGCCACAGATTGGCGTTCCAATCTTCGACACACAGGAATCCGGGATCCTACGGACGAAGGGGGATGTTTTGGGTAGTGTGTGCGCACTGAGCTCATATATAAGTACAACAAGAGAAGCTGGTGAACCATCTGCTCAAAAGATCGAAGTCGATGGAAAAGATGAGCTCGCACTCGCTATTTCGCACAATCTCCAGAGCAATTACCCATCAGGCATTGCAAATGCTATAGCGCAAAATCTATGCTCGAGTCAGTTAATACGCAATTTTAGCACTACCGAAGACTGCTTTTACAACCTGTGGAAGCCGGAAACCCAAAAGGCATTACAAGGTCTTCCGCTGTTGCGCTGGCTGGACGACAATTCATCCTTAAAGATAGGGTCACTCAGTCTACAAGATTGGGCACAATCTGAATCTAAGAGAAGCCGTCTCAAGAAGTCACTCTCCCTATGGCATTCGTCATATCACTCTTCCGATCAAGGAAGATATACAGACATGATGTCTGAAATTTTTCTGGGCTCTATGCGACTTATGGTAACTCAGACTGGCTTTATTGGCTTAGCTCCCTCAGCCACCCAGACCGGCGATATAATTTGTTATATCAGAGGTTGCAGCGAACCTGTGGTTCTTCGAAAACGGGAAAGCTCTGTCACAGACGACTCTTATCCAAAATACCAGGTAATAGGTGCTGCTTATGTACAAATTGACCAGAGTTTCCTTGGAGATTCAAGGTTTGATACATGGGCTAATAAACATTTTGGTGGAGGCGGTCGATGGGTTTTTCTCTCCTAGGAGTTTCTCTTATTCTAATCGCATGTTACAACCTGTTAAGGCCTGAGAGCCCTAGGCTCAGTCACATGGAATGGTAGTAGAACCTCAGGTGGGGATCATCACAAAGACAGTCACATAATGGACCCTGGGGACTCTCGAGGTCCAAGGGGTCCGAAGAGTACAAAGGTCTTATACAATAGATTGGATTTACTTAGTTGATAGAAGATTTGTGCTCAACTCAAATAGTATTCTTTACTCAGGTATCACCACAATACAATCGTACCGAATAATTGTATCGGACAGAACCCTGGTACCTTGCCTCGAAGTCTAATATTAACCCTAACGTCCTAGTATCGACTTCCACATGATACTAGCTATCACAGCGACACGTAACATCACAAAGTGTTGTTTATGCCTATATACTGCACTGATGCGACGTAAAAAAGGATTCTTCACAGCATTGGCGATGCTTGTAATTGCTTCCTCTAGCACACTCGTTAGAAGAAATATATCTTCTCTCCTTGTTTTTAGAATTTCAAGGTCTCTTTTAATGATAAAAAAAACCCAACTTTTGTTTCCGGGGAATGAAAAGAACTCCTTTCGTCTTCGAGCTCGAGGTGTATGCATGCATATGTATATTAAATCCCCCTTATCCGAGAACGATGTTTGAGAAGAACGCACGTTTGCTTCGGTGCTCGGAACTTGTGCGGACCTTGGTACGGTAGAGACCTAGCTGAGTTATGGATGAATATTCATTCATTCATTCATTCATTCTTCTTTGACGCAAGAGCTCGTCCGCTTGAGACGAGTAGAAGATTTCTCTTACTGCATGCATCTCTCTCTTCCAGCAAGCACCTTGACTTTGACTGATATCATCATATCCGCCAGAACCGCAAACACGCCACCAAAACCAGCATCCTTCTTCTGTGCTGTACTGTTCAGAGCTTGTAACCATGCCGGGCCTCGTAACCCAGAGCCATAGCGAAAATTGTTCGGCCGAAAAATCGAATCCAAGTCGATAGAACATAAGTGCATGTATGCATGGAATCAAGATGATCTGAGTTCAGCATATATGGTCTGGACGATCTCACACCAAATCACTCACTCGAGTGTGATTACACAAAAGATACTGCGATTCTATAACGTAAATACTTGGCACGTACCATTCATACCTAGACATATATCCTGCACAGCACATGCTTATACGAACTGAGCTGATAATTTTTTTTTTCTAAAGTTATTTGAAATTGAAAAAAAAAAAGGGAAATACCCAGTACGAAGAAAGTACGAAGATCTAGAGTGTCACAGTAATTGAACCTTGAACTTTTATCTAATCACTTACTCATTCACTCCACTTCAGTGGAATAAGAAAAATTCACCGCCCAGCACGATATACAGTACATTAATTGACCGCGGACCGTCCTCCCTATTCAAGAAGCTCCAATGCAAGATTGTGGACTGCAGATTAGAATCGCCGTCGGCCGAACATATTCACACATGCATATATAGATATGCAGCTAGACTGATTCGTGCAGCCGAAAGAGGCTCTTTTCGATTCGAGTTTTTGTTTTCCCTACGCTGCTTGCTGACTATGCATGGCCTGCAGGTGAGCATAGATAGGTACGGAAAGACGAGGTAAGAATGCTTCAGAAATAAAAGAGCATAAGAAAAAGAAGTATAATCTACTTAAGTTAGCAAAGAGAAAAATTAAATAATGACATGACATGACGTCCAGCATGTGGGAACCACCGACGGAAAAACTATCGAACGACGAACGCATGGATGTCTGCAATCGTTATCGCGCCTTACTCCTGCATGCAGTAGCGCGCAACCGCCCGATCAATCGGGTGTCTACCACTCTGCAGCGTGCATCTCGCATAGCCGAATCGAGCATCTATCACCGCTCATATCAGCCAGTTGATGATTCTCGGAGCTGCACGACGTCGAGGTAAGCATTTGCGATTCGCGGCCTGGTGGAAGGAGATTCGTCGGTGATGGACGGGATGGGATGAGTTGGTAAGAAGGTACATTGCGGTGAGTACTGGGAGAGATAAACTCGTGTTCGATGATCGTGCCAGGGAATGTTGGGGGAGAATTATGGTAGCGAGAGGGGAACGTGTATGTAAGGGGATGGAATGGGATACGCCGCTGATGTGAGGGGCTGGATTGATGTGGTGATGTAAGCTGAGTAGAGTATAAGTACTCCTTGAGACTTCCTGCCGTTTATTTGAAGTAACTACTCTTCAATCAAATCTCTCGAACTCGCCAACCAAAACCACATCGAACTTCGACCTGAGATACACGCTTCCGCCTTCAGCAGCCATATCATCCATCATCCATCATGCAATTCACCAAAGTCATTGCTGTCCTCAGCGGCCTTGCACTCGTTTGTGCACGCCCTAGTGCCTCGATCCGTTCATCACTCATGGCACGAGTCGAAGAGTGCAGTTGCAACGACGCTGAAAATGCCTTCAATGTCTGCCTGCTGGAAAGATGTGGGCATGGGTGTAATGACGCTGATACAGATCCCTGCGTTGCTTCTGTTGGTATGTATATCGGAATCTCTGATAGTGGTGTGGTGCCTTGATGCTAATATGCTTTCAGTGGCTGAATGTTCGAACGATATCACTACCTGCGCTGGATTTCCAACGAAATGGTCCACTTAGACAGGAGCAGGAGGTGGTTCGGAGCAATGTTGGATGTTGGGATGGTAAAAATGCATTGGGGTTAGTAATGATGATATGATTGGAAAGGTGCAATGAGGCATGAAATTTAGACTTCTATTTGCTTGCACAGGGATCATGTTACGGACCGTCTTTTATTAGACGATGGATATAGACGACTATAACGAACTGAACGAATTGAACGAATTGATGAACTCAACATAAAATCCTAAATTCTATTTGAAACGGCACGTGAGGTAATGCATCAAAAGAAGCAGCGATGTATAACAGTCAAGATATGTCCCTGCATCAGCGTAAAGTGATTCTTAGAAAGCATCTGATACATGAGTTGGTGCAAGTGCACGTCACATGAATGAGGCTCTAGTTAAGGGGTCGCTTGGGACCAGCTTCCGGAGCCTTGCGGACATTCATTCTTCAGCAGTGTCTCGAGCAGCCACCCGAAGCTACTATACGATGCAGAGCCTCAATGATGGCTTGCATGTTTGGCAACGGCAAGAACGGAACACAGCATGAGAAACAGGGTCACCTGGATGAAGCTGACAGCGAACAAACTTAACAGAAACAGGCAATTGTCAGAACACGCAGCAAAAAGCAAGCAGCATGGCCGTCGCCCGGCATACTCAGCCGGCTAGGCAGACTCAGGAAAACAATTGTCACAAGCACGCCGAGCTTCACGAAAACTAGGCAACCATGCCGAGTACCGTTTCTCGGTTGTTCGGCACAGCCCGAAAGTCATATGACAACACTTGTCAAGGTATGGCGATGAAGACAACTCGGCGAGAAATATTAGTAACAGAGATATGGTGGTGAGATGTAGTGTTAGTTCAAAGGATGCGCAGAAACGAGAAGTTTTAGCGCTGTGTTTCCCGCTTCAACCGTTCAACGGCGGTTCTTCGTCAACTTCGTTTCTTGGAGCTACTAAACCGCCCTGTACGGAAGACAGCTAAAAAGGGCATCCGAAGGCTAGTTGGTTGTTTTAGTAGAGCTTCGAGGTTCACGAGGTCGACAGTTGAAGTAGTAGGTGCTGGAATCGACCAATAAATGCGAGCAGGAGCAGTGTCACTTTGCTCTTGGCTATGAAGGAGATCCCGGAGTTTCAATCCCTGGCTTGACATTAGCCCTTGTAAAATACGAGAAACTTTCTTGGACTAACATCAGTTTTTGTCCGGAATATAGATATACAACAGGACTCGGAGAGTTGCCTCCCTGAGCCGTCACTTATTTGAGAAGCACATGAGAATTTGCTGCCTTTGTGGCTGCCTTAGGATTTAATCTTTTGTCAGGGTCGCTGTCTTGTTCTCTTCATTCGGTGCTACAATACCTCTTCCCCCACCTCCATCAACCTCAAAACCCCCTCAATAGATCTGCCTCCTGCGCCCTACTCCTCCAAGCCCAACATCTTGAGAGACAGCGCCCACAACTTCTTCTCTCCCTCCGGATCAAACGCATGTGGCGCAACCCCAACCGCTAGCGTGCCCCCCTCCGGGATCGGGCCCGCTTCCTGGCAATCCTCCAGATAAACACCCCCCTTACCCTCCCACTCCTTCCCAAACGCAGCCGTCATAGTCGTAGCCGCGCCCTGCGCCGGACTCTTCCCGTACTTCCTCGACGGCTCACTCGAACCCCATTGCTTCAGCATTTCCGGATCAACATGGCGCTGCAGATCCGTAGCAATCCCGCCCGGCATCAACGCCAGACCATGCAGACCCCTGGCCCCGTACCGGCGCTCGATCTCGTTCGTCATCCAAATACAAGCCGTCTTGGCATTCCCGTACGCCTTCCACGCCTCGTACTCACCTTCAAGGTTAATATTGTCGAGCACAACGGAGCTCATGTGATGGCCCGCGGACGAGACGTTGACGACGCGGGAGTGGAACTCGGGCGTGGAGCTGGAGAGGAGCGTGGGCTCGAGGAGCTTGTAGAGAAGGAAGTGCCCGAGGTAGTTGATTGCGAGCTGCGACTCGAAGCCGTCGGCTGTCTTGGCCTCGGGGCATGCCATGATGCCTGCGTTGTTGATCAAGACGTTGAGCTGGGTTGACTTGGACAGAAAGGTCTTGGCTGCGGTGCGGACGCTGTCCATGGAGCCGATGTCGAGCTCGAGTAGCTCTACACGATTGGGTTCGAGGAGCGAGGAAAGAGTTTGCTTTCCTTTCTCTAAGTCACGAACGCCTAGATACACTTTACCACCAGTTGCGGCGAGCGCACGGGCGGTTTCAATGCCTATTCCTCCCGAGGACCCGGTGAGGAGAAAGACCTGGTTATGGTTAGTTCTGGTTCTAGTTTTTAGCAGCAGCTATGCTCACCTTGTCCTTCATGGTACCGATCCGGTCGTTGTCCTTGAGAATGTCAAGAGCTGTAGGTCGAGCGTCTCCAGGCCCATTCTGGTCCAAGAAGGCCTGAGTGTACTTGCCGTTCTTGCCATGGTGATTACTGATGAGCGGATTGGCCATTATGGTGGTTGTGATGATGGTAGATAGCTGGTAGTTTGATTGTGCAAATGGGTGCTGGGGAGAACTTTATAAGCGCAAGTAACCTTACCAAGGACTTGAAGTCGAAATAGCATCAGAGACTCGAGCATATTTATTCACAAGAAATTTATATCCAACAACACTAGTAGTGTGTTTGTCTGTTTATATCGCATGCATGGGGAATAGATGTAGGGTTATATCGTCCTATCGCTTGCAGTGTAGCAGTATAAGGTGATGACTCCCCACACTGTTGGTCGGACTTACCGGTCTTATCGTATTAGGCGGACATACTGGTCCTGTCATGATGCAGGTCGCATGACAAGGTAACGAAGACAACTTACCGCACATCATTCAACATTCCTTCTTAGACGTAGCTCTAATCTTGATAGTTTGTTCTCTTGGCGTCTTGTATCAGTCTAAGACTATGTAAGACCGCCAGAACCCATGGGATCTAGCGCGACTATTGTATATATATGTCCTGATGTGTCTCCTTCAATTGGGACTTCGGGACAGTGAGATCGTTGAATACGATACGGAGGTCTTCGAAGGGATTCGGCATGTCGAGAATGAGATGACCTTGGCGTATACTGCTTTCCGTATCCCATCGGACTGTACCAGTCAGGTATAGTATGGGCGCTCTGCCGCCAGCTTGGATAGGGACGTTTGCAAGAGCTCGGACTTGCCCGCCCTGCTAACAGGAAAGCAAATTAAGTAGCATTAATAGAACGCCGGAAGCATTTCATCCAACGCACTGAACTTTCGGCATTGTTGTAGCTCATACATGTACATCTTGTTCAGCAATCTAGGAGACGCAAATCAAGATCCCTATCTTGCCAGACAGGTCAGATCTTGCGGTAGTATAGAAACAAGCAGGATGTTTCGAGCAATGAAGTAAAGCCGACCCAGCCATGAACGGATACGATCAGGTACTTCCAAGATAAATGGACGGCAAGATGGCGGGCGTTAATCACGTGTTCTGCATTTTCCCGAAACAGCCCTGTTTCGTCGCAACCTGTGCAGGTACGGCAACCTGGCGGACCTCTACTTTGAGCCTCGTGAACAGTTGCTCATATTATAGATCGATCGAGAAAAATATATAATGAGGCTCTGTTGGGCTGCAACGGCCCGGGACCCACCGTTGAAGATTTGTAATTTCAACGTGGTTTTTGAGCGCGGAAAAGCGTGAAATGCCGAGACTCGAGAGTGAGGCGGGCCGAGGCAGGTTCATCTCGACATGAAACCTCCACTAAGAGAAATTTTTATTTTTCTGTGCTCCGTTAAGTTAGTGTCGGCCATTTCTCAACGCAGATTTATGGAGCTGGAGCACGTGATTCGCCTCGAATGAGTGTTTGTAATTCGATCGTCGGACGAATATGGAAAAATGGCTTCTGATCGAAATAACGTCCCTTTCGGGTATCTGACACGAAGGGTCCCTTACTCCATTCGGTAGATTGCGGTTTATATTGCTCAAACGTGATTATGAAATTGGGTATGCGGATAAAGCACCTCAACAGGCTTCTGTCTTGAAGCTGTGACCATTGCATAGGATTATCCTTGCCGGATGTGGAGGTATGGGGACAGCAACTGCAAGAAGCTGGGCGAAGTACGAAGTTGTGTTGAGGATTGGCCGACGCACCAAACTTCGAGGCTAGACCTACTCGGCGAACAGGCATTTTGCTCGCGTGCCGACGTTGAACTTTGGTGGGTAGGAATGGGCAGCACTGCTTTCCGTGTCCTTAGTGGCGTTGAGTTCTGGGGAGCTCCTAGGACAACACATGAATCATGAATCCGTCAAGAAGATGGGGGATATAGCAGACGTTGATATAGAGCAAAGAAGAAGAAAAATGGATTAAGAAAATGGAACGACAATGATGTCATGGCAACGAAAATGTCTCGGTCAACAGCTCAAAAGTGTATGTGCAAGCCGATATGCGAAGTGTGCGAAGATTTGATAGAATTCTGATAGCATTAGCAAAGTGTACGAGTAAGTGCACTTTGGCCATATGCACAGTCCTAAACGCATCGTACCTGGTGATCTGGTCTCTGCGCTGAGCTGCGTATTCCCGGGATGAAACATATGCAGCGAATGATTCGAACTTATTACTTATCGCTCCCACGGTGCAGAGCGGGAGCACCCTAGAGCACCTTAGCAAACTGCCAATGTCGGGAGGCCGCTGATTATTGGACAATTGGACGGTTTGAAGCAGAACATAGGAACAGTTCCTGCAGCTTTCAACTCGGTGAGAGGTCGTAGCGGGGCGAGAGGCTGCGGCTGCGACTGCGGTTTGGGGTTTCTAGCTATTGTTCATGCGGGATTGCTAGCATAGGTGGGATTCTCACCATCGCAGCGCTCACTCACACAGGCACTGACCGCACTGCATTGCTCTGCGCTGCACTGCACGATTGCCGTGCTTTGACTTTAATGTACGGAGTATACTTCGTACAGTTCAGGCATCATGTACCCGTGCAAGCAGTGGGGATCTCTGCAGCCCAAGCCATGATCCTACCACAGTACCACTCCGTGAAATGCGCCCTGCATGGGAGACTCCAGCCCCTTGGAGCCCAATGGGATGGGAATGTTTCTCTTTCATACATGGAGATATACGCGCGGACGGCTTGGTTGGGCATGGGCGCGGGCATGGGCATGGGCACGATATGTGGACAAAGCTTGCATACAGAATGCATGGTCGCAAGATACAGTACTTGTATGAGATAAGTTACAAAGTACATAAAGAGGACCGGACGGATTCTTGGGATGTTCTGGAAAGGAAAATGCACACAAGAGGAAGCTCCACAAATAGCCGACTGGAAATGGCTGATTGGAAGAAGCTCCCGTCGGACCAATACAAGGAGATTATAGATGTAGATTTACGAAGTCGGACGGTACAGGTGCAGGTACAGCAACAGCGACGGCAAAGTGGCGTTTCTCTCTACACCCTCGTACGAAGAGGAGTCGTACAATGAGCATGGTTTGTGTCATGAAGGCACATGAGAGACGTATAGTAGGAATTGGCAAGAGAAAGAACCGCTCACTATTACCTATTACCTATCATGGTCGTCGTTTCTGCAGACTGGTGGGTGTGAAGGCAAATGGAAGCAAATGGACAACGTACAACGTGGAAAGGGATTTTGATGCTAGTCTCCTGTGCCACCCAAACGTGAGTAGAAAGTATAAAATCCCCCCAAAAGCAAGTTTGGATGGTGATGGTATCGCCAGCGAATTGCAAGTGGGTTACATTTCCCCTTCTTCCTCTTGCCCTTCCTTCCACCCTCCACCCTTCCTTGCCGATTCCCTTCGCTCCGTCGCTTGCAAAACGTCATATCCAAGGTTGTGGCACATCTCAATCATATCGTCTGTGCGCTACTTGTACGAAGTGACGCTAAGAGAGCAGTCCGCCAAATCCATCAAATCAATCAAATCAACAATCAAACGACCCCATCCGAGACCCATTTCGTGCCTTTTTTCACGAAATCACCACTCGTCAACGGGCAAACCAGATTGCTCGATTCTACTGCCGCCCGAAGAGGGGTCCAATCTAGTATCTTAGCCATACTTCGTACTTTTCTCATCCACCATTTACCATTTACTCCGTACGGAACACTCATACCATACATCACATTACATTACATTATCCCATCTTTTCAAACCTGTCTTCCTCGTTCCACCTTCATCCTCCCTCATCTCTTCCCTTCATTCCGACCTCCAATTCCGACCTCCAAATTTCTTAGCATCGCTCAGACAACCAGACGAGAAGTGCAAAGAACTCAAGAAGAGGGCCGAGGAACACGGCGGGAGTGAAAAGAGAAGAATTTCTGCTGCTCATACAATACACTTCGTTTCTTGCATCTTTGCCTTTTTCGCCTTGTACCCTTACCCTACCCTGCCTCCTTACCTTCTTGCCTTCCCTCCCTCGTTCCCCCTCATTGTTTCGTCGTCATCCTCAGAAATATCTTCGTGCGACCATATACGAGGCCGACTCTAATAAAAGCGAACCATACATACGGCGACCTCCCGCTACTGTCAGTCAGCGGGGTTTGATTTCAAACACTTGACTTCAGGCAACACATACGCCACAATCTCACTTCAACCTTTACGACCATTAGCCCATGCTGGTCGACCGGTGATTGAAAGGCAATCTGCAAAACATTTATTGCTTGCCAATCCGTTACATTCAAGATCCGACACTTCTCCGCCGATTATTGGTAGCCTTACGAAGTTACGACCCATTATCCGCAGCGTGGAATCCGGAAATTTTAATTACGATTAGTGTTTGTCAACCCACCACCTCGCACAAAACACATTCCGTATCGTGAGCAGTGGGCTGGCGGCGTTCACAACAGCATGATTGCTAACTGTTACACTTGTATCCGCTAGACTGCAAGCTGACAAAATACGCAAAACCCCACCCAGCTGCTAGATTTCCGTCGCTTTTCTCCTTATCGCATACACCTGCTCGACATCAATCCGAACACCAACCCAAGGACATAATAATATTCCCAGCTTAATCACAATGGGTGACCGATACAGATATTCCCGACCACGCTCTCCAACATGGAATCCAGCACGGACAAGTTTACCGGCGGACATTTCATACAGCAGCCATCCAGCTACCGTTCAGCATCATCACGTTGTACCCTTATCTCGATACGAAAATCCTCGAAGCAGCGGCTCCAGCTTCACCTCTTCTAATGGCCCTATCACGACAACTACATACAAAGTCAAACCCGATAGCCGTTCTACAAGTCGCACACGAAGTTCTACTCTTGATTCACGACCTGATAGTGCAACAATATTCACAGCTGTGCCCAGACATCGACCGGTTGTTCATAGTACGGTTGTAAGACCCAGCAGCCCCTCCCTGAAAAGCCCATATCGCAGTAGCCAAGAAGATTATTATGCGATTCCGGCTTCCTCAAGGAACGACAAAAGCCATCACCATCACCATCGAAATAAGTACAGTAGCGCCTCAGTGGACAATGCGGATATGAACCGCTTGTCAAGGGAGCCACGGGACCCAAGCCATCTACGAGTTAATAGTGTCAGAGATGGACAGGCTTACACAAGTCCTACCAGTAGCACTTCGTCGAGACCACGCGAGCGAGCGACTTACCCAGCAACTATGGTGCGACACCCTGATACAGTGGCAGACGATTACGGTGAGGATGGGTATGGTTATACCAATCCAAGAGACTTAGTTCAATATGATTTGATGAACAATAGTTCCAGACGCCGGGATAGCTTCGATGCTAGTGGTAGATCATCCAGACCGGTCAGCATTACAGGGTATGGAGATGTTGCTTCTCCTAGATCTTACGATAATCGGGAGCGTGGACCACCACCAACGACTCGTGGCTTTGACAGAATTCAGACATGGGAGCCAACTACTCAACCCCAGGTCAGAATGCCAGTCCCGCATGTCGCCCCAGTAGAACCTATCCCACGACCAGTTCGCATGGAGCCGCCTGTTCGTATGGAGCCGCCTGCTCCATTTGAAGCCGAAGTCCCAAAACGTAAGGCTTCTACGCGGCGTCCAGTATCGATGTACCATGACGACCGGGAAATGAGACAGCCCCGAGATGACCACTACGAAGTCAGAGACGACGATCCGCGAGACAGAAGATCACACCATAAGCATGACCGATATGAGGATTCGGTGGAGCAACGAGGCTTCGGCTTACGTCCCGAGAGACAAGATCGCCCGGAGAGACCTGTAAGCAGGGCAGAGCGAATGGATAGAGGGGATAGAGGTGAAAGAGGCGATAGAGGCGATAGAGGCGAGCGAGGGGAGAGGAGCGATAGGCGCGAAAGGTCCCCACGGCCTGATAGAGAACGGGCTGAGCGAAGCGAAAGAGATATGGAGGAACGACGTGAGAAGAAGAGCAGCACTCACGAGAAGGTTGCAACAGGCCTTAGCATTGCTTCAGCTGCTCTTGGTCTTGGAGCTATGGCAAACAGCCTCAGACCAGAGGAAAGAGATGATAGAGACGACAGAGATGAGCCGCGTAGACGCAAGGAATACGATGATGAGCAGCCGCGTAGACGCCGAGACCGTGATGATAGGGACGAATACGAAGCACCTCCTCGAGAGATGAGAGAACGACGTCACAGAGATGAAGACCGAGACTCTGGGTCTGATAGGTCAGATCGTAGAGACGGAAGGGAAAGACGGCACCGTGATGCTGAAAGGGACTCTGCTGAGCCGAGTGGTAAGGATGCTAGGGAGAGAGATACTAGGGAGAGGCGTCACAGAGATGATGATGTCCCTCCTACCCCAAGAGAATCACGGCGCCATGAAGAAGACGAGCAACCCAGGGAGTCACGGCACAGAGAAGATGCGCCCCGTGATATTCCTCGTGACAGCAAAGACAGACATTCACCCGATAGCGCGTACGTGGATCTCAGCGGTCGCGATCCTAAAGAGAGACCAAGTTCTTCAGAAGATCGTCCTCGTCATGAAGGAGCCACGAATGGCACGACACATGATTCTCACTCAGAAACCTCTGATGAAGGCACCAACCACCACCGTCGTCCGAGACGCATTTCTGGAGCCGCAGCTGCACCTTTCAATCCAAGAGATACGATGGATCTCAGAGCTCTTAAAGAAGCTCTTGCTGGTCACGACGCTCCAGAACAAAAGGAGCCCGTGGTTGTACACGCAGCTTCACACGCAGCTTCAGCAGCCCAACCACCTCCAAAACAACCCTCGCCCGAACCATTGGCAGTGCCCAGCAAACCAATTGGTCGACAATCTATAACCAAGGATATGCGTGAGGTAGCAGAATTGCGAGCAGAGCTAAACAAAGAGGATCGTGGCCGTCGTGAACCATTAGCACCCAACGATAACAATCAAACCCGAGTTGTCTCACCACCAAGAGAGAAGCCTGAAGAAAAGCCCGTCAAAGGTATTCTTCGTCAACCTCGTGAGAAATTCCCTGAGGATCCTTCACCTATTAGGGAAGGGGTTGCCCCACTCAAAGATGCCAAGAAAGATGGCGTTCCTCCGGATGCTCGATGGACAAAGATTGCCAGGAAGTTAGTCAACCCTGAAGCGTTGGAAATCGGAAAAGAGAGATTTGAAGCTAGGGAGGATTTTGTTATTGTTCTCAGAGTTTTGAGCAGAGAGGAAATTCAAGCCTATGCTACTGCTACGCAGCAAATTCGAGGTGTGTTTATTGCAGCGCCGGTATACTTTAGTAATCACTAACATTTTTTTACAGCTGCTAGAGAAGAGGAAGAGGACCGTGCTCGTCGTCGTGCCCGTCGTGAAGGTCATGAAAGAAGAAAGCGCGAGAGAATCGAACATGGTCGAAGTCGTCGTCACAGCGAAAGCGACACTTCGGAAGAATATGACGAAGATCGACCACAGATGCTGGAAGCGGCTCCAGGCAAACGATCGGCTCATGCTGATGACCATGTTATGAGCGGTGGTCTATGATGTATGTGCTGATGACTTGATTACGAGATGATTGTATTTGGCACGAATGGCATGTTGTTGCACTTTCATAGCGAAATTTCTGGTTTTGACGGGCTTTAATCTACCTTGGATTTTTGGTAGGGGAAAAGGAATGGAAAGGGAAGGGAATTTCTTGGGGGTCGGGAAATAATATGATGATATCCAATGGTTGTTCTGTGTAGGAAAACAGGGGGTTTCTTGTAGCTTGTATTTTATTGATAGGGGATCGGATTGATTGGGATTGGATATTGGAAGATGATGGCAGATGTGGCTATTTGGGATAGGATAGGATAGGGATTCTTAGCTTGGTTGGAGAGGCTTATGATATGAGACCATATCAGGAAATGTTACTCTTCCCTATCTCTTGATCGAAATTTTGTTGCCGAGAGATGAGATTGAATTCGATGATTATGTTTGTATGGATATGATATGGATATGATATGGTTTAATGATACATCATATAACTAGGAGTTGGAAGCTGGGAGATTTTCCTTTTGGGGGACTTTGATACCTTTTTGTCTCCGGTTAATATTGTTATGACTTATTCGTTACTGTAATCAAATTTTTACATGCTCTAAATTCTGCACTCTAATAATCATTTACTGTACTGAATCTCAACGTCTGAATTGTGGCATTGTGACTACGGATTGCTTAAGCCACAATCCGAAGGCAGGCTCCAGGTACGCTGCGCCACGAAATGCATCACATGCTACAGACATCCCCACCGCGCGAAGGATTACTCTACGTTGAATACAAGTAATCTTATCCTATACTCCATTCTGGTCTAGAATTGTGATGTCGATCTCACGTTAATTTCTTCAGACACACGAAATCCCTAGCCGTTCGCAATTATGCGTCTTTTGGAGATGAAAAGCCTGGGCGAATTCAGCCTGATCCATGTTGCCACCCACAATACCCCTCCCTACGCAATCCTTTCGCATACTTGGACAGATCAAGAGGTCACATATCATGATCTAATAAGTGGTGCTGGGAAAAGCAAGTCTGGCTACGAAAAGATCAAGTTTTGTGGAGAACAAGCGGCTAAAGATGGCCTTCGATATTTCTGGGTGGACACTTGTTGTATTGACAAGTCGGATCCTGCCGAGCTTTCGAATGCTATTAATTCTATGTTCCGCTGGTATCGAAATGCGAAGAAATGCTATGTATACCTTACGGATGTATCGACCTCTGGCGATGATGTATATATCCAAGCAAACCAGAGCGTGTGGGAAGCAGCCTTTCGGAGTAGTAGATGGTTTACTAGAGGCTGGACACTTCAAGAACTTATTGCTCCAGCGGAAGTCGAATTCTTCTCTCAAGAGCGCAAGCTACTTGGTGACAAAAGGTCACTCGAAAAGCCAATTTATGAGATTACCCGAATTCCATTTCAGGCTCTGCGAGGGAATCCTTTCTCTGATTTTAGTATCGCTGAGCGGAAAAGATGGGTAGCACAACGCCAGACAACCGAAGAAGAAGATATGGTGTACTGCCTGTTAGGCCTCTGCGAGGTGTCTATGCCAGCAATCTATGGCGAGGGAAAGGAGGCCGCACTGAAAAGGCTCGAAATGACAGTCAAGGGGTTCTCTACTAACGAGAGCGAGCCGAAAGATCTTAAAGGTACGGGTGGATCTAACCTGATTTGACTATACTTAATACTATTCTATAGATAATACCGCTTCGTTTATTGTCCCATTCGACAGAAATCTCAACTTTACCGGTCGTGGGACGCAGCTTACCGAGGTGGAAGCAAAACTATTTACAGGAGGTCGAGCGACAAAAGTTGCCATCACAGGGCTCGGGGGAATAGGCAAGACCCAGCTGTTGCTTGAACTTGTCTACCGAATAAGGGATAGATATAAGGATTGCTTAGTGATCTGGATACCCGCAACCAACACAGAAAGTCTTCATCGAGTATATCGAGAAGTTGCCCGTCAACTCAAGATCCCCGGCTCGGACGAGGACGAGGCCGATGCAAAGAAACTCGTGCAAGATTACCTGAGCAAAGAAAGCGCAGGCCGGTGGCTCCTAGTGTTCGATAATGCTGACGATGTCAATATGTGGATCACCGTATCTACGTCAGGATCTGGCCGTCTAATCGACTACCTCCCACGAAGTGAGCAAGGATGTATCGTCTTCACAACGCGTGACAGGAAGACTGCCGTTAAGCTTGCACACCAAAATGTCGTAGAGGTACCGGAGATGGGCGAAGACGTAGCGATACAGCTACTCCAGAAGTGTTTAATTGATCCAGATCTGGTTAATAATAGACCAGATACAACGGCCCTACTAAAAGAGCTCACGTACCTTCCGCTTGCTATTATTCAGGCAGCAGCATATATTAACGAGAATGGGATCACATTCGCGGACTATCTATCCCTACTTACAGAGCAAGAAGAGGATGTTATTGATCTCCTTAGCGAGGAGTTTGAAGACGACGGGAGATACGGCAATATAAAGAACCCCGTGGCTACAACGTGGCTCATCTCGTTTGAACAGATTCGGCATCGCGACCCTCTTGCAGCCGACTACCTATCGTTTATGGCGTGTATAGACCCCAAGGATATTCCCCAATCTCTTCTTCCGGCAGGAAGATCTCGAAAAAAGGAGATAGATGCAATTGGGATACTTGATGCTTACTCGTTCATTATCAAGCGAGTAGCAGACCAAGCTCTTGATCTTCACCGACTAGTACATCTCGCAACGAGAAACTGGCTTCAGCAAAATGATCTGATCACTCAATGGACCGAAAGGGCGATTATACGATTAGAGGAAGTGTTCCCAGACGCTAAACACCAAAATAGAACTACGTGGAGGATGTATTTGCCACACGTATGTTATGCGCTAATATCTGATAAAGCTGACAAAGATGTGGAAACCCGGCTTGCTCTGTCACACAGATTTGGGTTGTGTCTCCTTAGTGATGGACGATATAATGAGGCTGAGGCATCGCTTGTAGAAGTAATGGAGAGGTGCAAGAGAGTTTTCGGACCGGAGTATCCTGAAACGCTGACCAGTATGGCCAGCTTGGCTTCGATATACTCGAAGCAGGGACGTTGGAAGGAGGCCGAAGACTTGGAAGTACAAGTGATGGAGACGAGAAAGAGGGTGTTAGGGCAGGAGCATCCAGATATACTGCTCAGTATGGGCAACTTAGCTTCAACATTTTGGAATCAAGGACGCTGGAAGGAGGCCGAAGACTTGGAGGTACAAGTGATGGAGACGAGAAAGAGGGTATTAGGGCAGGAGCATCCAGATACACTGCTCAGTATAGCCAACTTAGCTTCAATATACAGGAATCAGGGACGCTGGAAGGAGGCCGAAGACTTGGAGGTACAAGTGCTAGGGATGAGAAAGAGGGTATTAGGGCAGGAGCATCCGTCCACACTAACCAGTATAGGCAACTTGGCTTCGACATACTCGAATCAGGGACGCTGGAGAGAGGCCGAAGACTTGGGAGTACAAGTGATGGAGATGAGAAAGAGGGTATTAGGGCAGGAGCATCCAGATACACTGCTCAGTATAGCCAACTTAGCTTCAATATACAGGAATCAGGGACGCTGGAAGGAGGCCGAAGACTTGGAGGTACAAGTGCTAGGGATGAGAAAGAGGGTATTAGGGCAGGAGCATCCGTCTACACTAACCAGTATAGGCAACTTGGCTTCGACATACTCGAATCAGGGACGCTGGAGAGAGGCCGAAGACTTGGAAGTACAAGTGATGGAGATGAGAAAGAGGGTATTAGGGCAGGAGCATCCGTCTACACTAACCAGTATAGGCAACTTGGCTTCGACATACTCGAATCAGGGACGCTGGAGAGAGGCCGAAGACTTGGGAGTACAAGTGATGGAGATGAGAAAGAGGGTATTAGGGCAGGAGCATCCAGATACACTGCTCAGTATAGCCATTTTGGCTTTGATATTTGGGAAGCAGGGACGCTGGAAGGAGGCCGAAGACTTGGAGGTACAAGTGATGGAGACGAGTAAGAGGGTATTAGGGCAGGAGCATCCAGATACACTGACCAGCATGAATAATCTTGCCCTCACATGGAAAGGGCTCGGCCGAGATAAAGAGGCCCTTAAGCTTATGGAAGAATGTATAGAATTATCGATAAGGATTTTAGGTACTGATCATCCTAATACTTTGTCTTCCCGTGCAACATTACATGCATGGCAGACAGAGGAACTAGAGATTGATTCTGAGTAGAAAGAGAATAATATAGCTTTACCTGTCAGATAAATCGAGTAGCATGTTACGAATATTTGTCTTCTGAGTTATATAGTAGTGGTCAGGATCGGCGAATACTAGTACTTGGTAGACTAAGAGTCTAAGAGTATTATCGTAGGGTTATTGTTGAAAACAGTCACACAGGGAATCGATCGTAATAGTAGATAAACAAGTTATAATTGAAGTTGAACACAAAAGCTCCCTATACTAAGGAAATCCATCTAGCTATATAGACCTTCGTTTTCTGCTACCCAGTTGTCCCAGTTGCACTGGGCTGGTTATCACGTGTCCTGATACCTAAGAATCCTACTGAAGGTACCTTTCCTTTCCTAGATACCCTCCTAGTAATAGGTACAATTACCGGCGAGGTACCTTTTAATCAGTAAGTACTAAGTACAGTCCTCCGGTCGAGGTACCTCTTATCAAAGGCACCTTCTCCCGGGTGGTTACCTTCTGAGCCTAAGGTCCCTTAGTAGACATATAACTTGGATCATAACAATATAATACAATTGTAAGCAAAAACAAATAGAACTTTTAATATATTTATAGATTTAAAGTCACTTGAATTCGAAGTACCTATGACTTGTCTCATTACAGGGTACCTCTCGGGACACAGGGACAGACGTTATATAAATATATATATTAACTTGATCATATCTGATCTGATCTTGTTCTTTGAAATATATTTTCAGAGTGAGGGTGATTTTGCTTGCTTGCTTGCTTGTATAAATCTATTTCAATATCTATCTAGAATCATACTAGTCGCACGCAATTATATATATATACCCTTTCCCCCCTCCCATCTCCTCCACTTTCTTTCCTTACAAAATCTCACATAAGTTTTCGAGCAGTTCCATTTATGATTCGGAATTCGGATTCCAGCATCGTGCGTGCGCATGTGAATTGCGAGAGAAGACAAGGGGAAAAAAGTCAGGGATGGGATTTGGAATGCGGGTTTGGAGTTTAGGGATGCAAGGATGCAGGTTTTTATGGTAGACTCATGAATAGTGCGAGCATCTTCGGGTAGTTGGGGGTGCCGAGTCCGGTTACGGGATCCCATCTGTGTGGTGCGTGGGTTAGCTAGGTTTTGGGGGGGGAGAGGTCGAGGGATAGAGGGGGGAGGTTGAGGGTGAAAGGGGAGGATAAACATACCCCTTAACAGCGCTAAAGCCCTCAGTACCGCAGTTGGGATTGCTCCCGTTGACGACGTCGTTGAGGACGTAGGGGTGGGAGTAGAGGACGGGGTTGATGAAGCCGACGGGGGATTTGTGGGCTGCGAGGCGTTGTTCGTTGATCTGTTTTGGGGGGTTAGTGGCGGGGCAGGAGAAGAAGGGGGGAGATGGTGGATGAGGTGGGGGAATAGACGAAGGAGAAAGAAAAACGAACCAAATTGATGATCGAAGCGAATATCGGTGCACCTATTCCATTACATCATATTAGCATCAAAACTGGAAACCTCTTCCCATCACTCTCCGGACCAGCACAAACACCACGCACATCTTCCAACATACACCGTCCACTCCAATTATAAACGCAAAAAGGAAAAGCAGAAGAAGATAAACTTACTAGCGCTAGTCCCGCCACTCATACTAGCCTTGCCACCTAGAATGGTAGCGATGTTGTCGCCGTTGGCGGACACATCGGGGATACCGCGGCCGAGACGATTGTAGACGCCGACGACGGAGGTGGAGTTGGAGGTGAGGTTGCCGGGGTTGCCGCGGTAGTAGGGATAGGGTGGGGAGTGGGCTTTGAAATAGCTTGGAGGGTGTGTTAGTTCAGGGTTTTTTTTGGTTTGGTGGGGGGTGGGGGGTTGTAGAGAGGGGGAAGGGGGAGGAGAGAGGAATAAGACGGGTAATCGGAGGACACAGAGTGGAGGAGGACAGGAAGTAGAGTTGAGAGGCTGAAAAGGAATGCGAGAACTGATTTTGAGAAGGAAAAAAAAAGAAGAAAAGGAACAAAATAGTTAAAAATGTGCTAGCGAATGAGAACAAAGCGAGCCGAAGTAATGAGGAGAGGGAGGGACATGGGATTAAGAAATACAAAGGGGGAAAGGTGATGTAAAGAGGAACAACTCACGTAGCTACTGCATCCTTTTGATAATCAGGAGTGTTGTAAACATTACTGAATCCTCCACCGGAAGAGTAGGCACTACGATATGGTGCACCGGCGAGATCGTTTGCTGCACTTTCGGGTTGGGATTCATATACTGAATGGCCGGGGTAAACCTTTGTGGCTCCGACTGCTGTTACGTAGGGGCAGCTGGTAGTTGTGTTAGTAGGAGGTTTAATGTGGAAGAAATCGATGGTGAGAGGGGGTCAATGTTGGGGGAAGCGAAAAGAGTTGACGTTGATGAACGGGTGGTATAGAAACGACCAACGGCGTGGAAAGAACATACTTAACAGGAAATTGAGGATTGAAAATAGTTGCATCTGGTCCCAAACATCCACTAACTGATGCATCATTTGGAAATCCACCTACACCTTGATCACCAGAAGAATATAGGAATGTATGACCCTGAAGGCCAAGTTTCATATATCTAGGTCTAAATCAGCATCTTTACACCTGAAATCAATGCAGAACTTACTCATTGCATTGCCTCCTCATGTAGTATTCAGGCAAGTCCGCCTCCGCCTCACCGTATGATGTCGAGACAACATTAGTGGGCTTGTAAACACCGCACATCAGTTTGCCTTTATATCCGTCGGGTGCCGGATCTGGGTAGGTTGGGTCGAGAACAGGATCGTTCCCTGTTTCGCCGTAGGCTGAATATGTACAGTATGACTATGCATCGTTCAGCAATACTATAACATAAAGAATGAAGCTATACTTACACCATCGATGGCATCAAGGAATACATTGAAGGCTCCAACTGTTGGATTCTCATTCGAGTAATTGATGTCGTCGGTTTGGTAGAGAACAATTTTTTGCGGATAAAGCAAAGGATAGGCCAATTCAAAATCCAAGATACTTTCTCCTCCGCCTTCAGACACACTTACGGGTGCTTGTGCTCCATCGACGAAATTTGCAATTGGGTGCGTTCCTTGAGGAATGTATGGGGTGTAATTCGCGAAGAATAGATTGAGATCTTCTTGGTCGTAGAAATCCCCTTCTTCGAAAATACCCATGGCGTTTGTAGGGTTGGCACTGGTGGCTTGGGGTACCTTATATAATGCCTTGACGCATTCTGGAGTGATGAGTTTATCACAGTTCGCTAGGGAGGTATTATTCCCATGAGGTGGCCAATACAATGTCTCCTTGGGTTGTCGTAGAGGTGGCCTGTGGTCTTTAACTATGCCACGTTTGGCAAGACTCCTTTTCTTGGTTGTAATTTGTTTGACTCCAGGCGTAATGTAGTCGACATGTGGCCTGACATTCGCGGGCAGGTGGTATCTACAGGGTGTCAATATTGCATCTTCCATAATTTGTACTTAGAATGGCTGGGCCCATGAGGTACACATAGAGCTGCTCTCCAGGGAACTGAGAAGACAATCACTTACTCGTCACAGGCTGCAGCTAATTCATCTTTGGAAGAGTGCTCATAGGTAAAGTACTGGGTTTTGAGCAACTTCTCAAGCTCACCAGCGGTAGCATCAAATGCGTACCAACCCTTGGTATCAGAATGGACAATTCGACTAGACTCTATCCCTGAACCCACCAACCAATTTCGAACCGTTTCAATTGCTTCCATTGAAGGAGCAAACATCTCGTGTACTTGTTCAGAGGTCCAATGCTTCCCATAATTGGGAGAACTTGGATGGGAACTGGCGGGAGATCAGCGTAGGCCAGCACATGAGTCTGATATTACTCACACATCCATGAGAAATTCATGGCCCTTCTCCAAGTTTCTTTGCGATAGACCAATTCTCACAGGAAGTCTGACTGCACTGTCAATCCTATCGCGTTTGATCCAGCCATTATTGGAAGCATGGCGTTTCTCGTGTAGAACGAGTGACGAAGTCGCACTTGGAGCACAAAGTGCTTCTGGGACAATGAGGACCAACGAAGCAAAAATAGACAGCTTCATCTTGATTTGATACCGATCAACTGAACTGCTTGGCTGAGTTCCCCAGTCTTGAGATTTGAAAGAGATGTATCTTTCAAGCTTATATCAAGCTTATTTGAAGCTTGGTGTGGTGGCAAGGGGTAACAATCACTTTAATTGTACCCCGCAACGCTTGTTGTAAATTCGGAAGGTCCCTTATGCAGCACCTTGCTGTACCGGGAAGTTCATTCAATGTCCCTGGTCATTCTGCAACTCAATTCGAACACGGAATCATGAACTTACCGTGATCCCGCATAGAGATTGATAAGGGCGTTTTCGTGATGCGATATAATCTTGTTAGAGTATATTGAAGCGGGATAGGTTTTGAGCAACAAGCGTGCTTGCTGCAGCTCAATTGCGACGCCGAAATTAACGCGGAGCATGGGGGCCAATTGATTTTTGGAATTGGACGAAGATCGACTGATCATGTTCCTAGTTCATGCAGTACTCTCCAGCTCATACAACGCTGGATTGTTCGCTGGTACCTGTACGCTGAAGCCGGAACTGTACGGGCTTCATTGCCATCTCGATACAGCTCGGTCAAGGTTCCACCTCCGCCATCGTGTCGGGCTATGGTGATTGTACACCAAAAGAGCGATTGTTTCCAGTGTCGATGGCGACGATGAGGCATTTCTGCGGGGGAAGTGGGTATCTCCATGTCTGGGGTGGAGATGTGAAATGTTTCCATGCTTGCGGTGCAAATATTGATATTGTACGGTCGTACGGTCACCACCAAATCCATCAAGCGCAAAAGCGACATCATCGACAGCTTTCTTCTGCCCCACCATTACATGACATACAACGAGAATCAACTACTTTTGCCACGACGACGAGATGAAGCAGCGGTTTTCTTCCATTGATGTGAAAGTAGGTTGAGTGGCTCATCTAGTATAACTAGCATGTTTTTTCCTGGACAGAACTAATCTCACTTTACTCAGGTCATCGCCCATGAGCTTTCCAATGCCTTGGTTTCGCTGCGCGTTTCCAACATCTATGACCTTTCTTCGAAGATTTTCTTAGTGAAATTCGCAAAGCCGGATAACAAACAACAAATCATTATAGACTCCGGTTTCAGATGTCATCTCACGGCCTTCTCTAGAGCTACCGCTGCTGCTCCGAGTATATTCGTTCAGAAATTAAGGAAATATCTCAAGACAAGACGAGTGACACAGGTTTCGCAGATTGGAACGGACCGCATTATCGAGTTCCAATTTAGTGAGGGACAATATAAACTATACCTTGAGTTCTATGCCGGTGGTAATATCATTCTCACGGATAAGGACCTGAACATACTTTCTCTGCTACGGGTGGTCGCGCCTGGAGAAGCACAGGAAGAACTGCGTGTTGGGCTGAAATATTCGCTGGAAAACCGACAAAACTATGGAGGCATACCGGCTCTCACGAGAGAGCGCCTTCAGGAGGCACTTCAGAAAGCTGCAGATAAAGGGGAGGACGGATCTGCGAATGCGAAGAAGTCGAAGAAAAAGGCTTCAGATGCGCTGCGGAAAGCCCTGGCCGTCTCCATTACAGAGTTTCCGCCTATGCTAGTCGACCATGCCATGCGCATTACCAACTTTAACAGCTCTTTAAAGCCAGCTGAAGTCTTGCAAGATGAAGGCCTTGTAGATCATTTGATGAAATCACTCCAAGAGGCTCAACGAGTGGTCCAGGAAATCACCAGCTCGGAGGTCGCAAAAGGCTATATTATTGCAAAGAAGAAGGACAGCCAAGGCGTGTCGGATTCTGATCGGGTAGAGGACCGAAAGGGCCTGCTGTATGATGATTTCCATCCATTCAAACCACAACAGTTTGAGGAGGATCCGTCCTTGGTTTGCTTGACATTCGAAGGTTTCAATAAGACTGTTGATGAATTCTTTTCTTCAATTGAAGGACAAAAACTAGAGTCTCGACTTGAAGAAAGAGAATTGAACGCAAAGAAGAAAATCGAGGCGGCGCGAAACGATCAAGCTAAACGATTGGGTGGACTGCAGGAAATTCAAGCGCTGAATGAGCGCAAAGCAGCTGCCTTGCAAGCAAATGTCGAACGTGTGCAAGAAGCAACCAATGCTGTGAATGGCTTGATTGCTCAGGGAATGGACTGGGTTGAGATTGGTCGACTAATCGAATTGGAACAAAAGCGCAACAATCCTGTGGCTATGGTCATTAAGCTACCACTGAAGTTGCACGAAAATACAATCACGCTTTTATTGGACGAAGAAGTATTCATAGAAGAGGAAGATTCCTCTTACGAGACGGATAGTGATGTATCAGACAGTGATCAGGAGGAGACCCCTGCCAAGGGAGCCAAGGGTAAAACGACGGATTCCCGATTGTCGATCGACATAAATCTTTCCCTATCTCCCTGGGCGAACGCGCGTGAATATTTTGAGCAGAGACGGTCGGCAGCAGAGAAGGAGCAAAAGACTTTACAGTCCTCATCCAAAGCTTTAAAGAGTACTGAAGCGAAGATTACGCAAGATTTAAAGAAAGGGTTGAAGCAAGAAAAAGCAATCTTACGACCGGTTAGGAAGCAGATGTGGTTCGAAAAGTTCATCTGGTTCATTTCTAGTGATGGTTACATGGTGCTTGCAGGCAAAGATGCTCAGCAGAACGAGACCTTGTACAAGAAGTACTTGAGAAAGGGCGATGTCTATTTGCATGCCGACATGCACGGCGCAGCCACTGTCATTATTCGGAACAACGCCAAAACTCCCGATGCTCCAATTCCCCCTCAGACTCTTTCCCAAGCTGGCACGCTAGCAGTTGCCACGTCCAATGCTTGGGACGCCAAAGCCGGAATGTCGGCATGGTGGGTGAATGCAGATCAAGTCTCGAAGTCTGCGCCTACCGGTGAATTCTTGCCAACTGGTAGTTTCATGGTTCGTGGAAAGAAGAATTTTCTTCCTCCGGCACAACTTCTTCTTGGGTTCGGTGTTCTATTCCAGATTAGTGACGAGAGCAAAGCTAGACACGTTAAACACAGACTTCATGATGACGATACACTGCATAACGCAAAGACAGATGCTGTACCTGTCGACGACGCGACGTCTGAACCGGGCTCCGCGCACGAGCCGAACCAATCAGACAACGATGAGCCCAACCCTTCGACGGAGTTGGATAAAACGGAGGACCATGAAAGCGAAGATTCTGACAATGATGAGGAAGATGTTGAGACGCATGCCAATCCTCTGCAAAGTCTGCAAAAAGATGACGAGAGTAAAGATGAACCCCTTCAACAGCAGCTAGAAGAACTTGACATCAATGACAAACCGTCACAATCATCAGTCTCTGATGCTCAGGTGGATGTATCAGAAGATGAGTCGGTCGATGCTTCACAGCCAACAACAGGAGCGCAAACATCATCTACTCAAGCTGTATCGAAGAAAGGGCCTGCACCTGCAAAGCGAGGTCAGAGAGGGAAGGCCAAGAAAATAGCCAACAAATATAAAGACCAAGATGAGGAGGACCGCATTGCTGCACAAATACTTATTGGGGCAGCGGCTGGCCGCGAGAAAGCTGAGGCTGAAGCAAAGGCTAAAGCAGCTCGAGAAGCAGAAGCAGCTTTTCAACGAGAGCGCAGGCGAGCACAGCACGAAAGAACCCAGAAGGAAACAGCTGAAAACGAAGAAATTCGGAAACTGATGTTGGAAGAAGGCATTGAGACCCTGGAGGATAGCGAAGCTGAGAAGATGACTTCATTGGACTCCTTTGTCGGTCTTCCTTTGCCAGGAGACGAAATATTGGAAGCAATCCCGGTATGTGCGCCATGGGCTGCAATGGGCAAGTATAAATACAAGGTGAAGTTACAGCCTGGTGCTCAAAAGAAAGGAAAAGCCGTTAGAGAAATTCTTGGCAAGTGGGTTGTGGATGCTGGATCTAAAGGGAAGGTTGACGAGGAGAGCCGAGACACGGAGAGAATGTGGCCTCGTGAGGTGGAATTGATTAAAGGGTGGAAGCCGGAGGAGGTCACCAATATCGTGCCTGTGAGTAAGGTTAGAATTATGATGGCCGGTGGTTCGGCTGGTGCATCCGGTGGTAAAGGGGATAAAGGAAAGAGTGGTGGCGGCAGAGGTGGGAAAGGAAGCAAGAAAAGATGAGACATTTTTACACTCATGTAACTTCTACCTCCTGTATGCTATCCTGAGATATACTTAGTCGCTGGGAGCCACTTATTCTTAGAGGAAATTAACTGTATCATGGATCATCTCTAAACTTCGATGTGTGCACGATATTTCTGTAAATTGTTTTTGCAACGCTCACTTTGGAAATGATACTTTTGGGCACCGGCCACAATGCTGACCAGAAACGATACAGATGTCGTCGTGTACATCTGTACAAGATTTTGCTAACCAGGTGTAGATTTGATACGACTATTAGATATAACTTCGCATAATGAACTTATAATCTATTTCAAGCAGCCAGGCATTGCTAACCTGCCAATTTCCCTTCACTATCACAAGTCAGTCGCTTTCAAGTCGTAGAGAGACACGTGACTTTACCGAGTCTTTTAGGGGACAATGTGGCGGACCTACACTGGCGTATGAAAGAGATACAGCATCTTCTTGAAGTGATGAGTTAAGGCAAAGTCTTTCAGACATCTGAAGTGAGAATGTGTTAACTGGACATTAGGACATGAAGTGATCGGAATAGGAAGTTGTGGGTCGTAAAATGAGCATTTTTGAAGTCCTGGTGAATTACCTTGACGAAGACTGTTTTTGCATTTCCTATCACGACCTATGATTCAACTAAATTGTATGCTATACAATCAAGAGACCAATACCGCTCTTCGTCTGGTCAGGTTAAAACACTCCATATTTGAGGTCTTCGCCATCGACCGGCCTGGCCTGGCTGGATGTTGTAGACGCACTTATCTGCAGATAAAATAATATTTCTTGTGAATCACCATGGATGATAAACACGATGTAGATGAATCACAAGATTCTCAGTCAACAGCCGTGTCTGTGCCCAGTATTAAAAGCACAACGCCATCGAGCAGGTCCAAAAATACCCCAGCATCACACGGAACTGGTACAAACATTAAATTAGCAATACCAAACATCCGAGTATCATCCAATATGACAGACCAAGCACCAAAACCAGACGTAGCACCAACACCAGACGCAGCTCCGGCACCAGATGCAGCACCAAAACCAAACGCTCCTAATCCCGCAAACCCATCCGGAGGCTCATCCTCCTCCTCCTCCCGCTCGACCTCCACATCGTCTTACACATCATCTTCCACCTCAAAAGAATCCCCTTCAGCACCACAAAGTACACCGAAAACCCCACCGAAAAAAACTCCACTATGGTCCTATCCCAACGGCAAGCCGGCGCCATGGCGAGTCGATAACAGCATGAATGTGAAGGGACTTGTCCGTCGCAAAGGCGATTTAAATCCTTTAAACTGGGTTCTTCATGTTGACAACAAGATCCTGAATCATCCTAGAGTTGGGGAGGTTAGAACACAGCTTGATCTGGCTAGGGAGGACGAGAAGTGTGAGGGTTGTGGGAAAAGGAAAGGTAGGGAAAATATGGGTTGTTTGGTTATGTGACGAGGGCGAGGATGAGTTCTTCTTGTATAGGGAATGATATATGGTAGAGATCGTAGATATTGTATGCTTCGGCTAGGGGGTTGGGGGACTGCTGTTTGCTGGAACTACGCGTCTGATAGCTACGTATGGCAAAATTGCGAGTATATTCTCATCAGTGAATGAAAATTACCTTTTGGTACTTGTGAATCATTGGATCGCCATGCAGTTTTAGAAAAATATCAATGTAAAATGATGTGCCTGCATATTGTGTCATATCCTACATCTTCACTTGAAGAATTGCACCGACACGGGAGTTGCTAATAGCTGCTAACAATTAAAGCACTGCAAGAAGACGACCGATCGAGTAGAACATATACCGGACAGATAAGATGTCGAGGTTACAGAACGTCGATAAAAACTCTTCGATAACCTCTGGAGAACTCCACAGCTTTAAGGCACTCCGTTGTGTGTTTCTCTGGACCTTCTAGGACGCGTGGCTGTGGTCTACCAAGTGGTATGAGCAACGTCTTGGTCCACATACTATTAGAAGTTGGATTATACATATCTAGGTAGAACAAAGAATCATACTGGTTGCTGGAGATTATTTTCAGTGTAATGTCTTTGAAATTCTGTACAATGTTCGTCGAAAAGGGGAGAAGTGGCTTGGCCGCACTAGCATCTTAGCGCCAAAATTAACGTGGTGGCGCTAGCGGGTACGTACCCGAGGCCAGACGGAGCCGACGAAATATTTTATTTCAAGCTCACTCTATATCATCGGCGTCACGGATACGACGAGAAAGTAGATGCTTTTGTCCCGTCGAGCTATACCACGATCAGGGACGTGCTCCACTATCAAATATCTGGCTCGAACCAAGGATTGTAGTAGCCAATTATATCGTTCAAGAGAACGAATAACGCCCCACGTGACGATGGATGGAGGAAGTAATGTGCGTCTTGAAGGATCTACGTATTATTACATGCTGAGACTAACGAACCGTGTAGGGTTATCATGGCCATGATACCCATGCGCTACCACCGCAAGCTATATGTGATGCGTATAAGAAATACCAAAGAATGAGCGACGCCGATGTGAACACTGATCTTGAGATCGTGGATTTCAACCGCGGCTTGAGCCCAGAGCAAAAAGAGAAACTACACCCAGTAGGAGTAGTACCTTCGGAGCTGATTGCCCAAGCTCAGAGAGAATTCAAAAACTCTACTTCTGAAGACGATTCTAGTCTCCCTGAACCTTGTACTATTTATGAACATAGCGGATTCCCAGGTGGGGTTGTGCTGTCTCCCTAAATATACGAGTCCTGTGTTTTGACATTAGTCTAGGCTTAAGGATACTACCTGGGCTCCTCCCACCAGAATGCCAAACTCTATTCCTCTCCCGCCTTCTCCACCGCGAGCTAGCAAACCCACTTCACAAGACCAATCTTCACGACGACTACGAGATACCCTTTCCGCCGCCAGACTCATCATTCTTTACCTATCCACAATCGGCCAAGAATCAGGTCTTTGTACCTAGGAATCCCGATTCCAAACACAAGCCACTCAACGCGGCACAAGTTCTCCAGAAAAAACTCCGGTGGCTTACACTTGGCTCACAATATGATTGGAACACACGCGCATATCCGTCTACTTCTCCGACTCCTTTTCCCGCAGACATATCCAAACTAGTCACATCACTATTCCAAAACGCATTCACGCCAGAATCAGGAGTCGTGCTCCTCTACTCCATGAAAGACTTTATGCCCGTCCACCGCGACGTATCCGAAGAATGCGAGCGCGGGCTAGCTAGTTTCACACTGGGCTGCGATGGTTTATTTGTTATTAGTAGGGATGTGAACCCCGGCGAAGAAGACAAAGATGATCGCGAACAGGACTTGGTTTGCATAAGGGTCCGGAGCGGAGATGTGATTCAGATGGGGGGAGAGACGAGATGGGCGTGGCATGCGATGCCGAAGATTATTGGTGGGACGTGTCCGCCTTGTTTGGCGGAGTGGCCGGTGGGGTCGGGAGAGGGAGGGAAGGAGCCGAAGGAGTATGAGAGGTGGAGGGGGTATATGAGGGGGAAGAGGTTGAATATTAGTTGTAGGCAGGTTTGGAACTGATGTTTGATAGAGGGGAATGCATGTTAGAATTTGTGTGTGTCTGAAGAGTAGATATGATGAGATAACTTTATCTCAATGATTGAATACACGACGACCTGTTTGGGTTGAACATCGGTTACCACTCGGAAAGATATTGGCTGGAGCGACTGAATCACGTCTTTCGGCGGCGGATCACAATGAATCGCAGAATCCAAGTTTCCACGGGCCATTCTTTGTATTTAACCTCAACACCGCACGCAGTTATTTGGCATAATAAAGATAGACACAAGTGCATACATATGCAACATCCAACCCAACTTCCATAAGATCTCTAGCAATATCAAACACATGGCAGGTCCACCTACCCCTCCCAGGTCAAGCTCCCGACGCCGCAAAGGTACTTCTCCCCATTCCCTCCATGCTCATCAGCTCATCTCCAACCTTCCAAATAGGTAGGCCAGTCGCGCTCGTTCGCAAAAAGGGTGAGTGGAATCCGAATAAGTGGGGTGTTATTTTCAGTAAAGAATGTTTGGATAACCCCAAGATGAAGGCTTTGCCGATTCCGTCGTGGCCAGAAGGGGAAGGGGGGTGGAAGAGGAAGAAGAAAAAGGGAAGGAGTTGTGTGGTTATGTGACGCGGAGAGAGGGGCTAGAGGTTCATAAGTGGAAGATATTGAGGTGCTTAGTTTGAGAATGGTATATGCGTGACTTTCGAGATCATAAATATATAAGATGTGTCGAATTTCAACATGCGACAATCACGCTCACAGGGAATGGGTTCCAAATGTAGCTGCATAAGAAATGGTATATAAATTAAAACCCCTTTTTCGCATAAGAAATGGAAGTACTGTAAAACGATTCAAGTGGCACCCAGAGCCAGAAATCTCCATGGTCCAACCTACGGAAAGAAAAGAGAAGAGAAGAGTTCTTAAGGCA
This sequence comes from Rutstroemia sp. NJR-2017a BVV2, assembly GCA_002946415.1. NCBI lineage: Eukaryota > Fungi > Ascomycota > Leotiomycetes > Helotiales > Rutstroemiaceae > Rutstroemia > Rutstroemia sp. NJR-2017a BVV2. Next base: position 275,322 of record NJPS01000042.1, on the reverse strand, counting down.
ATACCAACAGGAAGTATGAATAAACAGGTAGGGCCCAAAGCAACATCATCAATCCTCCGAATCGTCCTTGAATCCATGCTCAACACGATCCAAGTGTGCTCGCATATGGCTGACTCCCAATCATAAGTGCCTCACAACCCACAAGCTACCACAAGTTCTTAGAAGCCAGCAGCTGACTTGATGAAAGAAGCAGCACTGCCTACATCCATCCCATATGTTAAGTGAGGGTATAAGATCATACTTCCTCCCTGGCAAATGTTGTCACCAAAGTGGCAGATGATATCCGTCTTGGATGCTGCGATGCCTTGAACAGCTTGTCCATTATCTATAAAGTAGCATATGGTTAGCTTGACGCAGAAATTTGTGAGCAGAGTTCGGAAGTACAAACCTGGGTCTCCAAAGATCACAGCTGAGCTGACTTTGGCAGTAGTCTCAGCGGGCAACAATTTGGCGGCCTTGTGAACTAGTTGACCTCCTTGAGAATATCCGGACATAACGACCTTGGTGTTAGGGCAGCTAGAGAGCGTTGAGGTGACCAGATTGGCCCTGTGTGGTTTGTGAGTAATTTTGCATTGCCCGAGCATTTCTCTGGATGTGGTGGAATTAGACTTACATAGTCTGACTACCAGCGGGATCACCACCCTGAATAAAGCCAGCGACATCGGCGGCATACGTGACACCTTGCATGGAAACCGAATGGGAGCCAAGGGCATTTTGCAAAGCACTAAGTAATGGTGGACCGACGACGGTTCCGAGAGTTCCAGTCTCAGTGGTTCCTCGAGCAAAGATGACTGTCACATCTGAGCATGCTCTGGCTTCGATAGAACCCGTAGGAGCGGCCAAGATGGCAGACGGAAGGAGAAGGAGGGATACGAATTGGAGAGTTGGGGTCTTCATTTTGAGATCTGGCTGAATGGTTCGGAGGAGACAAGCGATAAACAAGTAGAAAGAACGTTTGAATAAAAAATGAGTGAATGATCAGATAGATGATGATGCTGGAGAAAGGAAGTGTAAGTGCGAATCATCTCGTCTTATATCTTCAGACAGCAAGAACAAACATCTGGAAGTGTGGAGAACTTGATAGCATCATTGTTATGCTTAATTTTCAGGGGATTGATGGGATGAATCACAGCGCCGATAATAATAGACGAATTGTTAAGATGAAACCAGCATATGCCGAGGTGTTTGACACTGGTAAATCACGTGTTTCCCTGGTAGGAGGTCCATTTTAGCAATTGGGGTTGCTCATCGACCAAGGAGATTGATCCGAACCCAGTCACACGAGGGCACAAGGTCGAAGAACAGCGGAGAAGATGTGAATGGTAAGGGACAATTGCAGCAGATCACAAGGTGGACAACACAGCAATGGCTGCCGTCTGATCTGTGCTGTAACCTCCAATACGATACTCTGCCTCAACCTCGATGCCGAGCTATTCAGACTATGTCGACTATTGTTGACTATTACTATTAGTATTCCAACCTGACTGGGTTTTAGCTCCGGCAATGAGGCGAGACAATCGCCGTTGGTCTATGCTCAGAGCTGCGGAGTAACACCGGCGCGTTGTAGATCTCTGTTCTCCCAATGGACATGCTTGGCATATAGCCGTATGCTTATACGACAATCAGATATCTCAGAAGAGAAATGCCCTGTAGACTTACGGAGGAGAAGGATCTCAAGATGCGATTGGCAGAATGGATTTCCACTTAGAACAATCCACTTCCCGCGATTCTGGAATTAAAGTTTTGAATTTAGGTAGGGCGAAAGCAGGCAGTTTGCAGCGATCAAGACCAGGGTGAGTGTGCTTTGATACTGGCCAACCCAAGTAGTCGTTTGAAAGTAACACAATAAGTGGGGCAGAGTGTAAAGCTCCAATGGAACTATTGTTTTGAAGCTCGAGAAATGACAAGTTTGGACTGATGGCCGTTCCGTTTAGGTAAACGTCGGTCACTTGAGACGAAAACGAGCACAAACTCCAATATGAGATGTGATCTCAAGGGTACTTACTGTATGAGTGAAAATGCTGCGGCCGAAACACCTCGGATCTTGGCATGGCGCGCATGTCTCGGACAGAGATTAGATGAAGATCTTTTAGAGTTTCGTCCCTCAGTACATCGTCAATACAGAATTTCAATCCCCCGTCTAGCAAACAAGATATTTCGCAGAAATCAAAAGGAGGTTGTGCAGGAGAAGGAAAAGGTCGACAAGATACAATATGGGATCTACGGCAAGGATAATGCCTCCCGAGGCTTTTTGGCTTTTTAGCCTGAGGATCCCCCGCACTGCAACCTCAATCTCAACCACAAAAGGGAACCACGACAAGAATCCTCACTTCGAGCATTTGATTCTAACTCTGACAGGAAGAAGGTGTTGGCACTGCTATCTTCTAAGGGGACACTAAATCTCAGTTTATCCAAATCCTAGTTTATCCAAATCCTCGTCGTTCGAAAGAGGGGATGTCCAAACACCTCGGCGACTATTGAAGCTCGCAAATTCACGGGCACGACGCGAACTTGCTGCTCCTGTTCCCTTACTGTGGTTATACCTGCTAAACTGTGGCATCGGTCGAAATCACTTAATGGGTACGATAAAGCTTGGTTCCACGGCGGTTGGGTCTTTCCATTTAATGGGAGAAGAGAGGTCTCTATACAGGCCTCCTCTCTTGTACTAATTGGGCATACCTGTACGGCTGTGCCGTCCAAGTTATTCTCTCCTGTGGCCATATTTGCTCATATACGACACTTACACACATGGCAACTACAAACATGGTCCTCTAATGTCTTCTTCAAGCTCTCAGCATGGTTTCAATGGGTCTAATGCCAACATCGTCCGGCCGAACGACCTGCCATCGAAGGATACAAGTATAATCGACTTTTACTCTAGCAGACCACTGAAATAATAAACCTATGAGATACAGGCTTAGAACAGAGGATCCCTCGTTGGAGCTGATGGACACAATCTTTCTCCATCACCTCCGATTGCGCCAGTCGATATCTGTCAAGCCTGTCTGAAGTCAGTAGACATTATCATTCCAACATCACTAACCAACTTGTGTAGTGTATTGACGCAATACTTTCAGATTGCCACATTCCGGGAAGTATAGCATTACGATCTGCCCTTTGAATTCAACTCAATACTACTGAAATCAGACGTTCAAGCCGGTAACTCCTGTCTGTCGAATTTCCAGACCATCACAACTCATGATTCATCTGCCATATCAGCATACTCGGCTTTCATCTCCACAATCCACAACAAGCAACCGATGCTAGCTGGACTGTGGCATTTCCGAAATTGCAAGTGCTTCGCAATTACCTTTGTGGACTCTTCGTTGATTTGTTTAATATCTCTGAATGGGAAAAACTACCGCTATCTTCGCATTCTAAGGTGCGACGCTCTCGGTCGTATCTGGGCTAGCCGTCTCTGAAAGCGTCTCTGGAAGCTTGTTCCTAACCACTAGTCAAGAGTCAAGACGAATTATTGTGATCTGTTGTGATCCGATTCAAAGAGCACACAAGTCTTACTTAATACTCCAACAGTCCGAAGGCATCAACATACTACAGATGATAGGTGAAAGTACATGTCATGCCAACGCATTATACTAGAGATAGGTTGCTCAACTTAACTTTACCTAGAATTGAATCCATGAACCTCAGCCAACATCCTATGGACTGATGCTGATCGAACTTATGTAGTTTACCTGGATGGATTGAGGTCATTATCATCATCACTAATACTCAAGGTTGAAGCTCATATTTCCCACCCAGTACTACATGGACGTGGTCTATCGCCCACGAAACACACCAGCTTCTTGGTTGCGGCCTCCTGTATTTCAGATGTCTCCACCAGTTGTATTTAGCACTCGCTTTCTCACTCAAATGCATCCGCCACCAGCCCCGCTCCCATCCCTCTACTTTTCTCTACTTGCTCTTCTCTCGTTCTTCAATAGCATCTATCTCTCACCGTAGTGCAGCCAGCTGATCATTATACGTCTTGACTCTTGACCAATTCCCCCATCTCGCCAGCCAAAATCCCTTCCGCCGATTTCTCCTCCAACTGCAAGCTCATGCTAGATGAGCAAAGCTACAGATGAAAGACGAGACCGAGCTAGCTCTAAAGCGCAGACAACGGTTTTTGATTCAGCAACTCCCTAACAATAGTATGTAGAATATGCACAGGTAGAAAGAAGGATACTTATTCCCTTCCTCATACCATACCATGCCATGCCCCGCTCCACACCTTCCCCCTTTCTCCATCTCCGCTTGGTCTCTTTACCGCTCCCACCATCATCACCACCATCATCACCACCATCATGGTGATATAGCCTCCCAACCCCTGTAACCTCACCCAAGAATCCCTCCCTATATCTCCTCAAAGAGAACATAACATACACGTATTCTACACATCCGCAAACAGAACATACCATGCACGCATTCTACACATCTCCAGATACACAGCGCCGACACAGATGCGAGACTCGAAGCGGGATGGATGGATCTCCGACAGAGAGAGAGTTCTTTTTCAAATAAACAATTCCAATTCAATTCCCACAAATCTATATATATCCCATTTCCCCTTCCCCTTTCCCCATTTTCCCCGTTCCAAACCCAATCCCATCCCATCCGTTCCCCCGTCCACAACCAGAAATTCATAACAGCCAAGCCCAGAAGCAAACAACATAAAAGAAAAATCCCCTAGCCCTTCCCCGACAATGTACGTGTATGTATATGTATATGTGTATGTAAAAAAAAGTGTAATATATCAAGCAGCAGCATCTTTCATTCCATCCGATCCCATTGCATTCCATCCCATCCCAAACCCATCTCATCTCATCTCATCTCATTCATATCTATCTACTCATCCGCATCCCCCTCCATCCACCAAACACGCATCCCTTTCATAACAGCCCATCCCGCTCAACCAAACGCATCCGCGACAAGAAAACAATGAATGATTGAACGACGTCGATATCGCAAGCAATGCAAGCAGGGAAGCACGCAAGCAAGCAACGCAGTACCATCAACGACACTCTATAAAACGACATGAACATGAACATGATGATATAAAACAAGTATATCACTCAATCAACAACCACACCCACCAAAAAACCATCCCACCCCTCTCCATCCCCTACCCCATAACATCGTGTATAAAAAAAAAGGAAAAAGTGTGGTATCATAACTTTCTAATCTTCCAGTCTTCCACCCATTCGTTTCTTTACTCCTCTCTTTATTTCTCATATCTTTTTACTTTTTCCCTCTCCTCCTCAACGACCATCAACTCAAACTTGTATTATACCACCCACCAACCCAATCTAAGGATCCGTATCCATCTTCTCCCTCTTCGACCTCTCCGTCCAACGTCTCTTACCGACCCTAGTATCGAAATGCGGGACCGTCGTCGCGACATCCTTTCCAGCCTTCTCAATATTCTCCTTGACTTTGTTTCTCCAGGCATCCACTACATCGAAAGAAATTAGTAACCGAATTACAACATCATGAATGCAGATCAGGAAAAGAGAGACCAAACTTACAAGCTTTCTGCAAAAACACCGTCTTATCCGCAAACGTCCTACTCTGATGCCACGTCATCCTATACCCCAAATCATTCAACTTAACCTCCTTACTCCTCTGACTCTTCCTCATCCTCGGCGTCGCAATCTCGCCCTCCCCCCCATCCGCCAACGGCACCGTAACCATGGTGCGTCCTCTCCTGGTGCGCCCCGCCTCAACATCCGAATCTACATCATCGTCCTCAAAAAAGCGACTGCCATGCGCGGACGGCGGCGGGGACTGCATCTGCATAGGGAACCAGGAGCGCGGATACACGGAGTTACTTTTGCGGAAGGAGTCCGGGATCTCGTTGATATCGACTGTGTCGAGGGTGACGCGGACGCGGATGCGGCTGCCCTTGACGGGGTCCTCCACGAGGATGAACTTGCGCTTCTTGGCTTCGGGGAGGTCGCCGAAGAGGGACGCGCGATCGTCTTCTTCCGACTTGGAGCGCGCGGCGATGGGACGAGAGCCGTGAGGCATGGGCGCGCGACCATCGTGCGAGCCGGGGGCCATGGATGCGCCTCCTACGGAAGGATTAGAAGGGTAGTTGCTGGAGTATCCCTGGAAGACGTGGTTTTGTCGGACGTCGTCTCCGGAGCCAGCGGGTTGGCCGTTTGGTGCTTGGTGATGATGGTGATGTTGTTCATCCACATATTCATCGTTACCTACAAATGGGAACATTGAAAATTAGCCTCTCAGGGTTTTAGAGCCGGGAAGCAAAGCAGTAATAACACAAAGCAGTGGGAAGCAATACAATAATACAGAGACATGATAATGGGGTATTGGGTAGGTATCGCGAAAGGCAGGAGGCAAAGTGCAATGATGTATTATACAGGAAGTGCTCATAAAGCTAGACACTTTTTATCCCAAAATCCTCCCGTGTCAAACAGGTATACTCGCAAGAATGGTATCATAACATAATAATAATATCAACATCACATCTGGTGAAACATACCGACTTCATCCCCTCCTTGAGTATTTCCATCAGGATGGGCGTGGTGATGATGTAATTGAGGACCACCCATACCACTAAGGTTGGGTTTGCCCATGCTTCCCGTAGCGCCAGGGCCCATGTTCGAAGAAGCTGGCATCCCTGTCGGACTAGGACCAGTCATATGAGGTTGGTGCGTAGCCGCTTGAACCGCCTTACGATTGCTGATCTTAGCCATCCTCCGCACTCTTCGACTCCGCAATCGTGGATCTTGGTTACTGTTTCTCCAGCTATCGACTGCCCTTTGGATTAATCCTCTCTTGCCTCGTAGACAGGGGTTCAATTCTGCCAAGGCCCAGCCGACAGTGTTGCACTCAGTTTCGTAGACCAATCGATTTCCTCTGTATTGATCCTTGCTGCAGCAGGCTCGCGGATAAACACAATTTTCCGTTTTGAACTCTGGACTTAATGTTTCAACGTTCACAGATTCCACGTCACATCGGATGGTATACTCCATCTTTACGCGATCGCGCGAGTACTCGAAAGCGATCCATTGAACACCATTATTGTCTTGTCGCACAACCAACGGTGTCGTGGCTGGAATGGGACCAGGGGCCGCGTTTGGGTTCACACCACTCGCGCCTCCACCAGGCACACTGTTTTGTTGCATTTGTGGGGTACCGTTCGCAGAGTGCTGTGGAGGACCGAGAGGGGCCGCTGGACGCGCAATTTGTGGTGCGTGTGGCTCCATTTTCGTTCTCGGGCTGCCAGTCATGCCAGGCTGCTGGTGCTGATTCGCATGTTGCTGCTGCATAGGGTGCTGGCTTGTGGGATGAGACATGAGCAGATTTGGCTGGGAGGTCATTGAAGGATGATGCTGTTGCTGTTGTTGCTGCTGCTGTTGTTGTTGCTGCTGCGCGTATGGAGATGGCCCTCCTTGTGGCATAGGTGGCGGATATTGTTGCTGTGGCGGGCCAGGATAATACATCTGAGGATTTTGCTGCATTTGTGAAGGTGGTGCATACATTCTATGTTCGTGTGCAGGCGAGGCAACAGATGCAGGAGAATTTGACTGAGGAGTCTGGTAAATCGGAGGATATGGAGGGCGCGACATTTGCTGTGTGGCTGCCATGATATCTGGTGTTTCTGGGCCTAGATAGTCAAGTTAGTCAACGTGCCCTCAAAATTCGCAAAAAACGCGTCTGAAAACGCGTCTACGCACCTGCAGATGAATATGTACCAGATGCGCTGGGGGTGCTGTAAGGACTTGGATGTGTGGTATAATATGGCAGTTCTTGGTGATGTTGTCCTCCTGGTCCTGCTGCGGTTTGTGGGTATTGGCTCAATCCGTGGGCAGACGGATATCCGTTAGAATGTTGAGGTTGTGGAGGTGCCTGCTGGTGATGTTGATGAACAATGCTCGAGGGTCGAGGTTGTTGAAGATGGTGCGGCGGCGGAGGACCTTGCTGCGAGTGGTGGGGATGATGCTGCATTGATGCCAATTGTCAGCGATAGTTCTCTAGATGTTATGATGAATGCAACTGCAAGAAAGTAGAGACCATTGAGAAAAAGTAAGTCGCGTCGCGATGTTTATTTCGAGACTTGATATGTAGGAAAGTGGGAGGTCGATCCTTGATGACGAGGGTACAACTGCAGCAGCGCGGTACCTGGAATGGATCTTCTGACAGGACAGGCAGCGCGCAGGAGAAGTAGTAGTAGAAAAACAGTAAGAAATGCTTTAGATGCGGGACTGGGACAAGGGAAGAGAACGAGGGTGTACCTCAGTATAACAGATGCCTTGCTCTATTACGAAATTTTTCAGACGAGTGGACAAGGACCACAAGCGATGAAGGCAATGTCCGAGGGTCCAGTTTTTAAGTAGTGGATCTGACGAGGGTGAAAAGCTTATGAGATGAGAAGAACAAAGGCCTCGAAGGATGCCGGAGAATATTAACAGAATGGGGTAGGTAGAAGATTGATCGGAGCGAGGATAAAATGAACGAGGATATTTATTTGACGAGATGAATATTTGCGACGAGGGGGGAGCCAAGAAGGAAGCTTAAGCTTGAGATTCAAAACAAGACCGGGGTTTTTAATGGATGAGGGAGGACTTCTGGATTAAGGGAAAAAGGAAGAGGGCAAGGGGTTTAGAAATTGAAGTTATTCAGTGGGACCAAGGACAACGCATGGTATAAACGTGACAAGGTTTGTAGTGCATAAATTTGTATAAGGTGAACCGGGATATGCAAAACGTTGCAGGGAGTAAGAGATCCGGAAAAGGTATAGAATAAGAGAATAGGATACCAGGGGGCGCTTTTGTTTAGTTATAGAAAGGGTATGGGCGAAATACCAACGGGGAAGTTTCGGTTACGGGCTACAGAACCTGAAATGCAGCGGTGTGTGGTGGAGGCGACTAATTGTGGAAAGGAAAAGTTGGGCTGGAAAGTGGATACGCCACAGAGTTTTTAATCCCAGAACTTTGGTCTTATCTCATTTAGGCGAGTGAGGCAAAGGCAGAAAATAAAGAGAAAGGAAACTACCCTTTCTAATGCCGTTGCCGTGTGTCAGATTTAGAATATAGAAGCTTAGGAGAAATGAGGAGGAAGCATGAAAAAGACCATCCGTTAATGCGGCGTTGCTCCTTGGCAAAGACACTATGCCAAAGTCTCCTTAGAGTTGCTGTAGCCTAGTTGTCTGCTCCATGCTTGCCCGCCCGTTCGAAGGGTATGAATCCTCCCCAAGTTTCGCATACTCTTCCCATTGGTCGACTCGACCCAACATCCAAGAGGCGACTGCTATCTTAATCACTAAAGACCGCGTCCACCACCACGGAAAAGTATTGAATCGAGAGGCTGATGAAGCAAATGAGATCAGGTGCCGCTCGTACACAAAATCTTTGATCAACGAAGTTTTAGTTGCATACGTGCGCAACATTACAATTTCAATTTTTCCATCGAGTGACCAATCATACGACAGATATGAATTCGTCCCACACTTGCAGCCCAGAAATAATCGGTCAGAGATTAAAATCACCTGTATGTTGATCTTATCCAGCTAGCGAATAGGTGAAAGGGCCGTGCAAGTACGCTAACTTCTTTGCTCTGCCTCATCGCGTGGGATTGGACAGCTGAAAACGAGGACTTGTCAACTTGCAGGAAGACCCGGTTCAGTGTGAAACAAGCCCACGCATCCACAATTTGCTCGAGTCCAGCTCATGTTCATGTTCTGGAAAATAATGGAAGCCATTATTCCTTGCCATCCATGATCAGCAAGGAGACTTATCCTTGCAATCTATTCTAAAGAAGAACAACTTGCGAATTCTGGAAGATTTGAAAAAGGAAATAAAACAAGCCAGAGCACAAATAACTTTATTGCGATCGATGAGCAAAATACGGCATATCATTACCACCACTAACAATGCAAGAAAATGAAAGCTGCACACTTACATGATCGCCCACAACAGCAACGCCGGACTCTTCTTTGTACTGACGATGCGCCATTTCTGCAAGTATCTTTTAATCCAAGTCAGCATTTGTAATCTAAGCCACCGTTGAGCACCAGCCACAACGGACACCGTTGGGAAACAGTCCTCGAAACAGGGAAGAGTCATGTCATGCGATGCCTTGCACCATCCGTGCCCGGACAGGAATTAAGGAACAGTAGTGAGGGTCTAAACTTACGACTACGATTCAGGGGATGATGCCTTATGACGAATCTACTTGTAAAAGACCGACTGCGAAGATAATTGATGTGTGCGACGGAGGCTATGTGAAACAGCTGCCGTGTATTGTGTAAAATGCGATTCTCTGCTTGATTTCAAATTAGCTTTTTATCCTTTAATTCGATTTGTCTCATGCGACTTTAATGCAATCATCGAAACATAAAGCGGGTACATCGTGGTGCAAAAATAGATTCCGAAAACCACATCTCTATGAATCTCTTGAGACGATCTCATTGTGTGAAGCATCACAAGGGGTTAAAAAAGAAACAGCGTGAAAGGATGCGACTGAGGTAGATCGAGATGATAGTAGTGGGGTTCAGTCCGGGCACACGCAGGGCACTCAGTACCAGTGAGCTTCAAACGGAGAGTTCTGGCCCAGTGAAGCATCTTGGACTTTTAGATGGAATACCGAATTTCTTCAGCCATCTGACAAGCCTGTGCCGTACAACAATGGGACGGACCGGCATTGGGCCCCTCCAAGATCGGATCAGGGTGGTAGAGCATGGCAAGGTTTGATGCCGTAGCTTCGAATTTCGAGCAGGGTATGCTCCCGATTGCGTACGTGCCGGAACTCGAAAAACTCCCATCTTTCGTTCGAAATTCATTGGCCACTTAACCAAGATCCTCGAGCGCAAAACGGATATTCGAAAGGTTGGATATGAAGTAATAAACAGGAAGGGTACTCACAAATCTGATTCAGATAGACCGTAAATGTGAAGAATTGAAGACAGCACTGCAACAGGTGTTAGCCTTTTCGATAGAGTACTTGGGAATATGAATCTGCAAATAGGAAAGGCGCATGCATGCATACAAGATGGATCTGCAAGAGCCGTGCTCAGTCGTTATGGTTGGGAAAGGAAGTGAATGAGGCTGATAGCAAAAAGATCAGGTACAGCGGTGGCAGTTGCAAGATATAATATAGAAGCAAGGGTAGACTCGGTTGACAAAACAGATTGAAGAAGAGAGTCACAGTGATAAGAGATGTGGGAGGGTTGCAGCCCGGACAAGGGCCATAAAAAGTGATCATCTGCAGCAAACCCTGGAAGCGACTGGTACTTCGCTAAGAGGGTGAGGGAGGGTGGAGGGTGGAGAACAACATGGATGGAGAAACAGCCGACGATAGTTCAATTGCGGTGGAGAATTGACAGGAAAAGGACGTAGGCCCAGACCACATACCTTTTGCTTGCTAATTTGTTCGAGCGGGGAATAATTGTCCTTTGGGTTCTGAGACTTTTAAAGTTGCATTGAAGCGCGGGGGTGTTTTCTGTCAACTTGTTTAGCTATGAAGCTATCCTGTCCATCAGACCAGGATAAGATCTCTTACCGATAAGCGCCACAGAGCCTTGAAGATTATAGATGTATTGTTGCGACTGTCTCTGAACAACGGCGCATCCAATATTCTATCTCGTAGTGGAGTAGTAGAGAATTTTCACTCAGGAAGTCGAAGCAGAAGCAGGTTGTATGGGAAATTGCGAACTGCGTACAGCAGCAAATTCTCTCTTGAACAGGTCGCCGGCCTTCTAAATTTGTATTCGATGCGTCGCGCCGCGTCGGTCCTGTATCGTGGTAGATTTATGTCGTATGTAGGTAATTTATCCTGCAAGCTTATTTTTCTTTGGGAAACCAACAAGATCCGACTCTCAGTTATAATCGCCACCCGAGATCCGGCTAAGTGGATAGGTGCTATGCTCGTCGAAGCTTTCAGAGTGATGTACCTGGGGTCGGGGGATGGATGGCTGCCGCTGGGGATCGTGGGCGGGTATGTACTAGGGTGCAGACGAGTGCTGGGTAATAATCGAAATCTGCGTTACACAAAAGTTAGTCCTGTGTATTGAAACTCTGCTAGAAGCTGAAAAAGGCCAACACCGACTGCTGTAAGACTGATGTGATGTTTGTTGGGAGCTTTGAAGGATGCGAGATGAAATCGAGGTAGATTCATACGATGCCCGTGTTTGCGCAAAGCTTGGAAACGGCGCGTCTGGCTATTTGTACGATATTCCACGTTGCGGAGTTGTACATCTGGCGATTGCTGGTAACGGGAGCACAAGGTCGAGAGCAATATCGCGGTGGAGGCGGTAGCTAGGTATGCTGAAGAGAGTGGAAGGAATCGCTAAGCTGTAAGGCTCCGAGACGCGTTCAAATCGAGTGCGGAGGCATTCACCACGATGATACTCGAGCAAATCCAAGAATTCGGCAGGAGAATAGGAAAATAATTGGATCTAACCTTCTGTATGGATTTGTCGCACATGGACAATCTGCAATGTACGATTGTACCCACCACGAGGTTGTGGGATAGTGAATATCGTGTGTAGGTCGCGTTTACTTAGGCTGCTCCGTTGATGCGCCCGTACGTTCGAGTTGTATAGGGTGGAGGTGATTTGATGTGGACGAGCAATAGGTCGGAGTTGGTCTGCAGCTTCGCGAGAATGGTATGAGTCGACGTGCATACACTTCGTGCAGTGACAGGTAGCTCTGGTGTGACCCTAGGCAGTACCTTGTTCGCAAGTTCGCCGTAGTACCGAGGTTGGGAAATTCGGAGATCTTTGCGGGTGGGAATATTGGCGTTTGCGACCACAGTGTAACGAGACAGCTGCAGCGATAAATCTAGACTCGAGGTTCCGCTTCGATGTGGGTAAGGAAGTCGAGTCCTAAATGGTTGATTGTTGACTGCGAATAGCTTCAACTTCTTCAAGTCGAAAAGGCGGTCGGGGTTGGATTTTTTTGCCAACGGCGTTCTGCGGAAGCAGGGATCGCGATTACGCCCGTCTCTTTCGGTGAAGTCGAAGATCCTTGTCAATAAATGCACAAACAAAGCTGCCGAAAGCTTGATTGATAGACCAGGTTTATAAAAGTCGTGGCTTCAACAAATGGCAGGTGCAGACTCTAGACGTTCTCACGCACTTTTCGATGAAGAACTGGGATGATGGACGTTGGCCCGGTCCAGAGATTTGGGGTTTTAAGGTTTTGGGGGTGTGGTGGGTTTTGATGGATTGGCAATAGGTGAAGGGTGTAAAGGCACTCGGGACTGAAAGGTGAAGGGTGAAGGGTGAAGGGTGAAGGGTGAAGGGTGAAGGGTGAAGGGTGAAGGGTAAAGCCTTGAAACTTTTGAGGTTTTTGGGATTTTGGAGGTTACCGGTATGAGGTAGTGGTAGTGTATTGTGGGGGACTTGGGACGGGATGGGAACTGGGTATGGGTTCTGGTTTGCCTGGGTTTGCACCGGTTGAATGGGGTAATTTTGCTGGAGAACAAAGCAAACAAGGTCCAGGGCTCGAGGAAATGATGTCCCGGATGTTGGACGACTAAAAAACAGATCAAAGGAATTCCAGGGTTTAGAAATGATCCAGATTTTACATGAAGCGATGATTTGTTGATGCTGATAGCAGTCAAACGCTCCGAGAAAATTAGAGTAATAAGAGTAATAACAGCGAACCTTGATCCAAAAAGACTTGTCACAGTCCGAGAGCAAAAAGGCAGGCAGTTGGTATCTGGCAGCTGGCAGATGATGATCAACAAGGATGAGAGAGGAAAGTAGCTCTTGAAACTTGGCCTAGATAGAGCAACGCATACGCAACGTGAAAGATAGCGTGGAGTATGAAGAACGAACGCCGGTGGTAGGATGAACGACACGTTCCGGATTCGTGGTAGACTTTCGCAGAACAAGGCGATCGAGGGAAAGAAGTGCCTTCTGTCTCGTAGGTAGCCAATGATTGGATTAGCAGAGGAAAGCACGAAGTAGGTTTGTAATCCAAGGTAAGAGCTAGTTGGAAAACAGCTCAACATCTCCTCGTCTGCACCAATTGGGTCGCTATCCCTCAGGCGGATCTCATCTCATACAATATAATATGTACAGTGATAAGTATATTCCCACAAGTGTGCTGTGCGCTTACTTCGTACTTCCGTACCTAAAGCTTCCTAGATAGGCATGTTGATGCCGTATAGGTGTATCGTATAGGGAAAACGATGGTTATTGCTGCCAAATCCAATATATTGTATCAGAACGAATCAAACGCAGTCGGATCCTTTACTTAGGTATCCATAATCCATTCGAGCCCTTTCGAGGTTTCATACGGATAGGCAATGAGCAGACGAAGGGCCGTCCACGGTCCACCAAGTGTGATATCCATAATCATGTAAGAAAGACTTCCTTCCCCAATAATATTGATTGAACGTACGAAACGCCCCCACCGATAAATTGGCTGAAGGATGAATATGCTAGACCGTCAAACCTTTTCGGTCTATGAACCAGTCCCGCGAAAAAGGATACACTTGCACTTGATAGGTAATATGATATCAGATAGACTACAGCGTGATTTGATTGCATGACCGCGACTTGGCAGGAGGCAGAAGAGACATACGAACAAAAAAGCCACACTGCTCAGTTCCCCGTCCGAAACAAAAACGTTTCCAAAAAGCCCCAGCGGCTCGAGTCTTCCTGGCCGCGCAATTTTGCATCGGACCTTTGACCTATTCCGGCAGTCAGCGAAGATCACAGAGGCCAATAAAAGCCATCAAGTGATGATAAAACAGAGTAACCTTCATCCTAAGTTTCATGGCCCTTTTACCCAGTTGAGTAAGGTAAGAGAAATAAACTTCCTCTGCTCTTGCACATGACATGATTCGCGGTGGGATAAGAGGTCGATACAAGTGGCCAGCTGGGTGAGAGTCATACAAGGCACACTTCAATATAGATGGTTATGCTTAAGATGATTTCGCGTCTCAGAATATGCAAAGTTTTACGAACGGACAAGATATTACTGTGGAGAAACACGAAAAGGTAGCGCGAGGCCCTTGGCTTTGGTTCGAGCACTAGAAACTTCGCGACGGTTTGCTTGCACAAAAGGGGCTAAAGACATACAAACGGTTTGGCTGTTCACGTGTCTAAAATGAAATCATGTATCGTTGTTTTTTAGATCCGGACGCATCTCCCGTTTAGCAAGGTTAGAGAAATGAGAACAGACGTATTTGTCGAGCACTTGGATAATGAATCGTATTGGCAGATGAAAGCAAATTAAGGACGCTCGTAATGGGAGGGAGAGCTGCCAAAATCAGACTACGAAGTATAGTACCATTGATGACGACTGTGATAACATGTGATCTCGTAGGCAGATAGTGCCCGGCCAAATGCTGCCTCTTTCTCGGTCCATCTCCACCTGCAAATGCCGAAGCCTCACGACATCATAAATTGCATTGCTTCATCTCTCGGAGTTCCCGTCTCTCCAATGTGCCAATGTGCCATACTGATTGATATGGAATCATCGATCCGCTCTATCTTACGAGCATGTGTCATGCTCGTGTCTAATCTGTCTTTTCCCCTTTCCACTGCTTCCAACTTCCTTCCCGTTACTCTCTCGAGTCCGTGTGGAAATGCCTTCCAGCTTCCGGTGATCGCATAGCCAATCATTACCCTAGTTCTGACCGTTTTTACCCGGAACAAGAATATTCCTTCGGTGAGGGAGTTTGGGCAGCTGAGATTGCCCGTTTGTGAACGCTCGTTCCGGGACGTTTTGCGTTTGTACTGTAAAACATGCTCAACGTTCGTAGAACTTGAAGTGAGGTTGAAAACTTGCGCGAGCAGATGGATCGCGATAGTTTTTTAAGTTTATTTGACCCATGGTCAGCTCCTAGGCTGGACTCTGGAGAGTACCGGCATCGTGAACCCTTCGCGGGGTGCCTGCGTGGTTCGTTGGACCCCCATCGCATGCCTCACACCTCATGGTCCTCCCCAAAGCCTTGTACGTTGCCTCTGCCCTGCTGCTCGGAGAATTAGACCGCTGTAAATTCAGCTCCCTCGAGGATTCTCATCTTGCACCAAAGTGACATGTCAGAGCGGGAGGGAAGGGGGCCACGGTACTTTCGGGGATTGCCAGATTGACGATCTTGGTCTTCTAGGCCTCCCCTACACAGTCATTACAACATTGGAATTCATGGAATTCGATATTATCGCCGATATCATCACGATCGCCCAAACTTTGTTGGCTTTTGGGCTCATATCCGATGCTACCGAGGTGAGGTATTTCTCATGCGCCCCTGTGGCACAATCACACGAAGTAACGCTCTGAATTGAAAACGAATAATACGACCAATAGCACTGGAGATTACTACCAAAAGGTCGCGCGTCGCCCGAGACTTTCAACGGCAAAAGTTTCTCATACGTCCCGTCATATATCTTCAGCGCCATTATTGCATGTCTCCATTGGTTTGTGCGCTTGCATGGGCGGCTTGATTACAAGGGTGGCCAGCGAGGGACTTTCTTGGGGGTGTGGGCATGGCGGCCTCACGCCTTTGGAGCTCCCTGTCAACTTGACTTAAGACAACGTTGAACGCTTTAACTTCGCTCCCCCTGTTTGACAGCTGTTGGTTCCTTGTCGACGTTTGGACTCATGCTTGGGAACGTCAATATCAACCTCATGGCAAATGTGCATGGGGATATACTGTACCTTACAGCAAAGACAGCATCACGTGGGTTCTATCACATTTCCAAGAGCTCGTCGGACGATCGCATGGCCTGCAATTATTCATGTGACTATTACCTGGCCTACGGGAACAATTTTGTGTATCTAGCTGTTGGCCACGAAGTTTGAGTCACCGCGAGACCCGACAGTATGAAATTGTGGCAAGTCCCCGTGGCGAATAGGCCTTTTGCGTGTGGTTACCTTATGCATTCATTACTCGACACTACCTGATGAGATAACTCGGCCGACTTAAGACCTAGTGGCTCGGAAGTACCTCAAATCTCTGTTAAATCAGCCACCAGTGCGAAATACAATCAAATGATTTTAGGTTCAGAATCGATACTCCTTCATTAGGTATAGTATAATCCACGCCGTGAGTATTCGTACTTGTATACCGTACTTCCTCTGCTTCTTAGTACGAGATTGAAGTTTCGGTGACGGTCCCCGGGTGCAACTGTGAACTATTTTTAGTCCCACCCAAGAACCTTTTTCCGACCGAAGATCAAACACGGCTCTGCTATTCGCAGTCGCGGAACAATCGTTCCGAGAGGACAGTTTTTAGTGGAAAATCAGGCAAGACTAAAATTGGAATCACCGAAGTTGTTAACAGTCGTTACGAAACCCGCGGGAGAAAGCGACCGGAGGAGAGATGAAATCATGAAAAGAAGCCATCAAATTTCATCAGATATCTTCAGACTTCAGTCAACGCATCTGAGGCACACGGAGTCGCATTTCGGGGAAGCTGGTTCGAAATGCTACTTGAGATATGCGGGAGTGAGAAGTACATGCCCTGATGCATGCAAACATTCCCTACCAGTATTGCCCTGAAGCTTGCCTGTCTGGCCTGTCTGGCCTGTCTTGCCCGACAAACCTCCCTATCTCCAATCTACAAGTGACGAACGGGGCGTAAATCGAGTGATCCTCAATTTCCACCCCCACAGAAAAGGTTCCAGACCAATCTTTTATGATATGTTTCCCTACCTTTGTATAGGCTATAGCGACTGAATCACTGATAACCTGAGCGGGCGGCAGTTACGCTTGTTCCGGAAAGCCCATTTTAATATTCCCTCAATATATAGTATAATGCATAATCAGGGAATTACGTCTCGGATAATTAGACAGTTATATAACCTATTTGGTGCTAGTTCCCCGCGGTCTGCATTATCTCACGAATGTCTGCTAGACTTTCCCAAAAGGAAAAGGAATTAAAAAGATTATGAACAAAACACGATTCTCTTCAATGAAAAGAAAAAACCTAAACAAACACTGCCACGTCTTGCGCATGCCAGCCCCGAGACATCCGGTCCTACAGGTCAGACTGAGTATAGCAGATAGAACTTAAAAGCTCCTACTGGCTCGCGCGCCCAGACCTCAAAAGCAGCACCGTCGCCTCACATGATCTTACACCTCCCCTACGGAAACGGCCAGGTTCCGCGCACCAATGGCACACAAGTACAGCCTTATACCAGGAGCAACATATACCCTCCACAAGGAGTATGTCCCGATCAATTTTCAGCAGCGCGGACAAATGACGACGCTGCTTTGGAGGGGAGGGCATGATGATGATGCTTATGAGGGATGCGATGCGGTGCTGTGCTCAGTATTACGACATCCTAGATGTAACACCCCATCTTGACCACATCTCTCTGAGTTACGACTTTGACATAATACTTTGATGTGTGTAGATGTGAATATAGAAACTCGCCACACACACATTTACTCCAGCAGCTGCGGCAGCTGCAGCGGCCAGAAAAGGAGCACGCCACGTGCTGTGCCTCTTATCAGCATGCGTATTTTCCCTCCCTCCTTCAGCTTGGTTGGTGTCTTCCCAAAACTACGTCCATCCATTCATACCGGAGATGAGAGTAGCAGAACCCAATGCTACCCTCCCAGCCTGCCTCTTTTTGCCTGCCCTTCCTTTTCTCCTGCAGCATGCATGTGGGTGGTGCTGACACACGGAAGGATTTCTGTGACCCGCAGGACCGTAGCAAGCCACAATATAAAATTTGATAGAAACGTTACTAAAAACTGGGAGAAAGAGGAAAGAGACGAGGGCGATCGCGAAAGATGGCTCCGTGGATGACGATTCTCAAGGGTGTGGGAACTTCTTGGTAAGGCACGAGGGCGAGGAAAAAGAAAAGGGACATTTCCTAACAGAGGAAGAGAGCGAATCCCTTGGTTGGCTTGGGTACAGTAGATTCGTGGGAGTTACGCTTTACGGTGCGAACGGACGGTGCAGTGCGTGCGTGCATCCTGGCCGGGCTCTAGAGTGGTGTTTGGTAATGGTAATCGAGAACAGTAACCTTACTGCCTGCATGATCTATCTGTGCAGCGAAAGTGTATGTCCGAAGTAGTAGCAGGTCAGTAGGCTGATACATACAGCCCATCTCGACGAATTGCATTTTCGTTCCTTTCGTAACGCGCTTTCGCTTTCGCACCCCCATCTTACACCGCTTTAGGCATATGCGATTGATCAATGATCGGTCTCAGGCTCGTAAGATGCCACCAATGGATATGGATATTCGCGTGCTGCGTGCAGAGTGATTTTTGTGATCGACGATACGGTGCGCGGAGCTGAGAAGGTGCATTCTCAATACGATATCATATGAGATAATTTGATGGATGCTTTGTAATATCATATGGGAGCGAGCGAAAGATCGGTGAAAGAAGATATGCATCTTACTGTACCCTTCCTTCCGGAACGGACTGCTGGTGTCGTAGACTCGTAGTGCAGGTTCAACATGCATGGTGAAGATAAAGGGGAATGGGGAGGTGAGATCAGACGGCGGTGATGTGATGGATAGTGTAACGTGCGAGCAGAGAAATGGGGTCGTCGAGTTACAGCACATGTATTTATCGAGAGACGGGGATGCAGGAAGCCGTTTGGTGGAATGGAAAATGGGGGTAGAGCTGGGAAATGGGGATAGATGGGAGGGGGAATCGGCGACTAGGGACGACCGAGTGGTTGTTTTTGTGCTTAACGTTGTGAGGAGAGCGACGAGCGCTGCGCTGCGCTGCGGTAGGGTTCTACGGATTATGGGGATTGGGGATGGGACTGCAAATTGGGGTTCTGGGCTCTGGGTTCTGGGTTCTGGACGAGGGGTACGGGTAAGTACAGTTACCGTAACATTTTGCAATTATCCTTTTGCTTGGTTTTGCTTCTGGGGTCGCGCGTTCCCTTGGGTCGATGATACTTTTGTGCGATGTGACAGCCTTGAGAGCAGCATGGTTCTTGACGACGGCGTTTCATCGCTGGGCATGGAGTTTTGGGACCGATGATGAACACGTGATCACGCACCTTTGTCGTCGCTTCGAAATCGACGGATTAGAGTCGAGGTCGACGACGAGCTCTGGTTATTGCAGAATCCCGTGTATGTGACTTACAGATATCAGAATCAATTCAACTGACATACAAACTCACGTGTCCAATGCTGCGCGTGCCCTCACTCCTCTTTCCCTCATTCCCTCACATCGCGCAACCAAACTAAATATCACGACATCCGCCTAAATTGGCAATTCTGCGTCACATCGCGCTCCACCTCCATGTTCGAACCAAACATGATCCATCAATTCACATGGAACGCGTCTTCTGCTTGGGTGAAGCTATGGAGTTATTCGGTCTTGTTACTTGGTAAACCCGGAGACCTCTGAGCACGATGATGTATGGTTGGCTGCAACCTTCAAGTGAGGGGACGGCTGGATATGTTGCACCAGATTTGGACCTTATCGCTGTGGATAAGGAAAATTAGAGATTTCCTGACGAGCTTGATACAAGTGCCTTCAAGTGTCATGTTCCTGGATATTCTCCGCTACTTAACCAAGTGGAAGAGTTTTCGAAATCTGTAAGGTCAAGTTTGGCAGACTGCGGAAGTTCCTGAGAATCAAAGTACTGTACCTGTACGGGCTATCTCATCCAATGGCAGCTTCAATTGATCCCGAAAAGCACCTTGCTTCCTCCCCGTCGCAATCTGCAAGTAAACATGTAGACATATCTTCTACTGGTCCCAAGCAGCTGGACGATAATTACGAATTGTTCCAGAATGCTAGAGCTATTGAGGTCGATCCTCAGGAAGCAAAGAGAGTCCTGCGGAAGATTGATATCCGTCTTATGCCGATACTCTTTGTTACCTACATGCTGCAATATCTAGATAAGAACTCTCTCAACTTCTCAAGCGTGTACGGGTTGCAGAAAGGAACGCATCTTAAAGGACAAGATTATTCCTGGCTGGGGTATGATTATTTCTGCGTGTCTCATTGCATTTTCGCCTGCTAACCACGACATAGTTCCATATTCTACTTCGGTTATCTGTTCTCCCAGTTCCCGTCAGGCTATTTACTTCAACGTCTCCCGATTGGGAAGTTCCTCTCATTGACTACAATCGCGTGGGGAGTTGTCCTCATCACCACCCCAGCATGTACTTCATTCGGCGGCATAGCGACCAATCGCTTCATTCTTGGTGCTCTTGAAGCGGCTGTTAACCCTGGTTTCGTTCTCCTCATGTCCATGTGGTACACCTCAGCCGAGCAGCCCCTTCGCCTAGAAACATACTACTGCACGAATGGCATCGCCACAATGTTCGGTGGCCTCATCGGCTATGCTGTCGGCCACATCACCACCGGTCTTGCGAAATGGATGTACGTCTTCCTCATCTTCGGGTCCATCTCCATCTTCTGGGGCATCGTTTCCCTTCTCGTTCTCCCAGACCTCCCCTCGACGGCCAAATTCCTCACCCCCCACGAACGCCTCATCGCTGTCAGTCGTGTAGCATCTAACCGTCAAGGAGTCAAGAACCACCGCTTCCAATCCTACCAAGCATGGCAAACCCTCCGCGACCCCAAAACATGGATCCTCTTCGTCATGGCCGTCGGCGCACAAGTCCCAAACTCCGCCCTCACATCCTTCACCAGCATCATCGTCGGCTCCTTCGGCTTCGACACCCTTGGCACGCAATACCTGCAGATTCCCGGCGGCGCAGTACAATTCCTCGCTCTCATCGCAGGCGGCTACATCTGCACCAAATTCCCCCGCAACTCCCGCTGCATCACCATGATTGTCGCAAACAGCATCTGCATCATCGGATCCGGGCTGCTGGTTGGTCTTCCCAGGTCTAATAAATGGGGCAGGCTGGTCGCTCTATGGTTGTGCTATTTTCAGGGACTGGGCTTCAGCATGAGCTTGACGATGGTGTCGAGTAATGTGGCGGGGTATACGAAGAAACAACTCACAGGCGCGGTGCTGTTCACGGGGTATTGTGTGGGGAATATTATTGGGCCGCAGACTTTCATTGCGAGTGAAGCTCGTAAGTCTTTTCTTCATTATGCCGTCATCACTATTTCCCCCCCCTTTTTTTACTCCCCCAAATGCTAACCACACCCTCAAGCCGCCTACCACTCAGCATACATCGCCATGCTGGTAGGCTACTCCGTTAAGCTCGCCTCAGTAGTAGTCCTGTACATCTACATGTACACGAGCAACAAACGCCGAGACAGGGAGCAGGCGGAGAGAGGTGATGCGAGCGAGGAGGAGGAGAGGGAGGCTGTCGAGAAGGGTATGCTGGATATGACGGAGATTGATAATAGAGGTTTTAGATATATTTTGTAAGAGAGAAGGAGAAAGAAAGAGATAATGAAGTTTGTTTAATTTGACCAGAATGTTTGTGTGCATGTGCATGTGATGTTTGGGTTTGGAGTTGTTTGCTGTGAGGGGGGATGTGAAGAGGTGGATGCAGGTATGGAGGATAGGAGGGGAAGTGATGTGATGTGCTGTGCGTATATAATCTTACTTGAGATTATTTCGTTCTCGCACTGCACGTCCCCTCGAGTTAGCGGATCCTCTCAGCAGTGATTTATTCTTGCGTTTACTGCTACGAAAACAAGGACTTCTAGTCGGCCTCGTTCTTAGCGGTGAGAAGCTCCCTTATATCAGGTGTCTCCTTGATACACTGTATACCGACTCAAAATATTCAAAGTGTCTCGAGAAATCCACAGGCTCGAATCCTGTGCGCGGCGCATTTGGTTGCTTTCTACGATTATTCTTTTCCCACTTGAATTCATTTATTCGGGACCCTACAAAAGAAAGGAAGATGCTGACGACGAGATGAGATGATACAGCGAGAGGTTGAGACCGACGGTGGAGCGGGGGATCGTCTCGGTGCGGGAAAATGCTTGCTTGCTTGTTGTGCTGTGATGGCGTTGGGGCTGGGGCTGGTGGTGGTAAGGAGTGATGCTGTGTGGGGAATAGGTAGGGAGGGGTTCATGAGCTACGGTAGAAATTTGAAGCTGGGAGGCGGAAAGGGGGCCTCACTTCAGGTATGGAAGTGACTTCAGTACATCATCATAGCACCACTTGATCTTCCTGGCGATTTCTCGATCTCTCTGGGTGCATAGATATAAATAATCTCATGGCATTAGTGACGATTCAAGGTCGCTGTATCTCCATAAAACTAACAGAAATCGAACTGATTTATTTGCATATTTTTCTTTTCTTCGAGTGGGGTCTAGAATTTCATAGCAGCAGCTACCTCGAATACCTAATCCAATCAAAGTAAATTGGATGGGCTAATACTGGTATTTGTATGACATAATTCACCCACATTCAACTCTACACATCCTCCCCCTCCCAAACCGCCTCAATCAAGCTCATTCTCGACCCCATCAGTCTCTTAACACCCAAAAATCGAAACCCCCCAGCCCCTCTAAAAAGCTCTTCCCAATCTCTTGGTCCCCTCTCCTGCGCGTTCAACAACGACAACATAACCAAATCCATCGTCCTCATAACCTTCTCTTCCGGCCCCTCATACCCCTTCCCCGATTCCGGCAAGCAATAATCATTAATCAAAACCCTCGCCCCCTTCTTCAACGCCGGCTTCAGCTGATTCAAGATATTCGTTGCGTACTTATTACTATGATTGTGCATGATCCAACGGAAGAGATACACATCCGCATGTTTGGTCGGCTGAGCGGTATGGAAATCATGAACCATGTATTTGATTCTCGGCGCGAGCGAGTCGTCAAGTTGAGGGGCGCTGGCGATCGTTTTGAGGAGATCTTGGACGACGAATTTAAGATTTGGGAATTGCTTGGCTAGTTCAATGCAGACGAAGCCGTGGGAGCCGCCGAGATCGACTATGGTGCCGTGATGTGCATCTAGAGCTGCCCAGTCGTAGTTGTTGATAAGATGGGAGAGTTCGTAGCCTTCGCCTGTGGTAAGGGATGCCATGGCGCCGCCTAGACGTTTTGCCCTTAGGGGTGATTTTCCTAATGTGACGAACATGGGTTCGATATTGGCGGTGTCGTTGGCGAGACAGAAGCCGGATTGTGTAGGTTCGGAGGCTGAAGGGTATTGGTCGAGAGCTGGAATAGTCTTTTCCGAGGCCTAGGACCATGTTAGTCCCACGGTGAGATGTGGCAGTTTATGGATAAGGGGCAAGAGGCACCCTGAACCGAGGCGAAAACTGATGTATAAAGGTAACGTACCGGCCACATATCTTCTACGCAGAACCCGACCCAGTCAGCCATCGCCTGATCTTCAGCTAGTATCTTACTGGCGGCCGTATGGGCTATGACACCGGGCTTAACCTCTTGGAAAATCCTATTCGTCATGGCATGCCTCAATAATCTTCTTACATTGATGATATCAAGCCCAACCTTTTCCGCGATTTCTTCGAAGGTTGAGGTCCCGTTTATGGGGAATGATTGAGCTGTGACTCTATCAGCTACGCAGTCAACTTATGGGGTAAATACCTGGATCTCACCAATATTGTAGTGATAAATGGCCCGCAGTGATAGCGAATTGTTGTGCTGTAATCTCCTCAGCATTCATCCTCGATGACATTACGGCAAGGGACTTCGAAGAAGGGAGGTTCATACATCCCAAGCTAGACATCTAAGCCCTTGCTCTGCCCCTGTGAGCAATTCGCCCAGTTCTGCCGTAGCCTTGATCACTTCTTCCCTCGCTCTTTGCAACGCATCTGGAAGCTTTGGGAAGCCTACGGCCGAATCAACATTGAAGCTTGGTTCTGGAAGACCATTCTCTTTCATGTAAGAACTGATTTTCTCCGTTTCCTGAGCGATCTTTGCGGCCAGCTTCACAAGACTAGATGTAGATAGAGCAGGCCCTCCAGCACTGGGTGCATGCGTCTGCTCATGATAAGAACCGACGACTGATGCCACATGCCTGATGATTGGTTTCTTGAGGATAGTGTTTCGAGGGCGACATATGCGCAACGAGGTAGATATGTTTAAGCGGAGACAACTAAAAACTGCATTTCGACCACTCATACTAGACATTATTTTGAGCAGCCGCGCTGCGTGGCACGACTGAAGGTGCAGTAACCGTGGTTTGGCTTCAAAGCAAGAGGTTGATAGAAGATAGATATGCACTACATTCAAATGCTTCGCAACGAGATTTTGATCGCTTCCTAGCTCATATCATGTATAGGAATCAGGCACCAGATATCCATCGCACTATTGAATTTCCACGTGAGGTCAGCGTACTCTTTTGAAAGTATTCGCGACCATTGGGTCGGATATTAACCCTGAAATGCTGGCCAAGTCCGTCCATATTACAGGTGGTATCTCCTTATCATGCTGACACGGTTGAATAGCGGGGATATGTTCCCCTTCCCGTTTTATTTGTTGGAAGCAAGCTGATGGAACACTGCGAGCGATGAAAAAAGGGAATGCATTTAACTTAGGAGAGGGAACCGGTTTTTAACTTAGGGGCAAGGCCAGCAAGAATACATACAGCTTTGCATAAATATTTCATAATGTTTGTGCAATTGCACATTTGTACATAGTCCAAGCGTGGGATGAGATTTGCATAAAGTTTTGTCGTTGCCAAACAAGATGACTGCAGATTCGATTCCGCAACACTCAAAGTACAATGGTTTACCATCGATCTGTACCCAATTCTCGTCGACTGTTTGATTTTCGGTGCTTGGGTGTCACTCTCGCCCTGAGACCACGGAATCCTGCATCACTTTTAAAGACGAAAGAATCCACAATCTTACTTCCTGGGAGGGAGCAGACTCGACAACTAATCGTCGGCATTACGGTGGCACTCCTACGGAAAGTCTCGCTTCCTAACAACGCTTTCCGTAGGAGGCACCGTAATGCCGACGATCACTTCTGGTCGACTGTGTGGTTAAATTAACCATGTCTCGTTTCTGCTATCCTTGGATCTCACAGCCTAGCAATGGACATTTTCTTCGGAATTCATGGCAGGGTAGGCTGACACTCTTTTAGCAGAACTTTCTCCGGTCTTATATGTCTCATTCTCTCCTCGTCTCGAAGAGCAACGACAATAGAGTTACGGTAAAGCGACCCTGCAATTAAATGTTTACTAAATCGCAAGATACCTCGACCAACAGCCTTCCCTATGCGTTACTTCGCCTTAACCTCGGTAGGCCTGCTGTGAATTATTTGCTCACAGCACGAAAGCCGCATGCACGAGTCTGCTCTTCCCTAGTCAGCAATTGCTATGCCTTGTCGTCAATGGTCAACACGAAGTACGTACGATAGTCGCATAGTTAGAAAGCCAGCTCCATGTGCTTTATCTCGTGTTACAAGGGATGCCTAGCATTTCATGGATTCGATTGGTAGTGTTAAAGTACATGCATTATGTCCGCATTCGCCGAGAGTAAGCTTGTCCCCTTGAGTGCCAACTAGACACGGCCTTACCAAAAAAATGAGGTGGGGAGGTCGCTTATGGCAGTCAAGGGGAGACCAACCGTTGCAACTTGGACGGTATGTTGTCCTGTGGTTGCATTCCCTGTGAGGGGCATCCGGAAAAACCAGTCTTTATACCGAGAAGGTGGACTGCTTGAATCTCTTCAAAAGGACGTCCCCTCTCCTCTGTGAAGTTCCTCAGTTTGGTTTTGCTCAACCTTCTTGGAACATTGCAAAAATGCTCACAGCTATTTTCTTCTTGGCGTTGGGGTTTTCCGGACAGGCGTACTCTACGCAGTCTTCGCAATTCCATGGTCGAGAATATGCAAACAAGTGCATGGCAGCGGTATGGTTTTCCTCCCATTCTTCATATTGCCACGCTCATAAAGATAGTGCATGGAGCTTCAGCGGACACTGCAAAGCAAGGTATCCTTCCCGAACAGTACCGAATACGTGTACGAGGAATCTCAATATTGGTCTGCCCAACAGTCTTCTGCTGTGCCTACATGCAGAATAGCACCTTTAAGTGCTAAAGATGTCTCTCAAGCGATCCTTGCACTCAAGAAAAATCAATGTCAATTCGCAGTCAAAAGTGGAGGTCATTCTGCTTTCCGCGGCGGATCGAATATTGACGGTGGAGTTACAATAGATCTGCTTCATCTCAACCAAGTAGATGTTTCTGCGGACCAAAAGTCAACATCTCTTGGTCCCGGGAATAGATGGCTCGATGTATATAGTAAGCTAGATGCAAGGAATCTTTCCGTGGTGGGCGGAAGGGTGGCAGACATTGGTGTTGGCGGGTTAACGCTTGGAGGTGGGATCTCGTTCTTTTCGAACCGGTATGGATGGGCATGTGACAATGTCATCAACTACGAGGTTTGATTTCCATCTGTAGTCTTTGTATTCATGAAATTAACTCTGGATAAGGTGGTCCTAGCTGATGGCAGCATCCGAAACGTCAACAAAGCCTCCTATCCCGATTTGTTTTTCGCACTGCGGGGAGGGGGCAACAACTTCGGTGTCGTCACTCGATTCGATGTCAATACTTTTCCGCAAGGCCCTATGCTGGGTGGCATGCAGTATTATGATTGGAGTTATAGATCCACGTTGTTCAAGGCCTTTGAAGAATTTAACATCAATTCGCCAACAGATCCTTATGGTGCTCTCATCCTTTCATTCGGTTATGATCAAGCAAACGACGTCTATGCTGCAATTACAGACCTCGAGTACGGAAAGCCGGTTCTCAATCCTCCGATCTTGCAAAACTTCACCTCTATCCCTCATCTAGTCTCGACAGTTACAATTACGAACTTATCTCAGTTGACAATAGACATCAAGGGTGCAGACCCATATGGGTATAGGTTCGTGTTATACGTCTACTGCGGCTTTCTTTCAGAACGCTGATGCTGATCCAATCCTCAAATAGACAAAGTTACTGGACCTTGACGATGAAAAACAATGCGGACTTGATGGGAAAAGTAATGGATATTTTTCAGGAAGTGGTCGACCCCCTCAAAAATCTGACAGGTATTCTCCCTGCAATATCATTTCAGCCCATCAGCACAGCTATGACGTCTCATTTCACTGGAAATGCTCTTGGGGTTACAGCTGCCGATGGACCGACGACGAGTAAGTCCCATTCATATATTAGAGAAAGGGTTTATTACTAACAGTAACCAGACATCAACCTCGCCCTAAGGTGGTCTCTCGCTAGCGACGATGATGTGATCCAGAACGCAGCACGTTCCATCATATCGAGATCAAACAACACAGCGCACGCAATGGGTCTCGGATTCCGCTATCTGTACCAAAACTACGCTTCGCACGAGCAAAACGTATTCTGGAGCTACGGAGAAGAGAATCTAGCGAAATTGAGAGCAGTGAGCAAGAAATATGATCCTGAAGGGGTGTTCACCAAGTTACAGCCTGGTTACTTCAAGATCTAAGTAGGCTTAATAGCCTGATATAGTATTAGGAAACGAAGCTCTTGCAGCGCTCACAGAAGAAGCATAAGTACACTAGATAAGAAATCCCTCCCGCCTAAGCGCGGGGCTTAGGACCCACCCGCAAGGATTCCAGCGCTTCTGCTTCCTATCATCTTGTAAATCTCACGCATAGTCTTACACACAAAACATAAATAGGTTAACGTTGGCGGTAATTCGGGTTTCTCTGGCTGAGAGAAGTGCGATTTTGTTTGATGTGCCGCATTTGTGCCGCAATTGCGCAGACCCCATGTATCTCATCAACGCAAGATGTTGCGGCGCAGCACCAACAGCGCACCGGTAACGCAAGGTTCTGTAAACGATGAACTCCAGAAATAAATAGTTAATTGTTGGATAGCCTTTCCTCGCTTTCTTTAAGTATATCTGACTGTTTGTCCTATTTGTAGCATCTGCAATTCTTGTGATTCATTCATTTGGTGCTTCATTTCTGCTGCAATTTTAATACAGTAGGGCCGGGCCGATTCACAAATTGTGAGCTCATCATTATTTTCTTTAGCTCGACGACGTATATATATACATTTCATTCCCTTCCTTGCTTTCATTTCCATATCATCATCAAAATCTTTGCATCACATTACAGCGACTTAAAGAAAATACAAGATGAAGTTCATCGGGTTCGGATTAATTACGTGCGCGGCATGTGCTGCGGTATCGATGCAGACGACGACATATACCACGGAGATCTATTCTGTCGCGAGAAACTCAGACTATGCGCGAGCAAGGCGAGCCGTGGCAAGGGAAGATCGAATTGCAAGAGAGAGGACAAATAGTCACCGAAGAATCGAAAGCAAGAAAGATCGAAGAGCAGCTTTGCGAAAGATTGAAGCGCGCGGGAGCAGCCAAAAGAAGTTAGGCGGAACAGAGGGGGGAGTAGAAAACTATCAGTGGTCTTTCCAAGCCTCGGGAGATGGAAGAGAAGACGAGGAAAGGGAAAGATACGGTACAGGCGTGCCGGCATGGGTGAGTTTTTCTCCTTAATACCACATATACCTGTGAGAGTGCTAACCAGAAAACAGGACTGGAACGAACTCCTTTACATCACCGACGTGCAAGTCGGGAGCAGCAAGCAAAAATTCCGAACTCTCCTCTCCATCTCCGACTCCGACATGTTCATCCCCTCCACCTCCTGCACCAAAACATGCACGCCATCCCACCACCTCTACGACGCCAGCCTCTCAAGCACGCACGTTTCGAGCAGCACCGTCTTCGAACGGGACTATGCCAGCTGTTCCGTATCCGGCAATCTCACCACCGACACAATCACCCTTGCCGGTGTCTCAATCCCCAACCAGCAATTCGGCTCTGTGGCTTCCATCTCCCGCTTCACGGACCCGGACTGGGGGAACTTGGAATGGGATGGGCTTCTAGGATTAGCTCGTTCTTCTACGAATTCATCAAATGCGACTGGTAATCCGTTTTCGAATATGATCAAGCGGAATCTTATCCCCTCTCCGGTTTTCACACTCCGACTTCCCCGCGGCGACGCCGAGTCTGGAGTTTTGACTTTCGGATCCGTCGACCATAGTTTATACGAAGGAACACTAAAGACCATCCCGCTTCTCAAGCCCTCCTCTTCCAACCCCAAATCCAACCACTACCGTATCCCCCTAACCTTCTTCTCCCTCTCCCGCTCCAAAACCCACAGCCCCCTTCCCAGCAGCGCCATCCTTAGCAGCACCTTTCCCGGGATATCACTCCCCAGTTCGCTTCTCTTCTCCCTGCACGCCTACCTCAATATGACGCGCCTCTCCGCCTCCGTCCCGCCTTCGATTCCCTGCTCGCAGCGCTCCGCGCTGCCGTCTATAACGTTGAATCTTGGCGATCATGCATTTGAGCTCTCGCCGTGGGAATACACGCTTGAGGTGGAGCGGGAGGATCTTGGGGGTCGGAGATGTGTTTCGTTGTTTATGGAGAATGAGTATGCGGATGGAGGGGAAGGGGAGGATGTGATGGTGCTGGGGAGTGGGTTTTTGAGGAACTGGATTACGGTGGTTGATGCGGGGGAGGGGGTGGTGAGATTTGGGAAGGTGAAGAGTGCAGGAGCTTGAGGGAAAGAGAACGAGGGAGATGATCAAAAGGGGGAAATGCGGTTTTGGGGCGCACGAGTTGGGGTACCAGGATAACATTGCGGATTTGGCGTTCTTGGATTAAGAATGAAACGATTAGCTGTACAGGGGGATAGTGTGGGCTTGGTAATGTCTACAGGTATGATTCCAGCGTTCGGCATAGAGCTGAGAGAGCGGGGAGGACGCACGATTGATTGTAATATTTATGATGCCATGAACCAAGCATCGAAAGCATGGGATATAGTTCACTCTATAGGAATGTCCATATATGAACTTTTTTGAACACAATGTCAAACCTCAGTGTATCTGGATTTTGGCAGGCGGCTATCGAGGTACATTCGTCTCTTAGCTGGTATACAAAGAGCTACTGTATGCTAATCGTGATCAAGCTAACCTCAGATATCCTCATCACTTTACCGCAAGTTGTGAAGACACAATTACATCAGCCTTCCTTCCTATGAATCGTCCTAACATACAAATATGAACTAGGAATACATCAAATGGGTGGCAATGCGTTTCTTTCTCCAGAAATAGATGAAAGTCTTGTACATAAAAGTACCTTTCCAGTGCTACTAGCAGAATCTTAGTGTTGGGGTGAAGTAAGATTCATGGCCCTACTAAAAGTTCTCCAGGAAGTCGAGTTCGTGATCCGTAAGTTGGAGAGCCGGTACAGGGGTAAAAACCGGAGAGGGCTCGACGACCAGTTCGGGCTCCAATTCTTCATCAATAGAGATCAACAGGTCATCGGCTAAGTTCGAGGTGCTGGTAGTAATGACCTCTACCATAGGTTCTGCAGTCATAGCAACACGAGGGATAGTTTGACGGATTCCTCCTGATGAATCTCGCACTCTTTTACCGTCAACGTTGTCGACACGATAGTAAGTTTCATGGTAGACGATATCTTCGGGGTTCGTCTTTGATTCTCTTTCCACTCTAGCTTGGTCGATAACTTTATCCGCCTGGATGGCATCGAAGTTCTTCCAAGCAGCATGTCCCTTTTCTTTGTCCACTTTGCTTGGTGAAGATCTTCTTGTTTTTGGTGGAGACTCTGGGGCAGGAGCATACGCCGAAAGGAAATATTGAAGATCCTCGCGGTTCATCGGTTTGGGCTGATCGTCAACCCGGAGCTCATCTAGCCTGGCTAGGGCTCGTCTGCATTCATCACATCGACAAGACTGTCCGCAATGACCGCTGCAGTTGTGACCGCAACTGAGCTTTTTTGAGCAAGGCTCTGTACAGACGAGACGATCATGTTCAATCGGGTGACACTTGTGAGGACATGGATGACCGCAAGTCAAAGTACCGCCGCATTTAGTGTGGCAACCACCGCTAAGGTCAGCCCAATGTTCAGGCTCTGCGACGTGGGTGAGATAATTATGGTTCGTACATACGAGTGGAAAGTGCGATGCATATTTTCCCTCGTCCATCAAGTGTGTGAGGATTGGCAGCCAGAGAGCTTCTCTTGCCCGTTCACTGCCCGGTTGTCCTTCCTCTCCGCAAATTGTGAGGGCATTACCAAAGAAGTAAAGACCACGCTGGGCTCGAGATAGTGCAACCACTGTGCGATTTTTGCTCCGCAGAAATCCTACGTTGTTGAAGTCGTTGCTTCTGACGAGAGACAGCAAAATAACTTCATTCTCCTCTCCTTGGTAGGCATCGACAGTGAATACTTTGAACGTCGTAGCGCAACTCGTCACTCGTTTATTGAGCTCCTTCAGCAGCAACTTGCGTTGTCCATTGTAGAACTAAAATATGGTTAGCATGATATATTAGCTGAGATGTTGGTGAAATCGCTCACTGTCAACACAGTTATTTTCATCGGATCAATGCCGTTGATAACCAGATAATTGAAGAATCCGGCGATCATCTCCGCCTCTGTTTGGTTATAGCAACTCTTGTTCACGTCCTTGCGTTCCAGCCACTTGTGTCGGAAGAAGAATACGTCGACACCACCCATACCAGGAATGGGCGGACGGTTTACTGTACGATCTAAAACGGACGGATGGTCGTGTAGATCAGAATAAAATGGATTCGGTTCGAGACATAGAAGCTCGCGAATCTCCGGAATCATACGGCGTTGTTTATTCAACATTGTATATTCAATACCATTGTTGACTAGTTTTTCGAAAAGAGATATAGCCATACAGTAGGGATGGGCTTCAAACTGACCAAGCGTAGTGGTTGCTTGTAGTTGGCGATGATCTCCAACGAGTATCAGTTGCTCAATGGTTGGCACGATACTTGCCGCCACGTTAGCTTCCAGCGTCTCGGCTGCTTCTTCAATGAGAAGTACACTTGGATTCAGAGCAGCCAACAACCCACGGTACTTAGATAATCCCGTCGTTGTACAACCGATGACTTTGATCCCTAGACGATTGACGAGTCGGGTATCGCGTTCCCACTATACTAATTAGTATTGAAGATAGCTAGGTGCTGAGCCATCTTGACTAACCTTACACATTTTTAGCTTTTCAGTCGATTCCTGGTACTCTCGCAGTTTAACAATAAGTCTTTGAGAGAGCTGGGCGTAATAAATCGTCTCCCAATGGCGATAGATGGCACCTCTGGAATCCTCGGGTATATCGAACAGACTCTCGTTTCTGGCAAGAATTTTTCGCGGATCGCGCTTACCAGTACTGCGGCGACCAGGAGCAACACGACCTGTAAGTCCACGCTTGAAAGCCTTCCACGTTCCATATAATCCATCCATGTCGTCCTTTGCTTGGCCTTCGAGTTCTGATTCCTGTAGTTCTTCGACTTCCTGATCCGGATCTTCAATTTCGAGGCTTGTGTCGACAACTGGAGCCCTTGGCATACGGATTGTTTGTCCAGACCCGAGCCCTGATTAGAAGTTAGTAGGGGTGGATAATGATTTTGGACTTTCTGTAATAATACGCACACGATACTAGAGGGTCGTAATCCTCGTCGTCTGCATTTATGGAGCTTGACCAACCAGGTTCGAAAAATGAATCATAATGGTCTTGGCTTATTACCCCAGCTTCCAGTAGGATCTTTGCTGGGAGGATTTCATAATCCGTAATAGGCTGAAGCAATTCCAAGATGTTGTAAACCAGTGCATTGTGTAGTTTGTGGGCTCTGCCGACGCCGCAGTCATGGACTCCTCCCCCTTCTTCCTTGGCCCCTATGCGAAGTTCATACAATGTGCGCTCTGCTATCACTCTTTTACTCTTGTCGTATCTTGATCCAAGGCGTGCGAACTTGAGCTCAAAGTTCGAGATATGAACAAGCAATTGGTCGAGTGCATGATTTGTCTGCGCAGCAATGATGATTGGGCTATCCCACGTTCTGGTGTTATTTAGAATTGCCTTGAGCGCTTGCACGGACGTGAAAGTTTTACCAGTACCCGGAGGACCCTGTTCATTTTCAGCCAGCGTTCGTACATGAACTCTTCAATGAAGAATGAAATAAGATCTTTGATGCTGCCATGCGAAGCGATGACCATGGAACTGACCTGTACTATGGCTAAGCTCTTAGTGAGCATACGTTCGCAAGCCGCAAGTTGAGATTCATCCATCCCTGACTTGGGAAGAGATGGAAATCTATCCAAGACATCGTAGCTGCAGAGTTCTTCATCTTCATCGCGGGTGAGTGGCTCATCTGGGTCCAGCCTAGCGATAGATCGAAGGTCAAGGTGAGGTCTTTGTTTCAGAGTGTTCGGGGCGGTTATGTCTGTATTCATTTCGACCAAGTATTTCTGAAAATAAGGTCTGCATTTGTTAGAACTGCCATTCTTCAAACTCATGCATAGCGTCCGAAAGCTACATACGAATTCTCAGTAGCCAACTTTTGCAACGCCACAAGTATATGGCGATAAGCTTCAAAAAGTCCTAGCCGAGATTGTATCATAACGTATGCTGTAGGTAATATTAACAGCTGAAGCAGAAAATGAGTTCTGTACTAACATTCGGTGGGATTTAAGGTGGCATCTTCCACGTCTCCCCAGAATATGTCAATCGTGGGTGGATTGCGATCCAATCCCCCTTCGATAGGCCGTGCTGCGACGATGCCGACTTTGCAAATAGAGCGAAACATATCGGTAGAGGGACTTAATGCTACCAGACTACCTGGCGTGAGTCGACTGGACTGCTCCCATCTGATTTGCTTACGAGCTCTGTCGGTTGAGAATTCGATTCGAAATGCTGGTCCCAGAAAAGCGAAGAACAACCCTACAAAATGAACCTGTGGAAGTTCAATTGCCATAATCTCAAGATCTGAACGTGCAGTCCCTACTTACATCTGTGTAAATGCACGTGTCTTGGGTATCATCCATGTCAACGTCTTGTTTGAAAATCGCCACACTTTGCCGAAGAGGTGCAACTGCATCTTCACGTAGAATCTGGTAGTGGAACCCCAGATATTCTTCCTTAGAAGACCAAGAGCCGTCGAGTTTGTTGTGAGGCAAGCGTGGATCAAATTCTGGCGCTTTCTGGTAATCCAGAGGCTCTTCCGGGGCGTTTATGTCTTGCCAGGTTACATCTTGAAGTATTTCTTCTCCGGTAGGAATCTCGGGTAGATTTCTCCAGTCCTCTCGGAAGTTGATATTGGCATACGTTTTCTTGACATGCTCTCTGATAACTTGAGCGGCAGCGGAATTGTAAGCCATGATGGGGATCGATAGGATTTCTTAATCAGTGTCAGCAATACTTCCACCTTTAGTCACAAGGAAAGATTATCGTTGAGGTTGGAAAAGTGTGGGATGGATCATCCTTGAAGGCTACTAGTAGCTGGATTGAGATATTTAAAACGAAGTGACTGACCTATTAGAGGATGTAGATATGAATTCCTTTCCCTAAAACCGAAATGCGGCCCAGTTTCAACCCTAATATGGCTGATGAAAGTGAATAAGATGGTCTCGCGCGTAGAATTTGAAGTGTAAGAAGGTGAAAAATTATGACTCTACCACTGCGGATATATTTAGAATAAGTTGAAGCTGAGGTGAACGATGGTTTCCAATAAGATCTCTGTAAGTATCAAGCAAATTAAACGCTCCCAATCTTATGTTTCTTGCGATGCAACTGATTCCAAGCTGCTTGTTGACAT
The DNA here is from genome assembly GCA_002946415.1 of Rutstroemia sp. NJR-2017a BVV2. Taxonomy (NCBI): domain Eukaryota; kingdom Fungi; phylum Ascomycota; class Leotiomycetes; order Helotiales; family Rutstroemiaceae; genus Rutstroemia; species Rutstroemia sp. NJR-2017a BVV2. The sequence continues at coordinate 239,868 of NJPS01000042.1, read as the reverse complement.
TGTTGATAGGTAAACAAATAAACACTACGAATGCCGCAAGGATAAAAGTTGATCTGAAGAAATGCGGAAGCTCTGCTACAAACAGGAAGACGTTGGAAGACCGCCGATTCGATTCATGTGATGAATGACCAGAATGTAAAATGGTGCTGAAGTTTGTGATATGAAGAAAGTCAAGTTCGGGTTGTAGAAGAAAGTCGAAATTCACTTTCTTTGCCGAGAACCTTTCCAACCACGCTACTGGTCCAGCGACGGCACTTAAACTTCTGCTGCTGGAAAGAACCCATATTAGGGTATACTGAAATAGTGGAAGAGGCGAATTATTAATGGTTAAGGTGAAGAAGAATTTGGTTCTTGCAATTATTTGAGCGCAACTGACAAGGATTCTGTCATCTCGGATTCTTGCATCAATCCATCATTTCTTTGCTTTTTGTTTGTAGAAAGGAACACCCAGCTCATCTTGTAGATTCCAGGCCCTTTCCCAGATATTTCCAGTGAACATCTCTAAATATCTCAAAATAACCGATAAGAAGTGCAGCGAAATGTCCACCTTCCTCTTCTTGTGAATCCATTACTTCAACACCCACCTTCAGCTTCACGCCAAGCAAATTTGATATATACAGGATTGCAGTCACCAGTCGTCAGCACAAAACCCACTTTGGAGGTCTCTTTTTCACAATCCAGCCGCATTTCGTCTTTAGTTGGAATATCTCCTACATTAACGATTTGCCCTCCGTGTGTCAACGTAGCATTTTCGACATTGCTGATGGATAAGCTGCCTCCAGCTATGTTTGCAAACCCAAAACTTAGAGACGTGCTGTGCAGTACGATCCGTAGAGGTGGTGTTTCCGCAGATATTGGTTGATGATACCGAAGATCCACAGGGCCAATGGTTAGTTCAGGCTTACAGGAGATATGTAAGATTTTGGCGGTGCTTGGTTTCTTCGGCTCAGATATATTCAATTTTGAGTCGTGCTCGCTACTCTCTCTGAATGCTATCAGAGATGATACAGTGCCATTAGAGACTGAACTATTCGTTGAGGAAGCATCATTACCGCACGATTTCTCTGCTGCAGCTGGCTTTCGGTTGGATATTGAGGCGGTTGCCGTGGAACACTTCCAGTCTAGCAGATGAGTTCTGCTTTCAGAATCACTAACACCGGTTGGCATTCTCTGTATAGAAGTCCCAGCCTGAGGGAGCCTTTCCATTTGATTCATCATGCGCTTTGTGATGTCCTGGAACCTAGAAGCCTGATCTGATGTCATCCAGTGCACATTAGGAATTGTCCATTGAAGATACAGGTGATTGTGGGCATGAGAGACGCGATATTGGCCATGTTCCCTGATGAACAGATCGCAGAGAAAACATGCCGATTTGCTGGATCCAATAGCCCGAGGTGGAGGATCATGCGGGTATTGTTCATAATGAAGAACCAGCTGGACCTCACCATGAACCTGGCAAGGCTTAGCTGCACCACCTGGTTGAGTCTTAGTGGGAGCTACGCAACACTCAACCTGGATGTTCCTGAAGAAATCACGATGACTAGACTGTGTACTGATTTGAAGGAAATCTTCGCAAAGCCCTAAATAGCGAGCAATCTTGTCAACTTGTAGAATCTCACGATTTTAATAGATCGCTTGATCAGCCCCCAAGAACTTTAGATATTCCTCCAGAGAGCCCCTTTCCCCCTGCGATGATATAGAAAAACTCTTCCTGACAGCCGATTTGAGTACCTGGTGTTTTTCTTCCGGGTTTATGGTATCAATAACCTTCTTGTAACACTGAGCTAGGTCTTCTAGTTCGCAAAAGAAGCTGGTCATCTCTTCATTCTTGCCACACCCCAGAGACTTTCTCATCTGCTCGAGTAGTGTTGTGATCCTAGAATGCAATGGACCCTTTCTAGCTTCATTACCGGATTTGCGGGGTCGAAGTCGCTCATACAAACGCTGGGTACTGAGTGATGTGACCTTATCCAGCATTTCCTCACAAAAGGTGTCTCGTGAATTCCCTATAAATCATTACATGCACGATATTAAGGGTTATGGATAAAATCGAATTTGGAGGTAAACTCACCTGCCATGGCATAACCCGCCACAACCTTCATAATACCCATCAACCCTGTTACAACTTCCTTCTGCGGGGTCTTATTCGCAGCTATTCTGATTATCATTCTGGAATCACCAACAGCTTTGCCACAGTGCTCCTCGATTGTCGCCGCAGAAACATTTTGGGGGCCCGACTTTCTTTGAGCAAGGAACGCGATGTGGTCCGCAAGGTGTATTTCCTCTGCGGTCGAAAGCACGTAACAGCTCGATTCATGCTGCTTTCGATGTCGATAATTAACTGGACCTGCAGGAGCACCATTCCACTTATACAGTTTGGTAATCTGTTGGTGAAAGCGAAGTGCATTGGTTGGGTTCCAAAAGTTTACGTGTACAGACATTCTAGTGATGAGTTGAGGTAGCATATAACCAGTGCTCTGCGGAATTGGCAACATGTTGATGAAGGCTTGAAACTATTATCAAGAGGCCGAGACTGTGGATTTATCTCCACGCCATACACGTCAAACCCAACGACAAACCCACGAGGTAGAGCGCAGCCAACCGAAGCAAGCCATTTCACTTTATGTTTGTCCCTACCACTTATGCACTCCTAGCAGAGGCAAACAAAGAATGAATCCAGAATTATCCTGTACATCGACGCCACGGCATGGGTTCATCTTGCGGGTAATGTTCTGGCCTTGCAGGAAAGGATGCCATATTTGTTTTGCAAGCTTCGCTTGAGAACATAATGTCAAACTAAATAAGACATTCCCTTTTCCGAACTTCTTGCTTGTGCAGCAAGCACCCGATAAATACTTTTATGCAAGTTATCTTTGCGTCCTCTTAGGCCCCTGTCAACCGGGTATCAGCATGTCCTTGCATTGAAAATTGAATCCTAAACTGAGGACACCATCAACTTTTCAAGGTCACACTCCAGTTCTTCGGCGGATTCATATCGCCCAGCCCAGCAGTTGTGCATGAAGCCATTGACTGACTGTTCAGCAAGAGCAAGGCCTCAATTGGCACTTGGCCTTTCCGCAATCAAGTCCTCGTCATCGTATGAGTCCGGGTCTTCTGAAGGGTAAATAGCCTTCCGTGAGGAGTAGCTTAATGTGAATAAATTCGTTTAGTGAGTCGCCGCAGTGAGGTTCTGACGGCCTTGAGAACTTGGAGCCTTTGGGTGCAGGTCTTTCGAGTCAAATTGTGTTGTTGGGCTTGAAGAGCTCTCCTTGGAAGTCGCAAATCTTGACGTCTAGCTTCTCCCCAGATAGCAAACGGCCGATCGGTTGGTTGCATACTCGAGCAGAAGACCGTCGGCATCCCTTCCCTTGCCTTCTTATAAGGAACATCTAATCTAAGGCCCTAGAGAGTGACTAAGATAGTACAAATACTATATTATCTTGCTTCGAGAGTGCCACCCGGATTCAAACCGGAGATTTTTCTGCTGATATCAGACTTATCACACCTGGACTGAACGAACTTGAGTTCGTTTGTCCACAAAAATCCGTGCAAGCCCTCATAATTGATCATGCATGTGATGCGGCCGCTTACCCGAGTGTGCTTGATTACGAGCCTATCAAAGCTCTCAATTCGAGCTAGCTGAACGAACAACCTTAAGAATTACCTAACCTTGCGCGCCCCGCGAAGCTTGACAACCCGCGACACGAATCTCTGGGTCGGCACCTGCGCAGAGCGAGAACGATTATCTGATGAGGTCACTGTAGGACAGAAACATGGTTGACTTCGCGCTGGACGACGATGATCATGGTGATTAGGTCTTGTGCTCCATAGTATTCTTATATAGCTGACATCCACATCTGTAGGTTCGAATGCGAGCTCCGACAACGAACAAGATGAATTGATGGAAGATGCAGATGAGCTCGATAATGATGGAGATGGAGATGGAGATGGAGATGGAGATGGAGATGGCGATATGGATGGAGACGGGGAAGGAGATGTCGACGATGACGACAATGACGACGATAATGGAGACGACGACCAAGATGATGGGGAAGGAGAGGAGGATTCTCCTTCGCAGACGAGAAGACCAAGTTTACCCATGACAAACCCGAGCTCTACAGATACACCATTATTTGGGCAGGTGAATGGCGTTGGCCCTACTTCACATCCAAATCCGACTCTGACGAGGACGTCAGCCTCGCCCCTCCACATGTCAGCGCCGTTGTCATCACCGAGGTTGAAGTTTGAGGTTCGAGCCGAAGCCCTCAATGCCTCCACTTACGATATTGTGCCTACCATAGCTGCCCCGCAGAGCACATCAATCAATGCGATAGCAGCAACTCCTGATATGCGGTACTGGTTTACTGGAGGGTCGGACTGTTTCATAAGAAAATATGATGGTGTTGCCACGGTAAACGGCAAGACGCTATTGACAGTGGCTCAGAGACATCCCTTCGTTGACAGTGTTGTAAAAGCAGGTGTACTTATGAGCTACTGGGATAACGAAGAGCCGATCATCAAAGGCGCGCCTGGCGAGGAGCACCCTCTATCACCGGTATATTCGCTCGCTGTACAATCCGAAGCTTTGTGGATGTTGTCTGGGCTTGAATCAGGAAGCATAAATTTACAATCCGTGCGCCATGATGAAGGAAAGCGGATTGCTGCGCTTTCCAAACATACATCGGCTGTGTCGGTTCTTACTCTTGCCCGGGATGAGAAGTCAGTGTTGTCTGGAAGCTGGGACAAGAAGATACTGGATTGGGATTTGAACAACGGGCAAGTGAAACGCTCATTTGAGGATAGCGGTGGTCAGATCTCCGCGATTGAGATACGGCCTGCTTCGACTTTGCCAGTGCCAGAAGAATCAGGCGAACCAACTCCGCAGAGTGGAACATTTTCCAGCAACAATGGCGACAAACCTCTTCTGAATGGTTCTTCTGGTGGGCTTAATGGGACATCAAATGGAATAAATGGAGACGCCGGGAATGAAGATGCTCCTGGGTCGCCCGCGGATTCTCTTTTCGGTGGCGGGACTGATTCGCTGTTTGGAGACACTGATGGGCTGGGAGCACCCTCTGGGGGAAACTTTGGAGATGACGAAGATGAGTTTTCAAAAGCCTTGGAGATAGGCATGGATGATCGCCCCGAATCACGAGGGGATCTGGCTATGACGGACGCACCGCCTCCACCGACAGTGGAGGAGCCTTCCATCTTCCAAGACAATGTTCCTGGTGATGACTCGAATACAATTAACGGCCTCCCACACTCCGAGGAAATATTGGAACCGAAGGAGCCGGAGACTCAAGATGCTGCAGCGAACTCTGATTCTACATTTCTTGCGGCATCTATCAATGGTAGTCTTCGAGTATGGGATCGACGGCAACCCAATCCAATTGCGCGAATGCTGCCTAGAACTGGAGTACCTCCATGGTGTATGTCTGCTTGCTGGTCTCCTGATGGGAACTATATCTATGCGGGCCGCAGGAATGGAACAGTCGAAGAATTTAGTTTACACAAAGGACTTAGGCAGCCGGAAAGGACGTTCAAGTTCCCGAATGGAAGTGGTGCAGTTAGTGCTATGCGGGCCATGCCCAATGGCCGACATTTGATATGGTATGTGCAGTCACCTGTAGTCAAGAGCTTCAGCTAACAATTTCTTAAGTGCATCCCACGATATTTTACGTCTGTACGATCTCAAGCAACCTGTAACGAAATCGCATTCGACTGTACCTTTTCTTATTGTTCCCGGTCCTCCTCGAGCTGGTGTCATATCTGCGCTGCACATCGACCCGACTTGCAAGTACATGCTGTCCGCAGCTGGGAACAGAGGCTGGGAAGGCAGCACCACTGAAGTTCTGATCGGATATGAGATTAACATCCCATCATAAGTCGGAGTCAAAAAAGAGGTGGACGCTCCCGATAACCCATGTCTAGGAATTGTGGGAAGGCTTTTGGCCAATGAAACAAAACGAGATGAGTCGTTGCAAACTGAATGTGGCTATATGGTTACGATACGATCTAGTATATAATATTACAAAGGCGTTTAGTGGATGGAGATACCTTGGGTTGCGTATAGTGGCGTTAGAAAGATTTACATGTTTGGTCACACAGTCTGACTGACTGACGAGGACTCTGCCTGCCCAAAATACATCAAATAATACGAAGTACTTACCTTGAGCTTTTTGAATTTCTTCTAGACTGCACTTTCTTGAAATTCTGGGGAAGAGATAACGCCCTCCCCACAAAACTGGCCTGGGAGCAGAAGTCTAGCGGTCTGGAAGTCTGGAAGTCTCCAGACTGCGGCTGAAGCAAAAGTTTCCTGCACTCTACCTTTATATGCTGTGGTCTCCCCAAAGGACAGTTTTGCGTCTCTATATGTCGGAAGCTTTCGGGTCGTATAACGTGGCCGTGGCTCGACGACTCAGTTTACCAATATGAAGCCTGGAGGACCTCACTGAGGGACCCTGCAGTTGAGGTGTGGAGATGTGGAAGTCAAGATACACTCTCCTAGTTCTACAGTGAGGCTTTATCTGAGGCGCAAGAAACACGCATCGGATACATGCGCTTTTCAATCATGCTCCAAGGCGTTCTTCGCTTTTTCTCGCACAGTTAAGATGTGTGGCTCTTCTACCCGCGAACGCAACAGATACCCCGAGTGGGTCGTCCTTAAACCACCCCACTGCAGCCTTCGCAGCCGTCGATCCCGAATAAGTATCGCGAATACCTCCGACAGTTCTCAGTATAAGAAGTCAGGAACATCCGCACCTATCCCTATATAGGAGTTTGCGCATTACTCACAGCTCAAATCTACAAATTGCCCGTTTGCCCTGAGATTCTATCACATATCAAAGCTGGCGAAATATTAATAGACGTCTATTTTCTCATCGGGCACGATATTCGCCCATTAGCGTACGATGATGCGCCATCAAAGAATCTTTACGGCGTCGACATCGTCGATTACTGGACTGCGGGTTTCAAAATCTTCCGCGGCCATGATCGTTTTAAAGCACAATTCATTGAGGCAGACTTTCTTTCACTGAGAGGAAAGCTCTCGCGTATCTCAAAGGAAACTTTGACATTGCTTCATGCCCGGTCTTTCATCAATGGGACGAGAATGAACAAGTGAAGGCCATGAAGGAGCCAATAACGCATTGGAAAGACCGGCTTGGGCCCATGATTCTCGGAAATAACATTGGGAATATGAATGGTTAGGAAGTCACCCTCAAATCAATTGGCATTGCTATATCACGTCATGATACCGAGACCTTTACGCGATTGTGAGATTAGGTACCAAGTCGATATAGGTGACTGAGGATGTTCGAGGAGATGGAGTGAGATTTGAAGGCTAAGGCTTGTGTGGAGGAGTGGTGCGGATTGTTGAATTTGCGGCGAAGCGCTTGGGATAGTCTTTGTGACCGTCTTTTCCTTATTCAAGCCATGTATCAACCATTCTTTGTGGTCCTTGATCTCTTTGAATCCTTGATCGCCGCATCAGGTGGATATTTCCGGTGAAATAAGTCATCATATAGCTCCTTCTTGCCTCATCGCCGTCAAAGAATAAGCGTGCGGGCCTTACTATGCTAAAACGCATGCCCCGCTCTGGATCTTTTACGAACAAGGGACACTCATCTCGCCGACAGATTACACATGATTGACAATAGAAATCAACTAGTCTCAGCCTATCTTCAAGCACCACCTTAGTTGATGAGTATCTAACACTCAATGGCCGGCTTAAGTACAATCATCCTTTGATCATGAAGCGCTTTTGTTGGAGAATTTTACCAATCGATAACTCTTCCGATGGAGTTGAGCCTTCCCGATTTTTACATTATTGCTCTGAAATTCTGTTCTTAGCACTCTCACTGATATATAATGCTCAGATGAGTATCAATAAATTCATTGGAAGGAAGGTAGATGCGGAGCGTCGGAGGGAATAAAGTAACTGACAAGAGCTGCAGCAGATAGCTGTTTGAAGGATGGACATCAGCAGAGAGATGAGGACTCCTCAAAGAACCAAACCTGTTAGGGGCCTAGGGCACTATGTAAGAAGAGGCAACATACAGTCAACTGCACTTCTGCACAAGAATGTATGTCTCCAATCGAGCCTTGAGGCGGCCCGATTAATCAATTGATACCCTAATAATGGTGCTGAACAGGCCAGATTGCGCGATCAAAAAAAATGCAAAGGGGGTATCAAATAACAAGACACCGCGATGATTCCAAGATCGACACAATAAAAGACACGGACGCAAAGAAAGTACGACTCGGAATATCTCCAACCAAATTACAAATTCTCTCCTCCACCGTATCTCCTCCACCGTAAACATCTAGCCCTTCCTGAACATCCGCGTCTTCATAAGTACCCACTCACTGGCAAGCTGCATCCTAAGCCCTCCTCCTATGACAGCCTCATTGTGAACTATTAGAGTCAGTACTATTCGTGTGGTAGCTATTGAAAGTACTTACTACACAAAAGTACATGGCGCACTTAAGGGTGAGGATGTTGTGCAGGGCAGTCGCTTCTGACGAGGACGTTTGCAATCAATATGCGGTTAGCTGTTCGTGGGCAGAATGCCGCATTGACACTGTTGCAAGTTCGCTCCCCGCCGCACTTCACAGGAAGAACGTCATAGACTCCACGACAAGTGCTTGAATAGTAGTAGCAGTTGCCACACATACATGGTCTTCTATCATTTGCCCAGCGGGGGGTTCGTACGACGTAATCCCAGGGTAAGAGGTCTGAAGGCGCGACGATAGGCGTAACCGTGATGATGGGAGAGAGCAACTGCCAACTATCATCCATTAGTATAAGTCTTAGAATTGTAGATGATCATCTAAACTCACATCAAAGGAAGAAAAATCCCGACGAGTGGGGAGGGACTCCTAGGGAGAGGGCAAGTGTAGAACAGAGGATGGAGCCCGATGGACGTGTTCGACCTTTTCTGCCAGTGGACGATATATACGATTGTAAGAGTGTATAAGATGAACATTTCGTCCTGTGCAAAGGATATACTGTTGGATTTATATATGTAGGTGCAATCAAAAAAAGCCCAGAAGGTTCTGTATATGATACATGATATGTGTGATATGTGATAGGTGTGATACTAATATGTGATAGATATATGATTGAATGATTCAAGTTGCCATACACAAAAAGAAGGAAATCCAACCAAATAAAACTAAATCTTATAGACTAAAGGAATGTGTTCTAGACAGGTTAAAGCACATTCTGAACTTGGTCAAGCGCACTTCTTTTTGATGCATTCGAAGAGTAATCCCCTAACACGAAAACGAACCTGGACTGAGTGCCCTCAAAGGGCCATTTCTAATATATCAGCCCATCGTCTGTCTCTACCAAACAAATCATCACTAACACCTGGAAGACGACACTGTGAATCAGTCTCAAGAACTATTTTGGAGAATGGAACCGAATCGTATTTGGCACAAGCCGGAAGTCTACATTTACTCCGCTGGCATTCACCCAGGGTTACGATGTGAAGGACACGCATATGATTTACACAACCGCAGATGGTATCGTATCAATGTCGGCTCGGGCGAGTATGATGAGGATCGGATGGCAGAAATTGTTGAAAAGTACATTACGACATATTACGACGAATTCGGAATTCAGACTCCATTCAATGTTATAAGCACAAAGTCACTCGACGATGAAAATTTGGAATACTCCACGGTGCCTGATCGTCTTGTTGCCAGACCCATGTTTGAGAAGCTACACTACTGTCCTAAAGAGGGGGCCTCCTTTCCTGTCACTTCTTTCGATCTGGTGACCAAAAAGTCATTCCTGAATGCTGGCGTCGACAGATGCCGATGGAATGCTAAGGACTGCGTGTTTAAACGAATCGACTTCGACCCCAACCTTAGGAGCATAGAACGAGATATAAAAATCAGGGAGATGTTGTTAGAGGCCCTGAATCATGACCGCGAAAGTCACGAAAACGCCGACAAGATCATGGAGGAGCGATTCAATGTTCTACCAATATTGGCCGTTGTTAACGTCGACGAAGATGGCGGCGGCGACAAGGTTAAGGGCATCCTATTGCCATTTGGTGGTCAAGATCTGGAAATGTTGTGGGAGTCCGCCTTAGGCTCTACTACTTCCCCATCCAGTTCCGTCAACCTTGGGATCACTATCGAACAATTAAGAGATCTCACTCGCGGTGTTCGTGAATTGAGACGGGCAGGTGTTAAGCATGGAGACATCGTCGACAGAAACATACTAAAAAAACCGACCGGGGTAGCCACTGCGGACGGAACCCAAGAACAGTACCGTCTTGTCTTGATTGATCTTGGCGCAGTAGCACCAGAGTACGAAAACGACGCATTTGCGCTTGGTGAAGTGTTTCTTTGGTGCAAGGAACGCTCATTATGGGATACCAAGGAACAGAGTAAGGTTGAGGATGCTGCTCGGGTTTTGATGGAATATGAAGATTTTGATCGGGCAGTGGATATTTTGGGCAGTGATGACTAGAGCAGGCCCAGCGAACATGAAGTAAGAGATGGAAGTAACTCTTTGGGTAAGGGAGTGTTCAACGGGATGGACATGTCCAAATGTTGGGATCTCTATGGATTTAATTACAGTTTACTTTCTCTACGCATAGCTAGATGCACCTTGAAGATGACAGTTCGTGATGTGTAACTGAGGTGCCAACGCGGAAGCTGTAGTTTCGCATACGGGCGTAGATGATTTACATTGCCGTAATGGAAATTCTCATATCAACTATCAAGACTGCGTGAGATGGACAACAAGAAACCTATACTAAAAAGCAACATCCTAAACGACTTGATTCCCTCACCGTCTCCTGATCTGTGTTTCCATCTAAAGCCTTCTTCTTTTTACATGGGCGAGGTAGGGCGATGCAGGAAGCAATTTGATAGCGATCCTCACTAAGCAATAATCGCTCCATAGTTGCTACATGAATACATCTCGCCAAACTGGCACTAGTATTCAGCTCCTATACAAACCAACCTACATAAACCCACCTACCTCAAGTATGAACCCGTTCAACTTTTTCTATCAACTACTCTTTAAGAAAATGTTTCCATAGGTGGGTTTGGGAACTCCTCTGACTCTCCTAATCTCCCTAGTCATTTGCATCCCCGTTACTAGGGGGTAGGTCTCGCAGTAATATGCGCAACACTACTCCTCCAACTCGGCCTCGCAGTTGGCTCACCCCCCCCAGTTCCTGTCGTCTTCACACCCACCTCCAAAGCCTTCAAACTAGGTCTTACCCAACCCCACCCCGTACAATTCTTCCACTGTTTCTGTGCCCGAAGCACGTCGTGCGGTACCTGCAAAAACGGCTCGTAATTCTTAATTCCACTGCGCCCCCACCCAGAACATTCCCTAAAAAACGGACACGCAATCTTATACGAATCCACTGGCACGGTGTTGAAATCCGCATAGTTGATCGAGTAGCCTGATTCTGGTGTTCTGAAAACTACGGAGGAGACAGCGGAGGGAGGGAGCGTGAGCGTCAAGTCTGTGACTGTTGGTCCGCACTTCCCATACCGGACGAACCCGTCGTAGGCGCTGCTGTAATACCCGTTTACGGTTCGGAAAACTAGGTAAGCGCTCGGCGAGGTGAAAGTCCTATCCCCCAATACAACGGTATTGGGATGTCCATTTCTTGTCGGAGTGGGCGTTACAGTACTTCCATTCTGCGCGCAGAAATCGCCAGAAACCGTGGTGATGGGCCAGTAGTACAACGTCCCAGCATCGGGTGTAACGGTACATTCTCGGTCGAGTATTGCCGGGCAGGGAACTTCTGGCTCGGAACATGGGGGGAGTCCGTCAGATCGGATTGTAGCGATGGCTTGGTAGTAATCCGTAGCTGTGGACAGAGCGGAACTGCTGCTACTCCATGAGGACCATAGTTTCGAGCATTGCGGTGAGTTGCGGGAGTAGGTACATGCAGGGGGTTTGTCGGTTCGAGTTACGGATTGAGGGTACCAGGTTGAGTAGTCGTAGTATGTTAAGTAGGATGTTGCTAGTGTGGTTGTTGGGAGTCTTTCAGTTAACCAGCTGTATCTGGTGGTGGAACATAGTTCAGTGAAGGTTGCGTTGCTGTAGTCTACTGTTTCGATGTTATAGTAGGTTTCTATGTAGGTAGGAAGGATCAGGCTGGTTGTATTCGGGAGGTTAAAGATTGACGAGTCGCTTGATGTCGATAGAGATCTGTAGATACTCCAGGAGCTCCAACATGCAATAGCAGGGTCTCCTCGCTGTAGCTCTGGTGTACTTGCCTGCTGCCCCTGAGTTGGAAGGACCGCCGGAGCCGTTATGGTATTTGAGACGGCTGCTAGAATGCCGTTAGTCTACAAAAATCCCAATGTCCAACATGATGTGGTCGAATGCAATGCTTGAAAGATGTCGCAGAATGTGGCGCACTTACAGGTAAATGCAATTCCTAGATTGCAACACAACACTGCCACAAAGCAGACTTTCCTACTCGTTGGAAGCATCATGAAATTTCCTCTAACACAAACTTTGTGAGAATAACCATGTGTAATTCTTCTAAACCTGGGGCTGCTTCTCATGGTTTTATAAGCCGCAGTCACGAATGACGACAACGCCACAGCCCATCACGAGCTCGAATTTGAGATGCACCTCGTCATTATACTATTCCACATCGCTGTCGCTCAGCTTGCCCCTCACATTTATGTGTACACATTACGAGCGGCTCCATCGCTTGGGTTGCAGCAAACTCTTGAGCGCTGCAGCTTTGAAGTATATAGCAGCCGTCTCTCGTATTGAATATGGTACGTACTTACCATTTTGAGCAGCTGAACGATCTTGGCAATGTGGAGTCATTTAATATCGAAGCCTCTTCTGCTTGGCGAACAGCATCTCATATTGTCCGATGCATGTCGTATGAATCTTTGACAAACAATATTGTTTTTTCATATTTAGTATCGTGCCCGGCGAGTAATGAGTAACCACAAAGCCTGTAATAGACAAATTAGATTGGGGCTCTGTAGGTGATAATCTCCACAACTTTTGATGTCCATTGATCCTTCTTGTCAGCACCGGCTGAACTGAAGTGCGGGGTACAACAAAATACTTTCTGGAGTGCGGGGGACTCGCGAAGCCCGGGCGAGAAGGCAACAATGGTTTCGCTGAAAATCCATGATCGCTTTCCAATGTTCTTGAACAATAATAGGACTGAATTCAACTAGTTCCTCTAACACTTGTCGGCTCCCGCGTGTAAAGAGGGGGGTTCATCTCGCTCATCCTCCAATCATATAGAGCTAGGTCTTTTAGAAGCTAGTCTTTCGTTACACATAATGGGTACCTACGATAATCCTCTCTCCTCTTGATGTTCTCTACCTGGTCTGCCACCAAAACAAGCCTTGCCTGGAAGTTGAGTCAGTGACAGGTTCTGCCGTATCCCATTGCCTCCTGATTGCCCCCGACTCGTAGCAAGACCCTCGCCGTGCGCGTGTAATCAAATCTGGTGGGTAGTTCGAAGGTTGGGTGGAGAACATTTGCCATTGCCAGTTTAACGGCGAGCGGCAGTCACCGAGCTCGTGATAAGCTATAATAGTGACGTCTAACAGCTCTAGCTCGGAACCACTAGCGTTTGCTCTGCGCAGTTTGATGGTAGTTGTAAAGTCTGTTGGGCATATAGAACATGATCCAGGGACATCATCACAGTTCTCCAAAATGTTGTTGTTGTGCGTGAATCGAGGATCTGAAGGTAATAACTCGGGAATCTGTGTTGGGTCGGTAGGGGCCCCTCCATATGTCCTATATGGGTGTGTCGTGATATGTGGGCATATATTGCGACGGTGATGTATGAGCATTATGTTTGTTATCAGATGGTTAGGCAACCGACACTCCTTCCGCAGCAAAAACCGGTGCGAAACACACAGGAGCAACTGGTCCTGAACAATTCGAGCCACAGTTTTGGTTTCCCAACCTTCCCAGAAAGGAGGGATCTTGCTTTCAAGCCGGCTAAGGCTAAGTCCATGGCCAAGTCCAAACAAATGAGCGTTCATGATTAGACGAACGTGATGCAAACCGATAAACAAGTCTCCGAAGTTTATAGTCTCAGGTTTGCACCGTGGCTCCAAAGTGCTCTTGCTTCGATGCCGAGGACCCAGAAGGGCAAGAAATGGTGTAGTTGCGTACAGTTGTAGCAGAAGAACTGATCCCGGCTGACGCTCTCTTCGAGTAAAAGCAGAAGATTCTGCAGGCCCTGGTTATCAAGACGACCTTTCACGACAGGAAAGAATGAGTGAAAAGCTAGCTTGCAAGTAAGGGTTACCGCTACAGAGGACTCAGGCGGAAGGCATTCCAATATCTGAAATAAGATGTCGAGAGGTTGGCATAATAGTTGGGACGTAGCTTGCGGGTCTACATCACGCGATGGCCACCTGAACCAACGATGCAAGTGTCGTCTTATGGGAGTGAAGATATAAGACATACCGGTGAAGATGCTCAGGATGTCGCGCAAGTGCAAAGCGAGTAGGAATTCCTAGAAAATGTTGAGCGTCCCTGTGAAGGGATCATTATTCTGCTTATTAGATGTTGAAGATTGCAAAACCTCTGGTTGGTTGTGACGTTGTGAAACCAGTATCACTACAAACCTGGTTATATTCGTCCATGGCTGGCTTTAGCAATATTTAAAGCAACTGAGAGTTTTTAGCAATTGTGATGGCGCATTTTCAAAAGAGAATCGAGCTGATCCATGAGTGAACTTAGAAAGTTAGAAGTTTTAACCAGAGAAGGGAGCTACCTATATTATGATAGCTTGATATATTGCTTTAGCGTGCAAATGAACATAATCACCATATCAGCGTTTGTGGTTTAGTGGTAAAATCCATCGTTGCCATCCTATCAGAGCCCTTCATTAGAAGAGTGAAGATACAGCATCGATGGGCCCCGGGTTCGATTCCCGGCGAACGCAACATAGTTTTGCTTTTTTGTCTCTTTTTGTATTCACTTGCACAAGGCGAGATGTTCCCGTTTTGTATTTTACCCCACTCTTTGGTGGCTGTCAGGTCTGAATGCGGGGATGAAGGACAGGTCGAAGCGAGGTCGGGGATAAAGTTGGTGACGATACGACTGTCTGGTCGAAGCATGCGAGTACCTTCATCGTGGACCAAATTATCGCCGGATATGACATGAAAAATAAACAACAAGAGCCATGGCGAGGAATTCGAAAATGAATGCTCTAAGTCTCTACGTTTTGACCTTCAATTGCGGTCTCACCCTTATCGACACAGACGCATTCGCATCTCAACTATTCAGTGGTCTATCCATCCCTCAACTCCCAGATATCCTCGTCCTCTCCCTACAAGAAATAGCGCCCTTGCCATATTCCCTGATCGGCGGCTCCTTCTTGATCCCCTACTTCAATCGGTTTCACGATGCTGTCGAAAAGGCTACCAAAGCACTATCCTCCGATGGATCAAGCTATACCTCGATAGCAGCGCGAAATGTTGGCATGATAGGAATCATGATATTCGCCAAAGACCCCACCCTCATACGCGATTTAGAGGCCGGCGCTGTGGGTGTTGGACTCTGGGACATGGGGAATAAAGGCGCGATTGGGGTGCGATTTGCATATGGGAATGGAAACGCATCAACCGAACTGACATTCGTAGCTGCACATCTGGCAGCTATGGAACAGGAACTCGAGCGGCGAAATCAGGATTGGAAGAATATAGTTCGCGGATTGGTATTCTCGTCTACGAGTTCGAAATATGCGACGGCTTTACCGCAACACGATGAGGATCGTCCTTTACTGTCGATCTCTCCGCAAGATGCCTCGATTTTCAAGCCCACCTCGCATCTCTTCTTCGCGGGCGACTTGAACTACCGAACTTCAATTATATCTCCTGCTCCGAATGATCATATCGATATATTCCCCCAACCAGACGATGTTTCGTCTTCTTCCAATCATTACAAGAACCTTTTCGAGGCAGACCAATTGAACCAGGAACGATTAGCTAAACGCACATGTCACGGTCTTATCGAAGCACCTGTTACATTCCCACCTACCTACAAGTACAAATCCGAAGGACCGTTCATGACATCTGATGACGAGTTGAAGAAGTGGCCGTGGGCGAAACATCGCTGGCCTAGTTGGTGTGATCGCATATTATATCTCGACGTGCCGGCTTGGACGAAGAGCAGATATCCGCAGGCGGAAATCACGGCGAGGAAGTACTCGGCGCTGCCGCTTTTGCCGACGTCGGATCATAGGGGTGTAGCGCTGGATGTGACGGTTCCGTTGGTGAAAATAGAGAGGCCGGAGGAGGAAGACGAGAGCGATGATCCGAGGGTGAAGATGCCGTTTGATCTGGATATCAATTGGAAGAGGAAGAGAGAAAAGGCTAGGATTTTGGAGCTGGTTGTGGGGTGGACTCTGTACCTTACGAGTACGGGAGAGGGAGCGGGGTTGTTGATTTCGATGTTGGTGGGGATTGTGGGCGCGGTTTTTGTCGCAAGGGCGGTTGTTGGAAATTGATCGTTACTGGTCTGGTCTGGGATCATGGCTTCGTGTACGAATATGAGATGGAGTTGCTGCTGGTAGACGAGCGTTTCGGGAGTATAGACAGACATGGAGGGGCAGGAGAAATATAGAATGATCGAAATGTCAGGCTAAGTTAGACAGACAATCAGTATGAACCTCCAGTGATATGCTGAAGACCTGATTGATCAACCTGGGGGTGCACTAACTTATGGACCAGACTGATCTGAACTTGGATGATCTTTTGGTAGATTCGATGATATCGGATGTTTAGTTTCTGGTATATATTTCGACAATTAAACTTCTTAATCTTTCCCACGGGTAAAGAAAATATCTTTAAGCTTCTTTCCTTGGAGAATATCCAGTGCCTAAAGCCGGGCGATCAATTGGCAAACTACGTGCGAGTAGTGATATTGGCTCCAGATGGGAGGTGCGAGAAATATATGCCGTGGTAGTCACTTTTGGCTTCACAGGAGGTGATAGGAGGGTTGAAGCGGGACAGTCAAATGTGTATTGGATTTATATCTTCTCTTTGATTGTTGGAGTATGATTTGAACATTGAGAATCTCAATATCTAGCTTCGAGTGAACATCTCAAAGATTAAAGTAGACCCGCACCAAGCAGCTCTCATCCCGGTATTCGAACGGCCAATGCACTTTCCTTCACGAACATCTTCCCACTACTTAATACAAATCAGTCCGCTGAACTCACTCAGACTCACCCGCCAATCGAGCACTCCATCTCTCTCCGTCCATATCCTCTTTCTAGGACCCAGTATCCACCCGCCATAGAGTCATAACTGCAGTCGCCTTCACCAATCTACTCTTCTCCCCACAGCTCCTTCACCTCGTCCTCACTCAGCCGTCTGATAGCAACTTTACTTTTCATATCCGGAATATTGTTCCACCCAAAAGACCAATCCTTTAACCGCTCCATTTCCTTCCAATCATAGTTCATCAAGAACTCTATCACCATTAATTTCTCGATCGTGAGCGCTACGTAGCGACCTGGACATGCGTGTCTGCCTACACATCGAAACCAAAGATTAGCTCGACGGATAGATAGGCCAGGAATGGGATGAAAGGGAGCAAAGTGGATAAAAAACAATCCAACATACCAAATCCAAAACTCATAAACTTCTCACTCGGCATCGCACTCGGCACCGCACCCTCCGCATGTCTAAACCCCTTAAACACCTTCGGCTCATCCCAGTTCTCCGGATCCATATGCACCGCCCAAACACACATCTCAATCCTCTCCCCCCTCTTAATAAAAATCTCCTTTTCCTCCTCCTTCTCCCCTCCCACCCTAACCCTGACCCCCTCCTCTCTCACCACCTTCCTACTCCCCAACGTATACGCCAACGGATGCATGCGCTGACTCTCCTTCAAAAAGCTATCCAGCAGCCTCAACTCCCCCAACGCCTCCCTCGTCCACACACCCCCATACTTCTTCCTCGTCTCTCTAATCTCCTCGCGCAGCTGCTTCGCATACACGTTCTTGTCGTGCCCGAGAATATCATACAACACGTGATTGAACGTCATGGCCGTCGTATCCACCATCGCGAACAGCAGGCGCATGACGCGGTAATTGACGCCCTGGACCATTTCCGCCTCGGATTTATCTTTATAGAAACCGCGGGTCTGGACTTCTGCTATGAGAGCTGGGAGGATGGTGCCTTCTTCGGTTTTTTCGCTTGCGTCGCCGCGCACGAGGTCGGTTACGTCTGCGGTTAGCATTTGGTCGATTTTCTTTACCCGGCCCATGGTGCTCAGCCAGGGGGCTATCCAATTCCAGTACCGGCGGGGAAATTTCCGTAACACGAGGCCGTGGAAGAAGACGCCGCGGGCGAATTCGGCGACGGTTTTGATCCAGGTTTTGTCGCGGGCGTATTTTTCGCCGCAGATGATGCGGGAGATGAGCATGGAGAGAGAGGTTTGGATGGGGGGTTGGAGACAGACATGCGTGAAGCCGTCGGCGTCGATGTCTTTTGGGGAGGTACTTGCGGGGGCAAAGTTCTGATGGAAAGCTTTGCTGGTTTCGGAGATGAGGAGAGGGATTAGTGTGTTCAGGGAGCGAGTTATTTTGGGGATGAAGTGGATGACATCTTCGCTTTCGGGGCGGAGGAAGGGTATGAAAGCGAGCATCTGGGGGGGGGGGGTGTCAGTTTTCTTTCTTTTGTCGTTTTCGCCTGAACAGGGAACCGCTGGATATGATTGTGGTTCTGTGGTTGAGGAGGAGTCCAGTGGATAGTAGGATCAAAAGGCATACCTCTTCGTTTGCTTCCAACGGATCCAAAACCGACGCGCCCATCTTGCTAACCTGGTCGAATGCCGCCGTCGGGAGCGTCCATTGCGGACCACAGGGGCCCATTGTTCTGAATGCTTTTCCCTTTTTGGAATACTATTCCAACGCATTCATTAGCTCTGTACTTCTTCCCTCTCTCAATGCTCCTCTACCCCCTTCTTCCTTTTCTCTCCTCTCCAACTACCCACCGTTCCCGTCCCCTCCCCCTTTATTACCCTACCCGTACACACCAAGCCCAGAAGATCAATCAACATACCTTCTCATGCGCCTCCTCCAACAACTGTTTCCCGCTCTTCCCCCTCCAAGTCAATGTATCCAGCCACGAATTCTCCAACAACGGCGCATCCGAATTCCATCGCTGCTGTACATAATCCACCACATACCTCAGCAGAAAAAACCCCACGAGAAGAACCGCCGACGAGGACACAGAGAAGTTTTCCATCTTGGAGAATTCTATCTGTTCGCTATGTTGACTTTTAACCAAGTTTGCAGAATATCCGCAATATTCGACTTTGAATCAAATACTCTAAAGTGCTAGTCTAAAAACTGAGCACGGAAAGAAAAGAGTTTTGTTTTAAATTAAGAGCATTGAATGAAGAGAAAGAAACCAATTGCAATGATAAGAGAGAAGTCATTCCCTCATCAAAAAGGGCATCTCTTCCCAACTATGTATACTCACTCGTAACAGCCCAGCCATTGGTTAGATGACTGCCCCTCCATCTCCCTGGTCCAAGCCCATAGTAACCAACAAGCTCGGTTAGAAAGGATGACCAGAAACGGCAATGATGGAGAAGTCACGATACGAAGGCACTGCAAGCGAAGCGAGAAGCAACCACGGCACTTCAGCCAACGTCGCTTATTTAAAAAAATGAACAGTCAAGGTCCAAGCTTGGAAAGTCGGTTGGAGACTTTGGTTTTTCTCGGAGACAAGATCCGATTGTGTTCAAGTCCAAGCTTTCTGTTGGCCGATAACAGGCCAGACTTGCGGAGTTGTATATGTATGTACGAGGATTCTATTCCTCTCCCTGGGGTCAACCGGCCATGCTATGCCTATCAATCCATCTCTTTTGGAACGGTCAAGTATCGACCTAGCTAGGTACAAGTGATAAACTTATTGTAACGCATGCCCCTCCTTCATTATCTCATCTTTGTCCAACCGATGTCTTGTGCTGCACTGTACTCCGACCGGTTTTCTCCCAACCGAGCCCTCCTCTAACCGACTCCAAAACGAGAAATATACCCATATCTTTGAGTCCCCACTACGCCACTCCAGAACGCCGTTTGTTCCACCAGGGCCAATTCAAATATACAATACACCGATTCGTCATCCGCAACCTCATTCATCAAAACCGCCCACCTTTTATGTTCGCTTCCATGCGTGGATCTGATCTAGAAATCTTTAAAGCAATCGTCCCACTTCGCTGCTAGCTCATTGGTGTAAGGGTCTCGTCCCTCCTTTTCATCCGGATACAAATCGAAGTTTTGTGCATCGCCGGGGTGTCTTAATGGAGGGATTATTGGTCCCCTGTATTTCCTATAGTAGACATCCTTCCATATTACCCCTCGGAAGAAAGGGTGATCTTTGACCCGCGCAGCGCCTCCAGAGATGTTTCCAAGTCGTTTAGATCGATCGACCGTGCAAAATTGGCGAATGATGTCTTTTGCTGACGATGAAATCGCTGGCTCGGCGGGGAACGAAATCGGTTTGGTGACAATCCTAGCGAGAAATCTTGTGTTAAACACAGGCTGCTACCATGTGCGGATGTGTAGATGCTGGAAATACGTACTGTTTGTAGATTTCTATTGGGTTTGAATGCCAAAATGGTGGATACCCGGTCAGGAATTCGTATATTAAGATACCCAATGCCCACCAATCGACCGCGGTAGTGTGTCCCTTCGACTGGATTACTTCAGGCGCGAGGTATTCCGGCGTACCGCACAGCGTGTATGTTTCCCCTTTCGAGAGTCAATCGGTGTCCTGGCTTCCTTGGATTCGCAGTAACTTACTGTTACCCAAACGTTTCGCAAATCCAAAATCGACCAACTTTATGTGTCCTTCAGCATCCAACAAAAGATTCTCCGGTTTCATATCTCTATAGGCCACGCCCTCCTTTTCGTGTAGGAACTCGAGGATGAGAACTATTTCCGCAGCATAAAACCGTGCCATGTTCTCGTCGAATCTTTTGGCTTTTCGAAGGTAAGAGAATACTTCGCCGCCAGGGCAATAGTCGAGCTTGAGGGAGAAGGACAAGATTAGCCTATGATACAATGGGAGCTAGCTATCGACGTAACTGCTGGTAGAATGGAGCACATTAGTGGAGGAAACTTACTAGCATATACAATGATTCATGATCAGAGAAAGAAGTAATTAGTGTAGTAATGAAAGGATGACCAGCAACATCTGCAAGAACCGAACGTTCATGATTGACATGATCGACCTGTTTGAGCTTGATAACTGTGAAGTGATCAGCGAGTGCCATATCCAAGCCGCAGCCGTGGAACTCATGCCTTCGACCTTGCGCAACACCTTCAGCGCAAAGAACTTATTGCGATCCGCTTCCGTCGGAGGATTCGCAAGCCGTACGAGCCAGCTACACAGAATCAGATATATGAGCGCGCCAGGTCAAAGAGGGGCTGGATATCGTACACGCGAGCAAATGTCCCTATTGAGAGCGATTAGCATACATGCACCCGGCTACACAGCACAGCATAGCGGTACAAGATCTCTGCAGGGAAGCATACCCGTTCCCAAAGTCCTCACCAGCTCGAAATCATGCACGCTCAAGCGCTTCGAGCTCCCTCCCACTTCCTTATTGCTCGAGTGCTGAGCGATGTCATCGGGCGACAGTGGGTGTTGTTCTTGCTGAGCAAAGTGACGGACGATTTCCACCGGTGCGGTCGTAGTTTCTGCCATTGCGATACTGGAGACGGGAGAAATAAAAGACGGTTTGGTGCTGTGTCGTCTTCTTCTCGACAAGCAGGAATGTCGCAGGGCGAAAGGCGGGCTTTACTGCAAAACACAGACAGGAGTTGCCATGCGTTGTCGCGAAACTCCAGATGCGCGTTCGAGAATGGTGGAAGGTGGGGCCCTGTGTGATCAGATGAAATTCTTATCCTATGCGACGATAATACGTAGACGTCCAATTGACGTTTGAGCTCCGCGACAGACGTTCGAGCGTGGCAGCGAGATAGCAATTGATGTATATAACTACCGAGTACGTATAATGTATAGCTTGAGGTGACAGCAATTGGCCAACTGTAGAATCAGCAAAATCTTGAATGGTGGTGAGAATTGGAAACGGTAAACGGTACTGGTACTGGTACTGGTACTGGTACTGGTGATTCTCAGTTCAAGGCACGGATTGTGGTGGGGGTTTTTGGGTGGATTGTGCGTCGGGCTCATGACGTTTTAGTTCGGCGTCGCCGCTGTTTCATCCGATACTTAACCTACGACCTACCTAGCCAATGCCCAAGTAAAGCCGGCTGAAATCCAGTTTAACAGCTTTTCAACCGTCCACCTGGAGAAATGTTTATCCAGGAAAGACCATGTGAAAGTCATCAATTACTTACGATTTGTAAAGAGTGTGGATATGTATGAAGGAGATGTCGATGTTGACAATAAGAAGTCAGAACTGAGAACAAAGAACGCACTTGCACATGCCGTCTGGTCACTCAAAGCTTCAATGCGAGGCCCTCAGACGAAACTGGAACAAGATCTTATCCCACCGAACAAACCTGGAACGAATAGCATCAGAAAACCCCACTCAACCACATCACGTGATGGACGATAAGTCATGTGGGCATCAATCAGATGAATCTGCTGGACGTCGTAATTTACAGAGCAGAAAGTAGAAGTCCCAAGTTAAACGGCCGAAACTACAGCACTGCAGCTATTGGTTGTATCGTGGTCGACTCGGAGTATTAATATCATCTGGATCTACCACCGCAACGTTCCCAACGGGATCTACGATTCGTGCCCCAAATCACATCGATCCTCGCTATGCAGTCATCCAACACATGCATCCTTCGCCATCAGATTCGAATCAGCGTATGGAGCAACGGTGGAGGTAGATAATTCCTCCTAGACTCTCCTCCGTGAGGATCTTGTAACGTTCCATATCAGTATTCCCGTGCGCAACGGTTCTTGATTATCAATGAAGGAATCAAGCTGTCGATTTGCTGCCTGCATAAACTTGCCAGGCAGTCATTAATTGGGGGAAGATGGGATCTTGTAGCATGTCCGGACCTAAGTTCAGGTACCCATTGCTGTGGAGGCGAGATCTTTCCATCGATGCGAATATATGAGGATGGGGAGCTACATGAGGATGTAAATTGGTTGATGCTATTGGGCAGCGGTCCGATGGATGTTAATCCGAGCGTGTAAAGACCGTAGGCGGCACGCGCCGCAGAGGGCATTTCCGCCTATCGAGTCTAGACAAGAGAACCTTACATGTAGATTCTAATCCCCGAATATGGGTACGCCCTTCTGTATCCAGATCCAAATCGGGATGTTCAAGGCCTGGTAGGAGTTGAAGACTATTTTCAGGCGTGTGCGCCGTCCGTACATACAGGAGGAGAATTGTTTGACTAAGCGCTGCTCAAATGAGTGCTGTGTCGTCCGAAGCATAGTGAAACCCGTCAATTTCGAAATAAAAGATAATTTAAGCATTCACTGCAGATCGCAAGATATATAAATATCTAGAGCTACACTGACCCCAACTGTCCGAAAAGGGGGATAGGTCGGTTAGAGAAAGGGAAACGAGGGGGCAAAAACTCCCGTTATCGAGATTCTCAATCGTCGAATGCGGCTCGGAAGAATCATAAGATGCAAGTCCTATCTGCTCCTTCGACACTCGTAGTATAGATTAACGATTCCTACGAGCGTTAATTGCTAGGATCGGTATTGTCTGCCGCGGCGAACACAAGCGACCCCGTGTTGTTCCAATTTGACGACGAAGAGAGTTCCCTGCATCCTGGAAGGATGGTAGATGTTTGGTTGACATTCACTCAAATACGAGATGATCCGGGGAAGGAAAGATATGTGTGTGAAACGGAAGAAAGGGCGCAGAGAAGGATTACAACGTTCGGGTACAGCACGTCAATTCGCGATTAAGAGACTATTTTAAACATCATTGCTATTAAAATTATCGTGACGTAGGTATTTTTGCTTTTTATAGGAAATGTGAGGAAGTACACTTGTGCATCATGCACAGCTGACCGGGTCGCCGAGTACCTAGTCGAGGTAGTGCGGCTCAAAAAAAGTCCCCACGAAGTACCCCTGACGAAAGCCATTCTGCCCCAAAGTCCCC
This sequence comes from Rutstroemia sp. NJR-2017a BVV2, assembly GCA_002946415.1. Classification (NCBI taxonomy): domain Eukaryota; kingdom Fungi; phylum Ascomycota; class Leotiomycetes; order Helotiales; family Rutstroemiaceae; genus Rutstroemia; species Rutstroemia sp. NJR-2017a BVV2. Next base: position 215,753 of record NJPS01000042.1, on the reverse strand, counting down.
TAGACCGTATTTGAACACCGCGTAGCCGGTGTCAACCTGTAGAGACGGACTGTGGCAGATAAGACGAACAGACCAGCGGTTTGCCCCACCGGGCGTCCAACAACCTAACGCATGCGGGCTGATAGGGCGAACCTGCTAATGTTTCGGTGACCTAAATGATACTAATGCGGCTCAAGCTGTCAAAATTGATACCTACGGCTCGATTAAGGTGGATGTTTGGGAGAATCATGCCTACGTCCTTTCACGGGAATTACTTCCAGGCCATCCCATCAGGTCCTCAGGAATAGTGGGGTTAAATTCAAGAGCTTATCATTCAGAGGAATTCGCAGCCCTCCGTATTTACAGTGACAGGAGTGTCTGAATCTTGCGTCCTCCGTAGGAGTCATGTCTCACGCGGTAGTTGTACAAGGTGACAATGTAAAATGTGCCGGCGGCCCATGGACCCGTAATCATCGGGGAATTCCCGCGATACATTCTGGAGCACTGCCTAGGGCATAATCTGACCGTGGTGGGTCTATCTTGGCGAATGAAAGCTGAAAATCGCTTCAAGTAATACATCTATTCTGTGTACTAATCCGGTACTCAGTAGTAAGTAATTCTGTAAGCAAGGTTAGGAGTAACTTGTCAGGCATTCGGTCCGGAAGCTCAGCGAGGTAGTGTAGCTCCGGTCAGTTCTCGGGGCTGAGCAAGGCACAAAAACACTTTTCGGAGTGCGGACGAGTCTAATCCGGATACAAAACAAGTACTATGAAGCTGAAGAGAAAGCCTTCTGTATGCACAATGACTGCGGCAAGACAAGACAAAGGGGCCTTGAAATACACTAGTTCTATCCGCTAGAATGCCCCTGGCACTAATTCCGTGAAAACTGATGATCCCCTAAATGAAATTCTAGGGAATCTACAGAGATTGCAACAGATTTTCTAAGAATACAGAAATCTGTCATGCCCCAAAGTACGCAACGCCCAGCGCTATGCAAAGACCACCGATACTCCTTCCTTCCTTCTTCCCTGACGAACCGATCCAGTCACAGAAAGTGAGCACTATCCTTCTTCCATGTCCTGGCCACCCCTTGTCTCTTCCAGTCATTTCCTACTCCGCGTAAAGGATCGAGACATGGAGTCAGAGTCTGATTTAAGGTTCGTCAGCCCTTCCCTTATCTCCATAAGTTTTATGACTGAGAGAATCATTACTCACTAGGCGGAAACCTTACGTTTCACCCACTCAGTTTTGCAGTATTCACATCTTTGATAGTGGCAATTCGGACAATGCGCATTGTTAGCCACTGCTATTGGGCCATCGTAGCAATTGCAGCAATACCAGACTTCGTGAACTCCGTGGTTTGACATATTTGAGTTTGTGGTGCCTCGTTACTGCGTTTGTGTTTACTGTGACTCGAATGTTTGCGGCGAGAATGCAGTGACTGACGCTATATCCTGTTGCTAGACTGAGAGATATGCGTGTTCGTTCGTGAGATGATGAGCCACTTGTTTCAAGTGTGAAAGCTCGTAGCGGTGATTGAATTGAGAGTTTGTCGCGAGAGAGACTTGAGTGTGTTTGATCCAGAGTTTGTTCGACCGCAAAGAGGAAGAACTGTTCATTATGTATTCGCGATGGATCTTCAAAGTTCTCGGACTCCCCATAATTTCCCTAACTAATGTGCCTGCGCCCTTTAGGGCGGATCAGATTGAGGGCGCTGTGAGCCCTCTCGGTGTGAATGGCAGGCCTTTCGGTGGCGATTCCAGGTGAAATTTGCTTTGACTCCTTCGTGACATTTGGGATTCTACCTCGACCGACTTTAGTCCGCCTTCTCGGGGCGGGGCAAGGGTGGCTATGATGAGGAAATTCCCCGTTTTCTCCCTGGGCATACCTGCGGTAGTCAGAAATACGTTGTTACAGTCATAACTATCCTGAAGGCACGGAAGAAACCAGAGGCCAGCAATGCTTTGGAAATAAGCTGCATTCCTGGCGGTAGTAGAATAGCAGGCGAAAATGCTACTCGTAGGTCGGAATAGCTAAAGCAAGACTGACCGAAACTCAGGAGCACTGCAAGCTAAGACAAACTTAGTAACAGGTGAAATGACAAGAAATAAGAATGTACAAACTGGACCCAATCTCTTTCTTGAACTAAGTTGAGGGAATAATCCAAATCTATCGTATTTTAAGGTATCGTTCACTTGGCATCTCGACGATTGGAACTACCAGTCAATATTGATCATTTCAGTAACAAGCGAGGTGAGCAGAAAATGTCTATTTTCCCATCCATTCATCTATGACGTAACGCTAATTCCAAGAGAACCTTTCTATATGACATGATCTTGCGACAATGAAATTTAATAACCAAGCGCATCCTATGCAACCCAAAACAACCAGTGGCAAACGCTGATGCAAAAACGCTAAGACTGTAAACGGAGCGCGTGAGCTACCAGGCGCAGAAACTTCCATGCAAAAATCCGCCGCGATCCTTCTCAAAGCTGTAGGCATCGGTACTTAGAGCAGCTAGCCGCTCATAGAGTACAGTCTATGCAGTCGCGGAAGGAGTGACGAAGTGGTGTAAACCGTTGAGCTTGAGATTGCTTCGTTTACTGAACGAATCGTCAGCCCAAGTTACAGGTAAGCTATCCGGAATCGATGCAGCATACCTAATAGCCATTTCCTCTCATCTTGACTTGTTCCACGTAACAGCTTGCACATCTCTGGTGCCCACATTCTGGGCAAAACTCGATGTTTGTTGTCATGCCAGATGATCTGTACTGGCCGTTGATGTCACGGCAGTAACAACAAGACCACACCCACACGTAGTGACCTTTCGGTTTTGGTGCTCTTGATGCACTCGAGGACGGCATATCGATCTAGTCTTCGAGGAATTCTGGGTAGAATTGCGAATATGGGAAATATTATGAGGGAAGTGTGCCTGAAATTCAAACGCTGAGGTAGGTTGCGACTGCGTAGTGAACGTGAAGTAAAATGGACTTTACAGCAGAGAGAAGATGGTAGATTATGTATCGGAGCGTGCTGGGAAATATGAGAAGACTTCACCTAGACATTTATAGACCATCAACTCCTTTCCTGGGTATTTCCAGCATTATGGCTTAGCGACTAGGATTCAACATAGGGCGAGGGGCCTAACACAACAACATTCCCTGAGTATTCACCGAAGAGGAATTAACCAAACAAATCAGAGATCATGTAAGGAAATCTTTTAGGGCACCATACTTGTGGGCCCTAGAGTCACTCACTTCATGAGTGAGAATCTCGGTGAAGAATACGATGTTCTTTGGTTGTTGTAATGATACAAGATTGACCAAACGAACGACTATTCGAGCATCATCACCTGGGGCTCAGTCTCGGTGAGTCGTAGACTACGGCAGCTACCTAAAGAGCCCAGAAACTGCACTTCACTCCAAGGAACGTGAGAATTCTATGGAAGAGTGCCCATCGGGAGTCTCCGAGAAAATTAATCACCAAAACTAATGTCTTTTCGCACAATATAGCGCACCTGAGCATGCAGTCTTGGAGCTTTCATAAGGCTGCAAATGTGCCTGCATTAGCAAACCCGAACTACCGGGCCAGGCAAATGAGGCTCCGGGTGGATCCAACAAGCATTCAGCCTTCTTTTTAGGCTCCCTAACAAACTTAAGTCTTTCGGGTGATCCTCAGCCCCCTGATGATATGCGTGCGGCTTAAGCTGTAATACTCAGGCTTTCTATTGTATGTGTAGTTTCCGCAAGAAACCGAGACCATAATTAGGCAGAAATGAGACTGTCGATATGAGCCTCATGGTAGCAGCATGCGAATGTTGCGTGTACTATATGTGGATTAGACCAATCTTTTCGAGGGTCGTAATGTAGCCAATACAGACTTGAGGATTTGGGAAGACTCACCGGGTACTGGCTAGGCTCCAGTGAGTCTGGTATGACCTAACAGTATTCTGACTTTGAAATAAGATAATGACAACGAATGATAAGCTTCAAAGCTGTACTCTAGCTAACGAGTCATCAGAGGGCGATATCAACGAAGAGGGGAGAATCGCAATGTACTCATCTCAAATTTGAAGCTTCTCCGATGTCTGAAAGGAAGGGCATTCATGTGAGCCCCACATGTAGCCAGACTCAAATATCTCCAATTCTCTGAAAGTGGTATAGAAAGAAGAGTAATCGCCTTGCCAGACCCAGTAGTACGGCTCATTTTTGAGGATCAGAGCTGGGTGCTATGAATTACTTCTTCCAGTAACTGAAATGCAGACTTGGCGGTTGACTTACTGCATACAACGAGTGCCAGTGAACGCCATCGAGATGCATGCCACGCTTGACAGTAGCGCCATGCGCTATATGAAGAAGTTCAATGTAAGTTTTTTTTTTGGAGTCGGGGAATGTTCATCTGAGGAGGCCGGTGAGTGTGATAGAGAATTGTTGAAGCTCTCCAAAGGTTTTGTCTGGAGAGTTAGAAGTACCAGGGAAAGATAGCGAACAGGCTGCTGGACTTATACATATACCTGAAGCGGGAGAGCCATGCATAGACATGTAACACAATACGATGTGGAACACAAACTCAAAGCTCTCGGGACCAAAGAATCGGAGGAAGGAGCCGTTTGTATTTATACATTGCAATAATGATAGGCTTCTCTTTAAGAGTCACTACCTGCCACATACACAGCAATGTGCACGCGGGATGTTGGAATGGTCATGCCACCAGCCGCACCGATTCGGGACCACTGTTGGACGTCGAGGTAGCTCAGAAAGGCTTGAGGTTCATGGCGGTTGATGCGCAGTGGCTTTATCTAAGTATTCTCTTTGCGGATCAGAAACAGAGCCTCAACTCTCCTTGTCCCTTGTGGCAGGATATGGTGGAATACCCTTGCGATCCCCATGTTCTCACCCTTGGCGATGTGTGAACTAAAGAAAATTTGCGGAGAGCCTGACAAGCTCCCGCTTCGCCGAATGTGATGGGAGGTCTGGAAAGACATGCAGGAGACCAAGGAACATATCACGACAACTCTTACAGCGGTGACACTTAGCTGGGATATCGTCTTTCGCGGATTAAATCCCCACCAATAATAGACGTGCTGCTGAGATGTTATGAGGCATTGCAGATGCTCGCGCGGGGTATCTTCGAAACCGCAAGATTTGAGCAATACTGTACCCCCATGGCAAGAAGTCCATAACCCGTAAGGGAAAGAAGGTAACTAGACAGATAGGCACCTCGAAGATATGACATGCTTGTCGCTTCAAGGTCGCAATAGGGTAGGTGGTAGGTGGTAGGTGGCACATCAATGTCAGATGATCTCCACTGACACTGGGCGACACATATAGCCCCTATTCACATAAGAGAAGAAAGCGGCGTCTAGCATGTGGCTCTCGAAGTTGGTTGGTGTTAGCAGATGAGGCTCTTTAGATAGGATTAAACCTAGAACCCAGCACTTGCAATTGAGGAAGCAGTTCGAGCACTAGCGGCCATGAGATGTAATTGGCGTGGTCCGTGCTTATTAATATCCCATAGCCCCTACTAAGGACTGACGACCTCAAACACCATTTTCTCAAACCAGCAGTATTTCGACTACAGCGTTACTATCGTATCTATCATCGGGAGCTCAGGATGAAAATATCTTGTGGAACAAGAAACCTCCAATTGACGGCGTTATTCATATAGTAATACCTTTCGCGATTATCGACCATCATATTGTAATGCATTGTTATCGACGGCTCCCTCTTCCTTTCTCGTGGCAACTGCGCCGGCCAACTCGACATGCCGCAAGATGACTTTGAGCGCAACAAACGCGCAGCAAACATATGGACCGCGCGTGTGATACCATGGGTTCTTGCAGCGGTAGTAGGATATGCGACCTACGTCTTAGTCGCTCTTCTTTGTGGTATGAACTAGAGAAACATATGGGAATTCGATGAGGCAGTCTACTAACATAGAAAACCTTAGTAAACTATCTCTTAATCAAGCACAGCAACAAGAGCGCCGCGATCCCCATTCTCGTCATATACTTTGTACTGTTTCTGTTGATGGCATCAGCATTCCTCCGGGTAGTTTACATGACCACGATCGATCCCCCGTATGCCCCACTGGGAGCTGGAGCGATTAGCAGGAGTCGCAAGACGAAAAGAAAGAATGATGATATTGCTGGGGAAGAATACACTTCTGGAGATTCTGCAGCTACTCGGCACGATCCGGACTCTCCTGGGCTTGAATTGTTTTATACGAAGGATGTTTTCACTGTAGAGAGAGATGGAAAACCTCGATGGTGTTCCGAATGCTGTATCTGGAAATTGGATCGTCAGCATCATTGCAGCGTTGTTGGTAGATGTATTTATAAAATGGATCATTACTGCCCATGGTATGTCGGCTGCCTCAACTCGGCCAATCGTGCCCTAACTAATGAGAATCTTATCAGGGTTGGAGGGCCTGTGGGCGAGAATAATTTTAAATTTTTCCTCCAGTTTGTTGGGTATACGGCTTTCTATTGCTTGCATTTACTTGTGGTGATGGCATTTTACATCCATCGGCAGGTCGTTATAAAGGTATGACCAGAGCCTCTCACCTGTGCCGGGCACTTTGTTTCAAGTGCTCACGAATGGTGTACTGCCTATCTTCGTTCTTGGAGCAATTATTTACGAGTGAGAGCTTTGACTGACATCTTTTTGCTAGGGTGAAAGTGTGAACTCTCAGTTCATAGCAATTCTTGCATTGTGAGAGATTAACCAAACGCTAGTATTTGCAGGCTGTCACTGACTATGAATTCCAGAGCTGCCTTCTTTGGCTTATTTACGGGAACTATGGCATCGACGTCGGTGAGACTGGCTATATATAATCTTACACAAGTTGAAGACATCAACCGGCATGGGAAAATTCATGTATTAGCCATCCTTAAGCCTTCCCTGCAGAGACTGGCCGAAATAAGCGTAAACGCAGCTTCAACGAAGACATACCCCGAGATCACATATCCTCTAAGTATGCCGCCATACTCGGGAAATACTCAGAACAATTTGCCCGCGGTCAAAACTATTAGACATGAGCATCTCTCGGAGCCAGTACCGGTTGATGTTGCAAGAAATATGGTTAGTGCAACAGCTATTCGTGGAGATGCGACACCGCAGATATCAACGGTTCAGGCAAGCCAGTCGGTTCGCGATCAGCAAGCTGTTCGAACTTTTGCGATTCTTGAGACGGTCCACCCAGGAGACAATCCTTGGGACCTGGGATCGGCTTTGCTCAATTGGAAAACGGTTATGGGGGATAGAGTAATCGATTGGTTCTTGCCACTCAAAAGAAGCCCATGCTGCAATCACGAAAATACTGAGAGCCACTTCGAGGTTGGCCCTTGTGTTGATCAGATCCGAGCGTCTGTTTCTTTCATTTCTCCAGATGAATTGCGTGCCCGAAGCGAAGGCTCGCGAAGGCGGCGTTATTCAACCGATGAGAAACAACGTGAAGAGCGGAAATGGCGCCATTTCCGGCGTCGTGATGGCGATAGTACGAGAAAGAAAGACGAAACAGAATTGCGAGATCTGCGGAGGCACACTTTGCATTCCCGGTGATGTTACAACAGCAAAACAATGCTTCAACTTTCCCCGATTAAGAGCGTCACTGGCAGCTACTACAGGCACAGAGCACATATAACATGATCTACCATGTTGCACCCGAACATTATTGTGGCGAAGGGGGTTTGAAACAATCAGATTTAATGGTGTTGACATATAATGTATAATATATTGCGAGAAGATGGTGCACTTGCACGTGTATTTTTATTAACCACAATGGTCGCCAAAGTCCAATACTTATTGGGCTAGTGAAATACCCTCCGATCCTCTATATACTGACGGAAAGTTGAATAACTGAATTGACACACAGCAGATCCATAAACCTTGACGGCATTAGGAAACGATGGTTTGGTGAACTGGCGACCACTTGTCTCGCCAAATTTCTCTCTAAAGGGTACCTGGTTCACGCCCAGTCGCACTGAATAGTGCCATCAAAGCTCATAACATGAGCTATCAATACATCAACCGTTGGTTACTCCATATAGTAGTTACTCCCACGCCTTTGTGGCTGGTTAACACAGGCTGATATCGTGCTGTCAACATCGTGACACCACGTTATCAATTGCTGCCTCACCCTTCAGTCCGATCGAAATGATAACCACGGACTAATTCATGTCGGCTACACCTGCCACAGATATCCTACTCACACGATGCCACCGAAGAACATGTCGCACATCCAATTTACAGCTTGCATCTTGGGCGGGACCATGATCGTGGGTGCAAATGAGCTCCATCTGTTAGCTCCGCAGGCCAGCAACTCTAACGGCAACGCCTCGTCTTAAGTGAGACGGTCATATTGCAGTGTTCCACCCTCCGACACATCACTTCGAGAAGATCGAAGAGAGCTTGACATCGCCTACCCCTGAGTGGACCAATACACATAGACTAGGGATCATATCACCCTGCGTGGTTCCTACCCAATGAAATGGCGTTCTGCGATTCACACTAGAAGTTTTGAGCTCCTCTCTTCGCAATTCAATGGTACTCTGGCATAAGGATCAAAGTCCCCGAATGTTTGCCCATTGACGCTGTACATTTTGAGGATACGATCCCAACAAAACCACCAATAATTCTAGACAAACGAACGCCAACTCTTCTCTATGATATGACACGATGCCAACCAAACCCAAATTGCGCCGAAGAAAAAAGCATTCAGTATCGTCTCGTCCAAACATCAACAACCAACAGCCAATGCTGTGCAAGAGTCGCATCCGTGGCCCATAGCTGAGGATTGTTATGACTCGGCGAACACACGATTACAAGAAACAACCCCCAAATATTCAAAGTCTATCCCACTCCTCTACATCCTCTTATCGTACACTGCTTTGTTTCCTCGACCAGCGAGATCTCTTCGAAGCTTCACTTGCTTGTCTTCCATCGCGCCACCTCTAACAACGAATCGTACCATGTATCGGTAGTGCATAACCAATAACTTGCTGACTTTGGTTCACCTATTGCTTCTTGGAGGTTGGGATGGAGGGACTGTGCAATAAACGCAGTATTGATGCGTACAATCAGGACAAGACGATCCCCATATCTCTGAATTAACTTCGCGTCGACAATAACAGCAGAACCACCATCCGGTCATCGTAGGGGGATATGAGGCCATCATTGGTTGTTCCATTGCTGTCTGAAGAATATGTAAGCTTTTGATAACCCTCCACTACTGTTGGCTTACAGTCTTATGTCCTACTGCTCCTGTAGTGCTTAGATGCTCGGTTGATGAGTGTGGTCTCTAGGCTGCGTTAACTGGAAAGCGATTTAGTAGAAGAGATTCAGAAGACGTCTTTCTCTTTGTGCTTGAATGATGTCGTGTTCACGATGATGTAGTTCGAATGTCCATCGACTGAGTGGAGCGTCAATGGTATAAATGCATCGTAAGGGTTGCCCTTGGAAGCTTGAAGAGAGACGTTCGCCTTCATAACGCCCCGTACTCAATATTGCTTGTCCGGTCTGCATTTTGGGCAATTTGCCCGCGCGCAAGGAATTCGAGGATCTCATATCGACCAGCAATAGTATCTTGTCTGCTATGGTTGGATGCGGCGTAGGTTCTGAATTTAGGTACAAGGCCGTTGTGTTGTTAAAATTGCTTTGGCTAGGCTTACAAAAATCTTCCGGTCGATCTTGCGCGCCCCCTTAGTAAGGGATTTTGTCCGGCGTCGCTAATCCTCTGGGACTCCTGAGAGCCACTGATGTGGATTGTGACGTCTGCCGCTGTATGTTGGGTAAACATACCATGGCTTCTCTGGAATTCAGACCCAAGAAATCTTTTAAGCTTTGCATAGCCGCCCTCGAGCCAGACTGTCGGTGACGGGTGCGCATTCCGGAGTAATCGGGGCCAAGAGGACACAGCGCTCGTGTGCACATGGAAGCAAGTAGTCCCCACAGGAAGACTAGCCGACGGTTGTTATCAATAGCTCGCCCGTCGGGGTTACTATGTGCTAGCGATTACGACCACGCTTCAAAGAGCGGTCGCTATACGAGCTCGACAGGGTAGCTTGTTGCCTTCCCAAACCCTTAAAAGGCCAATCTCCGCAGTCAAGGCGACGTAGGCGACAGTAAAGGATCTCAACTGCTCCCCGAGCACGGTCGGATAACTTGAGATGCTGCAAACGCTAGCAGCGTGCGGAGTTCATATCGATTGTGAGTATATTTGGAGCAGAAGCTGACATAGTTTTCAATAAAGAGCTGAGGCTGGGTCCTTTTGTAGGGGCGTTGAATGAATCCTCGGTAGAATCTTTGTGCCTCATCTGGCAGGAGAGAGCTCAACTGCTGCAATCCTACGGGCACGGGGTATCAGACATATTTCACTGTTGGCCAAGATGAGTTAAATGACACACAGTGGGTTCTCATGAACCCACGGGCGAGGAAGATGAATCTGCTAAAGTACCCGGTGTCAGTCACTATGTTCCCCGCGCCTGGCCAGAAGAGACAGACACTGGAGGCATAGCCTTCTAATGCTTCAAAAAGATTTATTGGTTATACAACGCTTAGATCTGCACGTAATAATGTAGAAAACAAAATGATCGTTGGAGCAGCCTCATATGTGGTGACACCTGCCAAAGCTTAACGTCTTGACATCTGCCCAATCCCAGGGCGGCCACCTTCCTTCGGAGCCTCAATTTCAATAGCTACTTGCTGACGGTGGTTGTGCATTTCTAGTTCAAGGCTTAGCATCAAGGCAAGAGGCTTGACCGCGCAGATCTAAAAAGAAAGCAGCACTAGATCAGTTCTCCCTCTCATAGGGCATCAGCACAATTTGAACCCAGGACTGTGGTAACCTGCTATTTTGGCTGGCAAGTAATCCATCAAACCTCCCTACCAAACACATCTACGCATGAGAAGCATGACAGCTAGGCTTGCTGATCTCTATCCGATCCCACCACACCTCAAGATCCTCTGGACTGATGCAAAAATACTCACGGTCGGCACTGCACTGACTCCATAGCCACTTCATTTCGCTGAGTCAGAGTAAGGATACAGATGCAACTGCACGTCGGCTCTTAATACAGATTTTTCTCTCATACTCCACAACTCCTTCAGAGTAAGAGCCGCATTCGTGCCACCAAGAAAACTCCATCTGATCGTCCTAAACCGTTCACATGCAAGGATTTAAGGATTTGGACTGGCCAAGTTTTCACTATGCCAGAAAAGTACACACCAATTCAAAGCAATACCCAATCATGATAAACACAAAGAAATTCGTGCATAGACGAAGGCATGCAGTTGAGATTAAACATCTAGCGGCGGCTACTTTCTTTCTCATCCCTTGCTCTCTTCCCGTAGTACTGGTCCCTATAGATTTGTCAGAATTTACAATGCAGGATGGCAATCTGATCGATCTAACATTTTGTTCTGGCTGGGTTTCCCCTCCAGCCTGTCCAGAGTATCTTCAATGAGCCCAATGTGACCTCTTAGGGTTCCTTCCAGCTCATCCTGCAGAGATTCCGCATTAGCTCCCAACTTTTCCTACGATGACGCGCGAACTGAGCAGGACAACCTCCATATTAAGTGCATGCATTGTAAACATGTTATCGTCCAATATCACTAGAGCACTCCGCAGAGCCGCCTGCTAAGATTTCTCGTGTGACTAAATGGGGAAGTCGTGGTTGCCAGGTCCTGCACTGGCAGCACGAGGACGGCGTGTGAATCAGAGAAGATGATACCAAGCTATGTGAATGGCAACACGAGTCCGCGAATAACAAGCCGCCATGCAGAGAATTTTCGCGCAAGGGGGTGAGCTTCCTGGATATTCTAGGTTCTCATGCTACGAGAGAGCGCAGACTATCTCACCTACCATCCCTCACTTTGTCTACATAAAGCACTTTCATCCGACTCTTCAAGGATTGGAGACAAGGGACTGGTTGTACAGCTGAAATCAAATGAAAGAAATTTAGCATACCATTCTAGCTTCGTGGTCCTCCGAAAGTTCAATCATATGCGATCTGAGGTTATAGGTACTTCCTGCAATGCCGAAAAGGGTAGCGAGGTTGATGGCAAGCAGTGTTGCGGGATTCCGCAGAAACGACATTCTTCTTATTGGAAAGGATCAATTGAAAGGACTGAATAAATAACTGAATCGATATACAAGTCTATTCAGGGAATAATTAACGGTATTTGTCCATGTTCTCACAATCCTCCTCTGTCCGCCCCCATATCAAAAGCTAGCGAGTGATTCTCATGTATGACATCAGCACAGGAGTACTCAGTAAAGTACCGACTAACCTTCACTACACTCCACGCCTTTGTCGCGAAACACGTCTCTCCAGAACCACTTAACGCGTCTAATATACACAGAACTTCATTCCTTGATATCTCGCAAATCTTTTATTCAATTTGCTACGTGCACATTGGCGCGACGTTCTCATCAAATCCGGCAATCTGGTAAGAAGTCAACGACGACGCTTGCCACTCAACACCTTACTTGGTTTGATCGTTGATCGAGTCGCATGTGCGTGGACTACCACAAAACTTCCTCGTCATGCTATTGTGATTCTTTGCAGCAGAGTCTACTCTACCTTCCCTGGAACGCGACTTCGAACCATGTCCTCGCCCGAAGCTTTCCAGTCCTCACCACCGCTCCTCACGCCCTCACGTCGAAAGAAGAGCAGGTTCACCTACAGACAGCTTGCACAACTAGCTACCTCGACTACAACATGTCCCTTAAGAGTGATTGCACATGTGGATTTAGATGCATTCTACTCGCAGGTGGAAATGATACGGTTGGGAATTGATGAGGATAAACCTTTGGCGGTGCAACAATGGTATCTATCACTTTCCACTGCTTGATTGTGACCAAAAACCAGTGGGTACACTAGTTCATGGATGGGCTTACGCTTTACATATTTTACAACTCCTGGCTCGCTGAGACATTTGCTTGATACTCAGGGCTACGCTTTTCAACGTTCAAATTTTGTTACAACAATTGCATTCTCATAAGGCCCTGGTTCTAGCCTTTTAATTTACAATCGCATCGTCTCAAGACTTGGATAATAAGATTTTTAAGACTTAGATTGGATTTGAGCAATTGCTTTCATTTGGCCAAAGTGAGGAGAGATTATCTGAACTCCATACTACAGCACAACATCATCCATGAACTAGTGCCACCCCTGGTGAAGAGTTTCTGAAAGGTGCCAATGCTAATACGTGGTTGAAATACAGGCAGGGTCTCATAGCAATCAATTACCCCGCTCGAGCGTTTGGGCTCAACCGTCATATAGCTATTTCCGAAGCCAAGAAGCTCTGTCCAGACCTCATATGTCAACATGTTGCAACATGGCGCGAGGGTGATGAAAAATGGGCGTATCACGATGACGCCTACAAGAATATTGCTACCCACAAAGTCTCCTTGGACCCATACAGACTCGAATCCAGACGAATATTATCTTGTATTAAGGAATTCTTGCCAAAAAACTTGCAGAGGGTGGAGAAAGCCAGTGTGGACGAGGTCTTTATGGATCTATCAGCTCAAGTGCACATGATACTGTTGGAGAGATATCCGGAGCTGAAAGGCCCGGCGCCGTATGACGATGTTATGGAAAATCTTCCTCTACCACCTACGACGGTGCTCGACTGGAAAGCGGATGCTTTGGTGGATTTAGACACGAACGAAACAGAAGATGATGATCCTGATTGGGATGATATAGCAATTTTGATTGGTTCTGAAATCGTACGCGCAGTTCGGGCCGCAATACGTGAGAAACTCAAATATACATGCTCCGCAGGAATTGCCCAAAACAAAATGCTTGCCAAACTTGGATCGGCACATAAGAAGCCAAGCCAACAGACGGTTATTCGGAATCGAGCTGTGCAGCAATTCCTTTCAGGCTTCAAGTTTACCAAAATAAGAAATTTGGGGGGCAAGATGGGGGAGGAAGTAGTCAAAATTTTCAATACGGACATGGTCAAGGATCTTGTACCTGTCTCGATGGAACAGATGAAACAGAAATTGGGTGAAGACACAGGCACATGGGTCTATAATGTTATCCGTGGGATCGACCACAGTGAGGTTAATTCACGGACTCAGATTAAGTCAATGCTATCTGCAAAGTCGTTCCGTCCTAGCATAAACACACCCGAACAGGCCAATAAATGGCTCCGGATATTCGCGGCAGACATATATTCGCGACTGGTGGAGGAAGGGGTTCTCGAGAACAAAAGGAGGCCCAAAACAATCAATCTGCATCATAGACATGGCGGCCAGACGAAATCCCGACAGGCCCCCATCTCACAGGGCAAGAAAATAGATGAGACGCTGCTTTTTGAGCTTGCCAAGAATCTTCTAAATCAGATCATGCTTGAGGGACGAGTTTGGCCATGTGCTAATCTAAGTCTAAGTGTAGGGGGCTTTGAAGATGGCGTCTCTGGGAACATGGGTATAGGGGCATTCTTGGTTAAGGGCGAGGAAGCCAGGGCTCTGAATAGTATCAGTTCTAGAGATGCAAGTATGACTGCGCTGGGAGAGAGGCCTGATAAGCGACGTCGTGTGGGCGATGCTGGCATTCAGAGGTTCTTTGCGAAGGCCGAAAGTGTCGAGGAGCATGATGATGACTTCGGCGGTGAAGAGAATTCCTCAGTAGCTATGGCTGTGAATGAACAGGACGTCGTATTTTCCGATGCAGCAGCGTCCAATACTCCTGAAGATGACGAGGCAAATATTGGTCCACAAGCACCGAGTGGTGCTTCTGCCTTGCGTCAACCGCAGATAACGAAGTTTCTCTGCAACCGCTGCAATCAGTCATTGCCATCACCTGAAGCCCTGCAAAGTCACGAAGACTGGCATTTTGCTAAGGACCTCCAGGATGAGGATCGTTCAAAAGCCACATCTCCGGCACTTCCTTCCACTTCCTCCGGGAGTAAAAGGGGCACGCTGAGGAAACGCGGTAACGGTCGTGGTGGACGGCCGGAAAAAGGGCAAAGCAAGTTGACATTTGGATGACCATAACAAAAGTAGAATATCATACCCGATAACATTCCACCCTATCCTGACGTGCCACACGAAGACTCCTCGGCCGCTCTTGCATCTTGCAGGTGGCATCAACCGGATCGCCAGACTTCTGTTGAGGGGGCCGAGCCTTGCGGTACCGAAAGGCGACAGTCATGCGCGAACCATGCCCCGAGAAGACGGTGCAACAGCAGAAAAAAAGGCACTCACCGTGATTTCACATCCTGGGCGCAACGTGATTTCCTTCTAGAAACACAAGTATGATGTTCCCGATGCGGTTTTCATTGGATCATGGAATATGCAAGCTCATCATTTTTGTTACCCGCCCAGATATTCAAAAAATGGTACGAGTAATGCAATACGATCATTACTGCAATAGTACTCCTTCAGCCTTCAGCTGAGGCCGGCTATCCGTCCACGACTCTGGCGGCTGGCCGTGTGCGGTCGTTGAGTGATAAGCATACTTTGCCTATCAGGGCAGATCTGCATACACTTTCTGGATCATCGAAGCAGTCATGCGCAACTTGTAAAAGAAATGGGTGGGTGTTCTTCCTACACATCCAGAACGATTCATGAATGAAATTGGAGATATGCCGTTCGCCCTACAAGACCTCGAGTCTCCCGTCTCTCGTCAGCTCTTTTGGCGATCGACGAGGCTAGCATAGTAATATCAATGTCAACAGAAATTCCACCCAGAGCCTCATGTGCGGTGAGAAGAAGTGGAAGTAACAGAAGACCAAAAGAAAGAAAATGGAAATTTGGGTAGTACCTAAGTAAGCAGCGACGACAACCCAGACGATCAATTAGGTCAACGAAGGTTTTCCAGCCGCATGAATTCGTTGTCAGAATATGTCTTTTAGATGAATTTGTGCAACCAATGCCATTACGAGAGTTCTGAGTGGGTGGGCAGTGGGCAGCGGGCAGCTAAGTGATTTAGAAATCGATTAGGCACCATCAGCTAGTATGTATGGGCTGGTTGGGCCGAAATGCGTCAGAACCCAACCCGATTTTACGCCACAAAACCACACAACCTTGCCAGCAAGACGTGCGACTTTCTCAAACTCGCTTTGTCGTGAAATTGGAGAGTATCCTCAGCTTTCTGTGTAAAAAATGATAATGATAATATTCACGCATTGGCTCGCGACGACATATGCTCAAGGTTCTCAGCATATCCGTCATTATTGAGGTGACATTCGGACAGCAGTCAAGCATCGCATAACATGGCATAATATATCATGTCAAACATAGGTACGTAGGTCTCAAAAGCAGGTAGGCAGGCAGGTAGGCAAGTGAACAGGTTGATCATGATCCAGATCTTCAACGGTATATCCATCTGGCCAATCAACCAGAACTTAAAGTGGCAGAGAAGAGACCTCGGCGTCGACTCTTAATGGTTGGATATAGTCCCCTAATGTACCTAGGCGTCATCTGCGATCACTTTTTATACTTTGAAGTACAGGTTGAAACTTGAAAGCATCTCGTCCATTCATTGTTCTCAGATTCTCGTAGTAGCGGCAACTTCGAAAAGAAAAGGGAAAAGGGTGCCGGGTATCCACTTCCTCTGTCTGACTCTGGTTCGTTCCGGCACTTTTACCCTCTGGGTTTTGTTTACAATGCAGAAGACCTCGGCGAGTTGAGCAGATTCTGATTCCCCAGGTATATTTTCCCAAGGCGTGCGTCGTGGGTTGGGTTGTTAAGGACCGATTATGGAACTGTTTTCTGTGGACTGTGGACTGTGGACTGTGATACACCTGGATACCTGGTTTACTGGATTCCTCAATAAGAAAACACAACTTTAATGGTTTAGGCTTTAAAGGAGAAAATCGAGAAGGGATAGATGCTGGTTTGCTGGCTGCTGGGAACGAAAAGATGGATGATGGATGGTGGAGGATGGATGGATGGATGGATGGGGTAACAATATATATCAGAAGATATCAGGTTAAAACATGTATATCTATCTAGATACCCAAAATACTTGATGAACCTGATGGACCTTATGAACTTTATGAACTTATGAACCTTATGAACCTTATGAAAAGAAACAGAAAGTCTCCCACTCTTCCTTTCAGGCTCTCTGTTCGCCGGTTTTGCGTTTAGGATTCTAGATCCGAAGATAGACCTTACCCTTAAAATTATATTGCTTTAGCAAGAATACATCGGCATCGACATCAACGTCGACGTCGACAACACTACTATAGCTATTACCAAGGGGCACCTGTTCATACCTCTACATACTCCTTTTCCCTACGCAAAGATCGACTTCACTTCCCAGCTTTGCTTGCTCTCCTTGCTCTCCTTGCTCTGCTTCCTGCCAACCACTTTCCCCGCCCTCTTTTCTGATCACCATCTTACCTTATCGAAATCCCTACGCCACAACCTTCCGATCCCATCAATTTCCAGGGCTGTCCGTCTATACTGCTGCACTGATCATTCATCGGCTTTTTGCTTCACCAGGTTGTTGAGGTGAAGGGATTACTCGCTCGCTGTTCGACTTACGGTGCGGTGTGCCTTGTCGATCACTCGGGAGACAAAACATCAGATAGATCAACGAAACCTTCGAAGCCTTTTCCAGTTTTTCCAGAAACTATTAAGGAGGAAGCAAGACTCTTGAAAACCTTTACTCCTTCTCCCACTTGTTACGCAATACGCAACCTTGGAAACAAAACCGGCTTGGAAGGGAAGATCGAGCAAAACAGCCCCAATAAAAGCGGCGACAAATCCAGTTCTACCCAAACACCCGCACCAACCTCTTTCGGACTTGCGCACAGCCTTTCTCAAAAGGGCCCCCATCCTCTTCACTCGCATTGCCACTTCATTCCACTCTTCCACTTCTTCTCTTCCACTCACCGTTTATCTTGTCAACTGCAATTCCTCAGCCTTCACCCTCGACCTGCAACCTTCGACTTTCGACCTTCGACCTTACACAAACGGTCAACAATCATAAACCCGTCTACTCGTCCATCTATCAACACGAGGGATAAACACACACAATAACACGTACGCCAGCTGATAGGATTAACACCCTGGTTCTCTCTTCAGCTAGAAGCCGTTCAGTCAGATCTTTCCATTGCCACCCTTTTGGATGCCTTCATATTACACGACATAAGCAAAAGCAAGCCATTAAAACGTACCACCGTACGCCGTATCACACAATACCACCTGTTCTTGGATTGGATAGGACCATACTCTCCCACACCTTTTCTACCTTGTCATACCATACACCTTCCAGAAGTTACTCACGGCCAACCATTTTTTCATTCCCACCATAGGACTTCTTCTCGAGCCTCCCATTTAAAACCACCCCCAGGACAGGAAACTTAGACAGAAAGCTTTTCCCACTTTCTCCTTCCCCTACAGGATTACCATTCCCGGACCTCTTTTTTCTTGCTGCCAAGTTGTCACCGGTTAATCTTTGTGTGCTACCACATCTATTACCTAGGCTGACGTGGTGTGTGTGACTTGCATCTTCAGTCCTCGTTTTTTGGACCTTCTCTTTCTCTTTCCATCAACCACTATCCGGATTGTTTTTTCATCATGTCGTCGCGCCGTGATGACAACAGAGACAGAGCTTCCCGCTCACAACCACAGGCATACTCGTCCGCACGAACAAGTCAGTTTGTTATCGACGCTGAAGGTATCGACAGAGAGGTCATCACCGCTGATATCTGCCGTTATCTTGGAAATGACGCTCTCGTCAAACCAGGCGATGTCGAGGTAAGTTCATCGTGACAGCATACTGGTGGATGTTGTCTCTACGCGTTTATGAATGATCGTATACTAATCAGCTCTGTTCTGCAGGATCCAAAAACGCGACAAATAAAGCCAGTCTACGTGATTACGGCCTACCGGAACTTGACAAATGTAATGTCGTTAACCTATCGATCGATCAACATTGCTGATGAATTTGCTGTGTAGGCAATGATACATGACTTAAAGCAGGCATCTGCAGATTGGCAAGCAGAGCGACTTGCTAGATCTTCTGCACAGTACCCTACAAATGGTATCTCTCATAGAGATTCGAACGATATAGTTCGAAAGTCTAACACACCTATAGTAGTGGACTACCGCAGTTCAAATGCACTCGATCAATCCATTGCCCGGATGGATGCGACACAACCTCGACCTGCTGCACCACAGGTGATGTACACATCATCGTCAGCTGCTGTGCCTAGTTCCCAATCTTATACACCAAGTGGCCAGGGTTATTCACAGGGCTACAGTCAGCCTGGAAGTTATTCTCAGAATCCACAAGGCTACACCCAGCCACAATCACAGCAGTATGCTTCTTCCCAGTATCCACCAGATAACAGGAGTTATGTTCATGGATCCAATTATTCTGTTGATTCTTCCACAAACCGTGGTGGATCTGTCCCGCAAGCTGTTCCCAGGAGCCAGGCAGTTCCCTATCCATCAAGTACAGCGTACCAAGCGCCGGCACCGCAATATTACTCCCAAGCTGGACCACCTCCTTCCACATCTGCTTATGTTTCGCATCCTCCAACGGAACCCTCCTACTACAGTCGTGGTGCGTACCGCCAAGTGCATTCATTTTCTTAATACTTACCTTCCTATCTCGAAAAAACAAACGAATATCGTCTAACAATCTAGCTGCTCCATCAGGCAATTATGAAACCACCCCGGAGGTCTACGACAACAGAGGATACCAGGATTCCGGAGATTACCAAATGCAGGATGCCACATATACTGAATCAAGCCCATACCAGGAGTCAGGATCATATTCTCAATCCGTGCCATCTGGACGAAGTGCAACCGCCACTTCATCTTCATCATCAAAACCATACCGTGAACGGGATAATAGGGATGACCGTGACAGAAGACATCATCGTCGATGATTTTCTTGGAACGTAACTGCTTTGTGCGATCTATACCCTCCGCTGGATTTTTATACTGTTCTGGCATTAATTTCATTGCTTCATTCTTCCCTGGATCCACTGGCTTTGCTGGACACAAGATTCCCTTTGGAGCCCTCTGCACAACCATGCATTCAGACCCAAATGGAGCTCAACATACTTTACAACATTTTATACGAAAATTTTATTGAACTGCCAATGTTGCAACACATCCCGCAACTTGGGAGACCAAGGTTTGATCTTGAAATCACAACCTGGCTTTTCTATTATACCCTACGCTAGAAGACCACAACTGGACCGATCACGGGCTGTAATAACGGAAATTACCGCGGATGTTTTTTTGTCAAGGCCATTTGCATGTGCAGAGTATCTGTCATGCTTCCACGCGCCGGACCTTATGAGGATCATGGATATCTTTTTGTTTTTAAAATATTTTTATTCTGTCGATTGCATCAGTCTTGCATACGCACAGGCCGTTGGGGCGTAACACGAGTTTCTGTTTCCTTGAAAGTTTCTGGATTGTTTCTGGGAATACCCTCAAAAATACCTACTGCCTGGATCTCGTTTTCCAGGAGCTTCACCGGGCCGGTTTCTTCACCCACCTACCACTTTTTGTGATTTGGTTAGTATTTTGAGACTCACTACTAGAGCTTTCTAGATCTCAGACTCCAGGCAGTATGGTAGAGGATCTTGTATATACAGCCGACAGCCATTAAAGGATAATTACACCCCTTCACGTTTGCCTTCTTCACACTTCATGGACTTTTCACTCCTGGTCACCCTGACCATGGATCAAAAAAAAACTGACTATCGGGCATGTCCTTCACATTACAGGTACAGTCATATTACCCATACAGGAATTCCTTGGATTTGGCCCTCCCTGGACATGAGACTGGATATTCAACCATTGGAGCATCCGTCAGGACACCGAACCACTTTGGAAGTTTTCTTTTGCGCATCAGCATCATTCCCAGGATCTGGACCGCGTTGAAATTCTTTCAAGTGTGTATCCATGGTCCATTCGACCTCTACCAGGTTTTCCCATCAGTGTGTTGTCTTATTTCTCAACTCATCATTGTGGAATAGAATTCTTGTCTATTATCAGCCAGCAACCAGTCTGACAGAAGGCCGACATGATCTGGACAACATACTGAAACACGACGGTTCGCAGTAGAGCTCTGTTTACGTCCGCGTTGATAGACCTTCTCATTGGATTTGCACTGAACTATTTGATTGCACGTTAGAATTCAAGATAGGACTACAATTACAGGGGTTCCAAATTCTCACACAACCATGGTCTGCTTCTACTTCATCTGGCAAGAATATCGCTGGGCCAAGCCTAACGGTGATGATTTACCCAGTATGGACTTTTTCAATCCAGGATTCCCTGGGCCTCTCCTGTTTTTGAGTTTCTCCTGGATTGCTTTGACATGTCACGGACACCTTCAGCATAAAACCGAATTGTTTCACCTATGGATACCGGATCATCGTCAGCCTGTACGTTTGGACATGAGATATGATCTGTTGGGGGTCGTTTCGGGATTCAACCTTTGCATACCTTCGTCGCTGGGACGAAGAGTGGCAGTAATGCACAATTCCTTTGGGCAATGCTTTGACGGGTGGGGGCAATGGGGGTATCTGTTCCTTTCTGACGGAATTCAATGGTGTTTGGTTTGTGGGTTAGGTTAATTTTGTTAATATATGTTGGGGGGTTGGCTATGATTGGGAGATCTGGAGAACTAGGTGGTGGGCTGAATCTGTTTACATTTATTGTTTTCATGAAGCATGGTTTTGGTGGAGGATACTTTTTGGATTATGCATTATCGGTAGTTGGGGAGTCACCTGAGTTGTTGTATTATCTTTATGAAAGCATATTTTCTTGTCTTTGTATCATGCGTTCATTGTGATTGAAAAGCGCTTCTCTCTTTCTACTTATACTATTTATTACTTGTGTAATTTTGCATGATGCTTCGATCGATATCGCGTCGCTGTGAAAGTGGAAAAAATGAGGATGAAATATCCATCTCGTAGAGCAGAACCTTCGTCGACAATTTTTATGGCCTCGTCACTGATTGAACTAAGTCTTTCTTAATTTAGGGATGGAAAGGAAGGGCGTAGAGGAGAGAGAATAGATATGTAGATGGATAGATAGTACAAATGATAGTACTTAACGAGCGAGTGAGCGTCTATCTGTTCTGTTTATATTAGGTATTTATCTATCTCTTAACAAGTCCGTACTCTATCGCTTCGATACTATATCGTATATAGTATCACATTATATCACCTCACATCATATTATATCATACCTCTCTATCTATCCGTCTTCTCCGATGGACAGAGGTAGAGGGGGGCAGAGGGAAATAAATAGGCGGACAGTTAGATAATTCCCAGTATCGAAAAGCTTTCCCCCTCCCTCCCTCTTTCTTCTTCCTCACGTAGAAATCCAATCCAAGTGAAGTGGGCTGGTTAAATATTTGCTTGCTCACTTACGAGCTAGTCAGTCAATTATACCAAAAGAAAGAAAGAAACCAGCTACCTCCTTAACCCATCCATTCTACGAGCGAAGAGTAGCTCTTTGGAGACACTCTTTAATCTGTGGATTCATCTTTCTTTCTATATAACTCATCTGTCTCTCTTCCACTTTTCTTTTCCATTCCATTTCTTTCCTGCTTTTCCCGTTCTTTTCTCTCTTTTCTCTTCCTTTCTTTTCCTTTTCTCTCCTTTTCCCTATCCTGTTGACGCAATGAATTTTCTCCTTTTTCTCTTCTTTTGGTTGCTCTGATAACTGCAATAGAAGTAGGTAGGTACCCTTCTCATTTCCTCGTCTCCTGGTTGGACGTTTCCCCTTTCTCCGATTCTTATTCTTCCTTCTCCCTCCTCCTCCTCTTCATCGACCCCCAGCTTCCCCTATCCTCTCCCCCTCTCACCCCTCACTTTCCCCCACGCCCCCTCAACCCCAACCACTCCTCCCCCATCTCCCTCAACCTAAACTTCTGAATCTTCCCACTCGCCGTCTTCGGGTACTCCCCCACCCAAAACACATATTTCGGCACCAGATGCGCGCTTAGCGTGTTCCTGACATGGTCTTTGATTTGTTGTTTCGTGAGGACTGTTACTTCTTCTCCTCCGATGCTAAGTGCTGAATCTTTGTCGATTTGAGACTCCACAGAGGTAGACGAAGCGGAAGAACTCGCAGCAGCACCCTCCCTATCATCCAACCCAACCGTAACCCCCCTTCCGGGCACCACAAAAGCCGCGACCACCTCCCCATACCTTTCATCACTAATCCCCACCACACTAACCTCACTCACCCGTCTCCCCATCCCAAAAATACAATTCTCAACTTCAAGCGGATGGATATTCTCGCCCCCGCGAATAATCAAATCCTTAATCCGTCCCGTAATCTTCACATACCCCTCCTCATCCATACACGCCTCATCTCCCGTGAGCATCCAGACCTTTCCATCTTCTTCATCCCGTATTAATACTTCCTCCGTGCGGACCGGATCATCGTAGTAGTGCTTCATAACCAAATACCCCGCCACAGCCAACTCGCCCTTTTCCCCCACGGGCAGAATCCGCTCCGGCGCGCCCGGAGCCACAATCTTCGCGCTCACATGCGGCAACACCCGTCCGACTGAGTCCAGACGCTTGGCCATCGGGTCGTCGGGCGTGGTCATGCAGCTCACGGGGGACGTCTCCGTCATGCCGTAGCAGATAGTCAGGCCCGTGAGATTGAGTTCCTGGTGCAGTTTCTCCATCAGAGCCTTGGGGACCGAGGACCCAGCTGCGATGCCGGTGCGCAGATGCGAGAAGCCTGTGTTTTGCACAAGCCCGCTTTGCAGGAGGTCGAGCTCCGCGATGAACATGGTGGCGACGCCGTAGAGGGCGGTGGCGTGGAACTCTTGGATGCTGAGGAGGGTGGCGGTGGGGGAGAAAGCCGGGGAGGGGAATAGGATCGTGCTGCCGTGTGTGGCGGTTGCCATGTACCCGAGGATGCAGCCGAAGCAGTGGAAGAGCGGAGGTGGGCAGCAGACGATGTCGGTGGGGAGGAGGCCCATGCGGGCGCCGATGGAGTGGCCGTTGTTGAGGATGGAGTGGTGCGTTAGGCAGGCAGCTTTGGGGGTGCTGGTGGTGCCGGAGGTGAATTGGATGTTGATGATGTCGTCTTTGTGGAGGGGAGAGGAGGGGATGACGGGTTGGGTGCGGGAGTTGGAGAAGGAGTTGAGGAGGGTGTTGAAGGGGGTTGTGCAGGGGAAGGATATTTCTTGTTTGGAGCGCTCGTCTTCGGAGTTGTTCACTAGAATGACGTTGCGGAGACTGGGTACTGCTTCGCTTTGTATTTCCTTCTGATTCAGATTTCCTATGATGTCCTCCAGCAGAGTTATATTCTCCCTCGGTGGCTTGAACGGTAGATGTGTTTCCGTGCCAATCATAAGATATGCAGCTTGAAGATGGTTCAGCGCCGAGACAACTTGTTTCGTGTTAAAAGCCGGGTTCAGAGGGACCTAGTAAAGCCTATGTTAGCACATATCCTATCCATTCCATCCATTCCATTCTCCCCCCTCACAACCCCTCCCCGCCCCAAACAAAAGAAAACCCCAACCTACCAAAACCCCCCCCAACTTCCAAACCGCATAAGTCGCCACGGCAAACTCCCACCCATTCCCCAAACTAACCGCGACACGATCCCCCTTGCGCACACCCAGCGCCTGCAGCCCATGCGCCAGCGCATTGCTCCGCTCATCCAATTCGCGGTAGGTGAGTTTTGTGGCCTGCGAGCGCGAGATGACGGCGATGTTGGAGCCGTGCTGGGAGACGATGGAGTCGAAGTGCGAGGGGATGGTTTGTTGGAGGAGGGGGGGCTGGAGAGAGAGGGGGAGGGGTTAGCTTGGTTGATGGGAAGGGGAGGGGAGGATGGGGGAGAATACCTCCGTGGAACCTTCGACGTAACTTCTCGTTAAGAGACCTCTTTTCTGGATCTGCGAAGCAATCTTCAATCCTCCAGACCGCCTCTCACCCCAGCTCCTACTCAAACCCATCAATCCCTTTCCACTCCTCCCCATCCCCGTCCTCATCCCTATCCTCTGTACCCCCAATCCCTCCAACCCACCCCTCCCTCCGCATCCCCATCCCCCAACCCTCACGATCAAATTCCGGTAATACATCAGAAGTAAAGTAGAAGTTCCTCAAACCTCAGCTCTCAATCATCTCTCTCTTTCTCTCTCACATACACCGAAGGCATGCACAAATCACCAAACCAAAAATATCAAGCAGCTATCTCATCCGTCCGCTCTCCGGAATATACCAACCACCGTATTGCTACACTTCAAAGCTGAACGATATATCTGTCCTGTCCCTGTCGTACATATACCCAAGTTAACTCACACAGCATGCATGTAACGAGGCCTAGTAAAAACACAAGAGGAAATAGTAAATACAAACACAGACACCAACACCCAAATTGCGGGGTAAGCTCCCGCTCCTCACCTCTCCAGCCCAGCCCGGCATTGATTCCGCACCTCTCAAGGCGAGACCCACTGGATTTCCAGGAACGAAAGAGAAACAAGTTGGACCTCGGACTCGACTTGGGAGAATATGATAGATTTTGTATTTTCAGTTACCCCTGATGATCGGTTGGATACTGTATGGATGGATTTTAATACTCTAAGTTTACGGGATTGAGTAACTTAACTGTGATGTAAGTTTTGTATGGAAGTTGATATATGACGCGAAATACCGCATCATACGTAACATATAAAACCATACAATCTCACTCACGATGACCTCGCATCTGCACGGCTAAGAACAAGAATTGGTCGTTGAAATATAGATTGCTTTTTCGTTTGTTTGTTTTTGTTCTCCCGAAGCCCATTATATATATATATAAGTCCGTCCTACCCTCTCCTCACACCCGCAAGATATTTCCCACACCATCCGACACCATCCCGATCCCCGAAATATACTCCGAAGCAATATCGCCCCCAAGCACCACTCCTCGTCTATATTTCCTCGCCTTCTCCGCCCAACAATCCAGAATACCGAGATCCAATAATTGCACACATCTCAGCTCTTGATAGGTGCGACTTTTTCGACTTCAGTATCACAACCAAAAAAGGAGAACCCCCCCTCCACCAGCAAAGGCATGCATACACGCGCGAGTCCCTCCCCAGCGCAGCGGCCCATTCAACAGAGCTCTATCCTACAAGCTCCGTGCCAATGAACTCCATGGTAAGAAGAAATATAAAAAAGCCAATGATGGGCATCATGCTGTCTGCCTGCCTGCCCATCTCTATGTGTGTGTGTTTTTAGCCATCATAATCCAAAACAGCCTCCCCTACCCACTACGATTGTAGATTCCTGCGTATATGCTCGTATGTGTATTCGCTCATGGATTCGATGCTCGCCGAAAAATTGAGAAAAAGGTCCTTGTGCTCGTGGTTTTACAAGGAAAAAGCATTCGTCACTCATTAGGAGGATTGTAAAAGAGAGGTTATGAGTTAATTACTCCGATGTGTCGTTCGTTCTCTGGTTTCCATGTTCCTGGAAGATTTATGTCAGTTTTATGTCATTGAGTGAGATGGAGTAAAAAAGGTCTTACCCTCAAATTCATGCTTGACAAAAGCCATTGGGTCATCATAATCCTTCGCGCCCATTTGCTGCACACCTGGGCTGAAACTTGTAATGGGTAGAACAACCACATCACCGACTTTCTTTGCTGATTCGATACCAGTAAACTCTCTCCATGTAATGTTGCCTTTGCTCGTGGTCATGTCAAAGTATTTCTCGTCATTCAAGTAGTCGAAGATAGTATCAGTCCATAATGCCGGGCCAGTGAACTCAACAACATTCTTGTCCTTGAAGTTCTTTAGTGCTCCGCTGTTCTTCATGCTGAGAGTCTGCTGGGTAATGTTGGCGACGATTTCGCGGAGGACTGGATGACCGGGCTTCGATTGAATTGTCCATTGGCAGAATTGGATTCGTCGAGAGTACCACTCCGCCCAATCTGGACGATCTGGATCCGCCTCAATTCCAACCACCAAGCCAATTGCCTCTCGTGGAACACTATCAGGGAGCCATTCCATTGCGGGTTTCAGAGCGTGAGTATCGATGTCGGAGTAAATGCCACCTCTGGCCAGCAGAATCAGGTAGCGGAAGAAATCGGCCTTGAGAACGGGCATGGGCAACGCGTTGTAAGCTTCCAATACTTCAGGCACAGAAGCATACAAATGCTTTAGCAGATGGACTGCGACCTGGTCTGTAATAACTTCGTGAATGAAACCTGGGTGCTTTTCTGACCAGCTTGCTTCAGCAGGACGGAAGTTCTCCCCGAAATCCCCAGAAGCCGGTGTGTATTTCCATGTCTGCCAAATGTATGCCGGGAATTTCGTCTCGACGTCGTACGGGAATTGATATGCGAGCTTCTCTCGCAGAGGAGCTCTCGATAGATCTTGCAGAAGTGTTTGAGCAGGCTGAGGCTTCTTCTTCGGTGCAAGTGGAGCAGCGTCCACCGTCGAGGCTGTAGAAGATCCGGGGGTTGTTTTTGAGTCTGCTGCATTCTTCTCGCCTTGTTTCGATATGCTCGTATCTTTTAATAATATGTCTGCTGCCGGAGGACTATGTGTTCGTGTGACGAGATATACCATAGTAAGGAAGACAGCCGCGGCCATCAAGGCTCTCCTGAACGTCAGCATCTTGGTGCGATTGACAGATACTCAATCTGCCAAGTTGGACTGTGGGAGAATCTGAGTTTTTTTTTTTTTTTTTCTTCCTCCAATCTCGAAATGGCCAATCTCTCCCTTATCCAACGGATTTCTGTTATCGTGTTGAATAGTTATGGTCGGATCCCGTCGAGATGGGACAGTGAATGGGGAAAAAATGTCGGACGGCAGAAATTCTTAGGGACGATTAAGATACTGTAATGCCAAGAACGGAAAGGCCCTTCAGTGATAAGTGAGGCGTGTTTCGCAAACGGTAGTGTTTCGAGCTATCTCGGGATTTAGTAAGAAGCGAATGCTGGCTGGGACTGGCACTGGCACGACTGGGTAAGCCGGAGATATAAAAAGAACCTCTGACAGATGGTGAGATACTTCGTACAGTAGACTCGCACAGTACGTAGAGTAGACTGTGACTGGATACGATGATCAAGCACGCATGAATTTGATTGCCTGTCTGAATGATTTCCGTTGATCTCCTTCGCAATCAATTTTGGGCTCTTTCAAAGATTACTCCAAAACACGTTGTTCGTTTTCTGTCTCTCCTTCTTTCCTTTCGTGCCGACCGGTCGGGCCTTTTGCAGTTCAGAGTCCGCAATCAGAAAAGGGCTGCTTACTGTACGGTGCTGCTAACGGGGCTTCGTATCCTCTCTTTCCAGTGTTCCACCGATAGCGAGCCTCACCAATCTTGCGTGTGCTCGAAAACAAAAGACGGTATACGAGCACTGGGTGGTAATACTGGCAATATAGTGGCACTGGGTGGTATCTTAAATTCACATGCTTTCAGAGGACCATGCCACCCCCCACTACTACTTCGACGACGCGCATACGGAGCATAGACGATACGACAGCCCCAGCTGAGCCCAGTCCGGCCGCAATCAAGCCTGGAAGCGATTCCAACGCTGCCATTGAATGGCAGTTGGGGGAATGTGGAACGTGGAACGTGGAACGTGGAATGCCCATCCATCCTCCTCTCTTATCTCTGCTCGCGACCACGTTTGTCGACTCATCCTCTTGTGCTTCGTCCTTCCGCTTCGATGCTAGGCCCTAGTGCGAGCGATGCTTCCCGCCATCCGAAAAGCTTCTTTCTCTTACGTACAGTAGTAGAACCTGCATGACCCAATGGCAAGGCCGCGTCAGCCCTCCTGGACCAGGGACCAAACGTCAAGTCTCTTGCTTAACCTGCTGCGATACTTGGTATCCTGTACTTCGTATACCTCCGTCTACTCCACCATGGAAGACCTTCTCCTCTCCTCGCCCACGGAAGAATCCAAGTAAAACTCCTCTTCCCTCTGTCTAATTAACCCGGCCACAATGCCCTGATCCTCACCCGCCGACCCAAACGTTTGTGCAACCTATGACTTCATCCCACACCGCATCAAGTTACCAGGGCCGCACATCGCAATATATTTTTCTAGAACGCCCAGAAAGAGAACCCTGTACGTGTGCTCTGTCGTTGTCAAAGCGCGAATTCCGAAACAAACGGATTCAACTCAAACACCAATATCCGATGGTCCGGGTGCGAGAAAAAAACGGTTGCTTCGGCACCATTGGCTTGCTTGCGCGTGGGAATTTATGCACTTGTTGAATTTTGATGCAAATGTGCGTGCGTGCGTATGTACATCTGGATCTCGTCGTCATCAACTGCCGAGTCTGTTCAAACTTCATACGAAGTACTCCGTACTGACTTGCGCACACGTCTTTCGTGGCCAATTGTCGCAACTGCACACACTCTCTCCAACCCCTCATTCCACGCGTCGTCCCGCACATCAAGCTTTTTCTATTAACCGGCCTCTACTCGAGTATCTGTCTGTCTCCTGCAAGTGTATCTATCTACAGTATCTTTCTTCCCCACGCTCCTCCGAACACCATCCCCCCACCACAGCACGTCAACCAAACCCAACATCTCCTCAACAACCCATAAACCTATATCCCGACCAACCAATCACCCAGTACAAGAATAATACTAATCAATACCTAAACATTACTTTACTCTCCCTCGAAAAAAATCCCCCACCAACCAACACAGCTCACCTCGTAACGCCACGCGAACGGTGCTTGCTCTGCGCCACTTCCTGCCGCGTCGGTAAACTGTCATTCAACCCAGCTCGTGTGTTTCGTGTAGCTGAAGCGCCGTTGCTGAAGGGCTTTGACGCCGTGTATGCAGTTGTAGAGTGAGTGGCTTGTTGAAAAGTTCCGAGTTGGAGGTTCGCTGTTGATTTCTATCTGGATAATCGGTAGGTAGGTGGTCTATGTCGTTCGGGCATTGGGAATCGAATGTAAGTTGGGAATGCTCTTGGGAGCACTCGGGTTCGAGCTGTCGGAAAGGTAGCTGCGGAATATGGGGGAACTAGGTAGGGTTGGAAGAGGGAAAGAGAAGCAGCTATACTCTCTACGTCTCTTCCCGTTTATGGGTTTGTCAGTACCAGAGTACCTTCTTCCTCTCCTTGAGGTCTTCGACGTGATAATGCCTCATGTGTGAAGAGTCAAGGGTCAAGCTGCTCCCATCCAGACTGCTTCTCTCGCCTACATAAACTTGGAACATATCTCCGACATTGCTTTGATCAGCTCAATGTTATTTTTTCACTCTTATTGGACTTAGAGTCAATATCAAGTACTTGTACAAAGAGCATACGATATCAAATTCTGCTCTAAACTTATCATTGTGAAACTGTGATATTGCATTGTTTTTCCATACCCCAGACGGTAGATTCGCTTGGACTCGGCGTTTAAGGAGAGAAGAGCGGCGAAAGAACAATGGGAGTCAAGACTGATGTCGATTGTGACTATGGGCTGGAAGGACTTTATATGGATAATGAATATCAATTTCTTTGCATTCAAATACGACAACAAACGGTTTGGAATAGTATATTTTTGGGTTGTTGGGTCTGTATCTAACTTCGAGTTGCGACACATGAATGTTTATATGATTAGACAGGAAGAGACGGACACGGACATTGCGTTCCATGACTCCAGAGAACCGTAGCTGGCCATCTATTCAGCCCCAACATATTATAGTATAGACATTCCAGTATTCTTTGGAGAATGAATATGGATTTGCTCTTCTACCGACGATGAACACTCCCTGATGAACTGGAGACCATGCCACCCAAACGAACGACCACATCAGATTTTCTCATTTAAAATCCATCGCTATGCAGACTTTCACATTCTTGACTATATACCCGTGATAAAGCTCGACATCATATCTTCTAACTCAAGCTACAGTAATCCTGCTTAACATCTGCTCAGAGCATGGGACGAGTAGTTGGGGCATCAACTTTGCACTTTGTGTATAGGAAAGGAGAATCTGAGAGCTGGTTGTTTCGTGTGTAGTTAAGCAATTTAATAGAAACCCAAGGCTCTCTCTGTAAAGAATGGAAAGGTGACCGCTTCATGGTCGTTATTGTTGAACTCGACAGACATATGCAGAATTCGATGATGTATTTTTGAATCTTGTAGACCCCGCTGAAAACCATCTAGGGATTGTAAATTACGCCGAGAAATTGATGAAGGCCTGGACCACTGGGTCGAGTCTATAAGAGAACTGTCACTGAGAAAAGCACCCTGTTATCGCCATATCAAAAGTTGAGTCTCTGTTGCAAAGAACGTTGATCTTGTGCAGAATTAATGTCGTTGGCGCGGGCTGATACTGTAAAGCCTAAAGATCTGCACGTCGACTAAAATGGGCGTTGTCTGGGGTACATCTGCCGAGGCTGTGATACTCCGATAGATGGATGCAGCTCTCCATCAATCTCATCTCCACAAGAACGATTGGATGCAACTTGCTTCGAAAGTTCGTGATGCTCTATTTCTTCCAT
This sequence comes from Rutstroemia sp. NJR-2017a BVV2, assembly GCA_002946415.1. NCBI lineage: Eukaryota > Fungi > Ascomycota > Leotiomycetes > Helotiales > Rutstroemiaceae > Rutstroemia > Rutstroemia sp. NJR-2017a BVV2. The sequence goes on along the minus strand of NJPS01000042.1, from coordinate 184,358 downwards.
TTATTTTTCACATTCTATTTATTTCTTCTTACGTCGGCATGGGATAACAGATGGATCCCATCACTTCAAGCCCCTTTAGTCCCATGGACGTCATCATCTCCCTCGAGCGCTGAAGGCGACGCAGACATCACCCAGAGTCGCACTCTCACCTTACGAAGCGTGTATCATCGCGGCACGCACAAATACCCCGATCTTCATAGACGTCTGGATATCAACCCCGAGAAGATCAAAAAAGCTGCGCTCGAGAACAAGAATGGCGACGACAAGTCAGGACTCGGCCCATTCATAATACCCACTGCTCCAGTCAGCATCAACAGACTGCGAAAGCGAAATGTCCAGGATATTCAAGCACTCAGCCAGTGGCCTGCCGAGTTTCCTGCGTCTTTATGGAATGTCGATGAGGTTTCTGCGCCGGATGTCGCGAACAAATCCACTGTCGTCGGCTTTGCGATCATGGCGGCGGATACATACCAGAAGGCTGCAGACGACCCCCAATGGATCGATGTAATGCCACCGTTCAACTTGTCTAGCGATATCGGTTGGGAAGAAGATGGTCTGCGCGGCCATGTCTACGCCGATGAGACGAATTCTACCATCGTGATCGCCATCAAGGGTACTACATCGGCTGTGTTTGACGGAGCAGACACAACTACGAACGATAAGGAGAACGATAACCTATTTGCGGGCTGCTGCTGTGGGCAGGGGAGCTTCGGGCTACGACAGGTCTGCGATTGTATGACTGGGACCTATACATGTAACGAGAACTGTGTTGCAAAAGCAATCAAGAAACCCAACCGTTACTACCAAGCATCGATAGAGCTGTATGGCAACATCACCGAGCAATATCCAAATGCAGATATATGGTTGACTGGTCATTCTCTTGGAGGACTCGTCTCAACTTTACTTGGCCTTACTTTTGGACAACCTGTTCTGACATTCGAAGCGGTTCCTCAAGCACTGGCAGTGTCAAGACTCGATCTTCCATCACCGCCGGGATTTAGCTCTGCAGCAGCAGCTCGGGGGACCGCTGGTATATGGAACTTTGGGCACACAGCAGACCCAGTATATATGGGTACATGCAACGGTGCGGGGTCTCTCTGTGCTTTTGCTGGCTACGCCCTCGAGTCGCAGTGTCATACTGGACTGAGATGCGTGTATGATGTTGTCGCTGACCTCGGATGGAGCGTGTCGCTATCCACGCACGGTATCAGAGCATCCATCAAGAATGTCTACAAGAAATACGAAAGCGTACCGACTTGCGTGGCTGATACAGAATGCGTTGATTGCTTTAGTTGGAAACGGGAGAAAGGAGACCACAGTACATCGAGTATTTCGAAAACCACATCAACGAAGACAAGGACAAGGACCGAGACCTGCAAAACACCTGGCTGGTGGGGCTGTCGGGATACTACTAGTCCGACAACTACATACACATCTACGACTGTAATCACTACAACTTCTTGTCAGAGATATGGTTGGTTTGGCGCATGTTTGGACCCGATCACTACAACGTCTGTTTCGAAAACCACCATCATCGAGGCTTCGGCTACGGTCCATGAAGTGCTGGCTTCTGCAACAAGTAGTGGGAGTCTTGTTCGAGGTTACAAGACCGAGATGGCTCAGACGCACCAGATTACCGCTTCACCGAGTATTCCTACATGATACCATTGCATGATACCATTGCATGGGAGCATTTGTGTGGAGGACCCGATCAACACCCTCGAAGCAGACGAGTATCGATTTTCTCGCCTACGAATAGTTTTACTGGAATATCACACTGTGCGAAGCAGCACCGTTCGTTATTTGCATTCTTACAGGCGTCCTATTCCTCAAGTATATATATACTAGGGATTTTTTTCTACTCGGCTATTATTTCATAGCATTTCAACGTCACAGCAAGGAAAGGAGTTGCAATGCAAGTACAGCTTTATTTTGGTATTGGGAGCAGGCATGTAAATCATACTTAATAACCATAACATACACGATTTATGTAACACCATCTTCAGTGGTATCAAACGGATATCTCATTTCCCTCTCTCTCTCGACCCACCAACCCAAATAACAGTCCGAAGTAAATCCTTCCGCTCAAGAAAAGCAAACCAGCCCAACTCCACCCAGCCCATCCCCCTCCCATATTTCCCCTTCACCCATCCTTTTCCCCTTCACCCTCCCTCCCTTTCCCCACCTCCACCCCCCCGCTCACAACCCCCCCATCCCCATCCCCCAAACCCACCCCCCAACCACCAACCCCAACAACGCCCACGCCTCTTTCCTCCCCCGGGCACTCACCCTCCCCGCCCCACTCTTCTTCCCCCCATCCGCACTCTTCCCCCCATAACAAGTCACACTGCTCTGCCCCAGCGCCGCGCTCAAACACTCTATCACCGTAACGTTGTTCAGCGCGGGCGCCACCTCGCAGTATTGCAGCGGACAGCCCGAGCCGGCGTCGGTGAAGTTCAGGAGGTGCGCGCCGCAGCAGGTGGAGAGGGTTTGCGGGAGGGAGCTGGTGCTGTTGGTGGTGTTGGAGGAGGAGGAGGAGGGGATCGGCCACGAACAGGCGGAGACGTTGGTGGGTGGGGAGGCTTGTGCGGAGAGGCAGTTGGGGGTGCTCATGGTTGTGGTTGTGGTTGTGGTTGTGGTTGTCTTTTGCGCGTGGTGGAGGAGCGAGGAAGTGGTTGATCGATCGAGGTGTTAGATTTGCGTGTGTTCGGGTTATGCGCAGTTCGTTCGTATGAAGAGGGGAAGGTGATCGAGACCAAGAAGAGTCTAGGGAGTTGATTTGTTCCTGTTTTATTGAGGTTGTTCGCACCGTGTGCAGAGTTCGGATATGGCTTGGGTGTTTGGATTTCGCGCCGCTATATGTTAAAGCGGTTTCCGAAATGAATGATTTGATGCTGGTGTTCACGAATTCACTTCACGAGAGATGAGAACCAGTGACCAAGAGTAATGAATACACAAGTGAAAGGATATCGTATAAGACAGAGAACCTTGAGGTGTATCTAGCTATGACGTTTCTTGATTTCTTCTCAAAAACAGAGTAGGATTCTCGATGAAACGCACGATCGAGGAAAAGCAAAACATAAATAGAAGTTTCTTTCCTGGCAGGTACAATGATCACCACCAAGCAATGCCACCGCCCTCGCTGGGCTGAACCAAATTGCGGGATGGCGCATGCGGCGTGGAAATCAAGCAATTTGAAGGGCCCTTGGCACTGCCTCCACTTCATTTCATGTTTGTTGTCCAATCATGTCTCGATTATGCGGTAAATTTATGTTTCGTTTTGAGATTCCTTCAAGCCATGTTTGGCCCAGATCGTGGGGAATCAACCCATATTGCTTGGTATCTATTTTGGTCGGCTTCCCCCAGATCAGCGAGATGCCTTTTTGAGACTAGTGCGATGTAACGTCGCTGGGGATTTTGTGCGTGTATCAGCATTTTCTTTTTCGGTGTTCACCGAGGAGCGGTTGTTGGTTTGTATAATTCTGGTGTTATGTTTGAAACAAGAAGGCTGAATGGATGGAGTTGGTTTGTGCAAGTCGCCGAATCAAGTCGGGTTGTCCACACTATGTGTCACCACTCACTTTGCACGTTGTTTAACACAGAGGGCACACATATCATCGATCTTCGTGAATGGGCATTTCGCGGATAGGGGCTCAACTCAGTGATCCTGCAGGATCTCCCTAGACGGGTAAAGAATCTTCGGTTCCTTCTAACCACGTTTCATACTGCCTGCTGACAATGACGGCATTGCTTGACTTGGTTGAGTGCCTGTCTTGCTTCTTCTCAAAGTTCCTTGGAATGGAGATATGGGAAGATACTCTCACCTGGAGTAACCATGGTTTTCATAAGAGCTCGCGCGATGGAACCGCAAATCCCATCAGGAGCATGAAGCTTAACCAAGGTCGTCTTCACTGGCCAGTCAGCTTTCTTCCTTATTTAGGAATCCCGTGCGAGAGAGATCTCTCAGTCGACCAGGTCACCCTAAGAACCCACATCAAGGAAGTTTCGATTCAATGTGACGTTGGTTTCATCCTCGTCCTGCCGGATAAGGAAGTCTCGAGATCTGGATGATGTGAATTATAGAAACAAACCCAAGCTATTGAGGCTCGGGAAGCACACCTCAGAAGCTTAGTAGCTGCAAGTCTTAAATTAAGGTTTGTCATTACCGAAGGGAGGAATAGTCATCCGATCCTTAATCGAAGTCGATTGTGCGCGGCTTTTGATAAGATTTGATTTCATCTGGCACGAGCTTGACCATGTCTTCGCCCACAGCTGAGGTTGAACTGGATGTTTCCCAGAATCCTATTGTCTGCAATCCTTTGAGAGATCTCAAAATAGTTCGGATGAATGCCGACAGTCATCATGCTTGGACATGTTGAGTCTATAAAGATGATGTTGTTTTGTCACCAAGTTCTGCATCTCAATCATCAGTTTCCTTCTTCACTTCACAGTTTAGTTCTACAACTGTATTTCCTTCCAACTCTCATTTTCAGTCATTCATTTGCAATTCCCTACCTTTACTCGTTGATCTTTTCATATTCCCTTCCCAACTCATATCCACCATGTCTCTCCTGAAAACCATCACCCTCCTCGGCCTAACAGCCAGCACCTTCGCCAACCCTCTCCCTTCCCTCATACCACGAGACAACGGCGCCTGCTACCCCCAAAACATGCCCATCGGGCAATCCGACTACAACTGCCCCAAAAAGACGACCCTCGACAGCTCCGGCCACTGCTCCAAACCCATCCCCAACGTCCCCGGCGACGCAGGATGCACCGCCTACTGCGAGATCCGCGTGACTGCCGAATACGGGCAAGAAGTGCCTATCATGGACGGATCGTGCCAATCCGGGACTACATGTTCCGTATCCGAAGGGCAATCTGTGACGATCACGAACGGGTATTCGATAAATCTTGGGATCACGGGCGGTGCGGGAAGTGATTTGTCCAAAGTTTTGACGGCGAGTTTCAATATCGGGGCGAGCTATTCGTGGAGTAAGAGTGTGGGATATACGACTACGGAGACGTTTTCGAAGACGTTGGATGATAAGACTTGTGGTTATTGGACTTTTATTCCGTATCTCATGACGTATGTACAAATCCTTCTTTTATTCTCTACAATTCCCTGCTATTACACGTCACTCTCTTACACCTCACTTCCACTCCACTTCCATTCTATTCCCTCCCCCTTTCCCATACTCCTCCACCCTCCCGCCTATCTCTCATCCCTTCCCACCCGTCTCTCTCCCCCTCCCCAACCATCTCCCTCCCCTTCCCTCCCACTAACACCTCATCCCCACAGATCCTGCGGCACACTCACCAGCACCCCCACCGGCGAAATCGCCGCCGGCTACTACATGGAAAACGAAGCGCCCTACTGCACCAAGAAATCCTACACCGACACCGGCAACTGGTGCAACACGACGCCGTACAAAGATGCCAACGGCCACGCCGAGGGGAAGGTGCTTTTCGTGCTGACCGACTGCAAGACCAATGCGGTGCTGAAGACGGGCCAGGACCCTGCGTATGAGTATCCCGGGGTGAGCACGGGGCCGAAGAGGAAGTGAGGTGAGAAGGAATGGGATGGGATGGGTTATTTATGTTTTTGGATTAGATTTGTGTTTTGGGGAAGGGGGTTTTGGGATTAGATCGGCGGGGAAAATGGTTATTTTATTGTACGAAACTAGATACAGACAGATGTCGATGAATGTGAATGTGTCTTTCTTTCTTTTGGACAATATGCCATACACTATACTACACCAAGACAGGTTCCTCTCGTCTCATCTCGTCCCTTGCTTACATATATATCTATCCATTGCATCGTACATTCCGTCCTTCCTGGCCTAAAGCCTAAATTTCGCGCCGTGGATGTATTTCCTGCACCGATACTGGCTAATGAATAGATGGATGAAATATCGACAACTTACAACACACTCACACTCACACGGACAAACACATAAACCAAATATCACAACACCCACTCAGCCATTCATGTAATCACCAATCACTAATCACCAAGCAACACGAACATCCATTCAGTTCAATAAATTAGGGCAACGACAGTGATTTCAATTCTCTAATCTCAACTACTTCCCCCCCATCTCCACCCTCTTTTCCCTCACTTACACGCCCTAAAGACGTGAATCTAAAATCACCAATCGTCCCTTAAAAAAAGCCCCTCCACCCCAACTTCCCCTCCACCCATTTCAAAAAGGTCATACAGTGCCCCTTTCTTTTTTATCTTTCCCGTTTTTGCCCATCCCATCCCACCCATCCCAAATCCCATGCAAGCAATGCCGTGCAATGCAACTCTTCAATGCAAACCGCCCGTCCGCCCGACCGACCAAGTGAACTCAATTCATACTTGATCAAGAATCCCCAATCACCCCAAGCAAAAGAAGGGTGCTAAAAAGGCACATGTAAAAGCTACACACACAAGCGGTCTTTCCCGCCTCAATCGTGCAATCGAAAAAGAACAAATGTCTCATCATGATATCGATCACCATCATTAATAGTCCCCCAACTCCCCAAAAAAAACACCCGTTTAATAATGCAAATGGTATACCAGCGCCCTCTTGTTAACCGAACGAAGAAAAGCCTTGCTGCTGCGCAGAAACAAAAACACCACTTTAGTGTTGGAACCAAAAAAAAAACGCCTTCATCACAATGCCCCGTCGCTATGCGAATCTTCCCATTTTAGTGTTTAATAAGTCTGGGATCGTTCGACTTTCTTGTGTTGTAACAGACAAAAGTGCTTGAAAAAAGAGATAAAAAGAGATGAGCAAAAGGTGCCCAGCCAAGAGAATTCGTAAAAAGTTGAGGTGAAAATTATGTGTGGAAATTTGGTTGTGGAAGGACGGGCCATTGTTGGTAATGGTTTCCGTACTCTGGTACAACACCCGGTCGATAATCATGTCGCTTGCCTAGAGGTTGATAGCGCATTTGGTTCGCATTGGCCGAGTAATCATGCATCGACGCGGATGGCGGAGGATAGAGAAGGGTGTTGACATGACGAACAGGCTTGTAAGGCGAATTACGTTGTTGATAGAAGATAGATGGAGAGATGTGACCAGGATTTTGACTCGGGAACGACGCATTGATCGGAGAAGGAACAAACGAGAGAAGGTCTTGAACCGAGCGAGGACTATGCCGACGTGATGGCGTTCCATATTGGGAAAGGCTCTGCGTTCCAGGTTGGCTTGGAGGTCCAGTTGGTGTGTTTGATACAGGTGGAGTCCAAGTTGGTGTGGTTGGGAAGACTGTTGCCATGGATCTACCATTGAGCGGCGGTAAAAGTGGTGCATTTTGCGGAAAGCTCGTGACTCCGTTGTATCCGTTGTGCATAGCTTGGCTTGTCGAGATAGTCAAGTTTGGGACAGGTAGACGAGGTCTAGGCGGGATACTCGAATTGTACGTGCTCGCAACACTGGGTGTGGTTGTAGTCGACCTCGTTACACGTTTTGCAGCTGGTTCTTCCATGTCATCTACGAGACTTCTTTTCCTCGCATTAAGACGGAAATCCTGTTCGGGTGCTAAATTGGTCAAGGGCGACACTAATTGAGCTGTGCTATTGCTTGACGACCATTGTGGGCTGTAACCGTAAGATCCATTTGAGGGTGGGTAAGAGTTCGATAATGAAGGAGGCGAAGGAAGCATCGATGTAGGAGGTGAAGGCAGGTTGTTGTTGTACACCGGGGCTGCAACTGGAGAGGGCAGTGAAAGAGGGGCTTTGGCTGCCCTGTCACAAAAGCTCCAGAATTTCGAAAGCTTCTTTTGCCAGTCATTCCATTGGTCCTTGGAAGCGAGGAGACTGTAACGCATATTGCTCAAAAACTCAACTTCCATGACGTGAATTTCGGTAACTGAAATTCCTGATACTTCAGCCCAAGTTTTGTTCGTATAGGTGTTGTCGTCGAGAACTAGAAAAATGTTAGCCCATTTGTGGTTCACTCCCAGTTCCTGAGCGTTTTTACGTACATTTATTCCCCAACATCAATGCAACGGTCAAAAGTCTATATTCGCTTCCGCTCCGTCCTTTGACCGCCGGATTGATTGTCTTCAGTCGGTATATGAAGAGAAGAGCCAATAAAATGACGTTCTGGGTGACTTGTGTAGTCAATAAAATTGTAACCACCCATTTCCTGAACCCAGATGACGGAATCGCTTCGTCTCGCAACCTCTGAACTGGTAATGATGGATCAGCTCCTAACTCCTCCGCCTTTTGAAGCATCTCGGTCGATTCGAACCAGAATAAACATGTTATCTAGAAAAGTAAGTCGTGGAATCCAAGGGCAAGTGGATAAAGGTGCCTAAACGTACCTGAGCTGCAAACTCAGCCAAACTTCCCCCGCTATTATTTATTGAGGCGGGTATTTGTAGGTTTGGTTGAATCATGTCGCTGGTAGAACCCTTCCTTGAATGTGATTCCTCTTTCACCACCCTAGAAACTTGAGGGCTTTGTGGTTTCGAGTAGGAATAAGACTGTGAAGGCTGGGAAGGGGCATCTCTTATGCTCGAGGTTTCTGAAATGTGGGTTGAGTGGTGGATGAGAGAGACAGATTGTCTCGCAGGTGCAGCCACTCCACTGTAGTCGTTTGACCTGCTCTGATTGCAAAAAGTACCTTGTCTCGGGGCGTATGGCGCATCCTGCCGACTGTTGTAATTATTGTAAGTTGGAGGTTGATACGTTGTGTTCATTTCGTCTTCGGGTGGTGTGCGAAGCCCAGCCTTCACTGGAGCCTCAATATATCCTGCTGGATTGAGTTGCGGCAGAGAATACCCAATATCCTTCCGGCGATCGGTCACCCCAAACGCGGACTGCGAAGGGGGAAATGGAGGGAATTCGAACGGAGTTAGTCTAACTGAAGTCTGATGCATGGAGAATGGCGTGAAAGTCGGGCTGCTCAGAGTGCTTGTAGGAAAGAATCCGCAAACTGATTGTGGTGGAACTCGCTGGGTAGGGTTATGAATGCTCAAGTGCTTCCAACTTTTCTTCTGGAACTTGAGTGACCTTGCCCGCAGAGTTCCCAAACGATTCCCCGACGGATTGAGTGTATGTAACGTAGAAGGCGGATTGTCTCGACCGAATGGTATTACCTATGGTCCATCAGGGTGTCGAGTGTAGGAGCACCTGCCGGTTCGAGAAGAAAGTAGGAGGAACGAGGGGTATATAGGTTGTGAGGGATCGAGATCGGAGTTGGGAGTGGTGTGAGAGTAGTGATAGAACGATAACAGTAAGTTATGTTCTTCGAAGTGAATCGTGAGGTCTGTTGGCTGATGTGATGTGGTGAATGACTTTATTAAAGTGGAAGGAGGTTCGAGTCGATCGTGGAAGCTTTCCCGAACTAGAACGAAACTTTAAAGGTAGCAAGGCAAGAAGCAAAATTATGTGTGAAATATATTGAATCTTGAGGCAGAGAATAAAAGTCAAGTTCTCCAGCGGACCTTGGAAAGTGTAGAGGAACCAAGAGTATAATAGGACGGTAGAGGAGAGAGTAGGAAGAGTTGTAGAGAGAAAGCTTCTATAGACAGTCTATAGAGGAGTATTGAATTTGGGATATAAGAAAATTGATTCGATGATGAGAATGAGAACGAGAAATGTGAATGTGAATGAAGTCCTACAACGGTATAGTAGTTCCTACTCTAGATAGCAGTAGCAGGCCGATAGGAAGCCATGAGAAATGTACGAGGTACCAAGGTATGGATATAAAATTGGAGTCCGTTTGTTGTTCGGGCCAATGAAAACCAAGGAAAGCGATGGAGAGAATGGACTGGATTGGGATTGTGTGTTAGGATTGGGGTATGGGACTGGGACTGGAACTGGAACTGGACTGGAATTGAGAATTAAGGAATTAGAGACTTTGGAGTGGCTCGTGGAAAGGAAAAAAAGTATCTAGGTACCGACAGATATCGATATGTAGACTGGTACAGGGATGGTGGAGATACCTTGGAAGTTCCTTAACCCGCGGGATTGTATGTAATGAGTTAAGTAGGATACGCAATGGCCATGGCATAGCATACATGGCATGGCATGGTTTTGGAATGGTATGGGAGGGGAGGGAGGGTAAGGTATGGGATGGGGTGGGATGGGCTGGTAGGGTTGGGTTGGTGCGAAGGAGACTGTCAGTTTAAGGAAATGGAAGTGGAAATAGAAACAGAAGCGAAACGGAAACGGAAATAGGAATGGAAATGGACGTGGAAAATGGAAAATGGAAAATGGAAAAAATGTGAAAATAGTATAAAAAAAAGGTGGAGTGGAGGCTGATTGAGTGAAAAAGTATCCAGACCATCCATCACAATCCATCCATTGATGTCACAAACAGACCGACCGACCGAGCCAGGTATAGCTTGGTAAGGAGTCGAGGGCAAGCGTGCTCTGTAAAAAGTAAGGTAAATAAGGTGGAAGGTTAAGGTAAGGGTAAAAAGTAAGGTGAGGCAAAGGCAAGGCGAGGCAAGGCAAGGCAAGGCAGGGCAAGGAAGGCAAGGTGGTGATTGTGATTATGGTTGTTTGTGGTTGTGGTATTGTGGTGATGGTGGTGATGGTGGTGATTGTGTGGTATCCGTATCCGTAGTAAGTGGTGGTTTGGTGCGTAGCGGTAGGGTTGTGGAATGGTGTGAGATCGGTCGCTTTGGAGACGAGACGAGTGGAAAGACACAGATGCAACGAAGGATCCGCCCTTCTCCTTCTCCTTCCCTTCCCTTCCACGGAGCTGCCTTCCAAGGTTTCTGCTTAGGAAAAGGTAGCGAAAATGAAGTGAGCATCCATCCACAAAGTAGGGTTAGCTCGCCAGGTCCAGCAAAGACTGGCGCACTGCACTGCGCAGCAATGGGGAAAAGAGGACAGAAAGGCACAATCCCTAGACTAGCGCGTGCAAAGCAAAGCATAGGCCAGACCGACAGACCGACCAAAGCAAAGCGACGTGATACTGATACCCGGGCGGGGTGGTGGGTGTAGCAATAACACACGTAGTAATAAAATACAATTAACAACCAACTGCGGCGTGTGAACGATGCACAGGGGTCCAGAAAGAAGGGTCGAACAATAAAATATGAAAGTGTGATTAAGTTAATTTGAGATCATAACCACAGCCATACCACACAAGTAACCACAACCTTGAGAAAGGGAACAGGCAGGCTGGCATCTCCGGAACAGCTCACGGATCCGTACCTAGGGACAGAAATCCAGCATAGGGAACGTCCTAAGGGGGCAAAGAGAGGAAACGCTAGGATCGAATTTCAGACCTTTTGGCTGTTTACCGATTTTTAATATGGATCATCGAATATGACTTGTGGAAATGGGGGAATGGAATGGAGGTCGAATTGTGCGGCCACGGCTCTGAGACCTTTTGTGTAAGCTGTGCGTAGATTAGATTCTGTGCGTTCACCTAGCAATTTAATACTTCTTGGCTGTTCGAGGCTTGGATGTTATTGCGGATGTGATCTGTATTTTGCTTCGCTGGATATTGGCGGCAGCGTTCTTTTGCTTTTCCTTTTCTTTGGCCGATTTGAACATGAGAAGTCGCTCGAGGACGCGTCTCCATCCTTTGCCTCCTAGCCATCGTTGCCTTCCCGTGTGTTGCGTATGTCTTGCCCTTTTCTTGCTGCCATCGTGTTGGCTTGTTAGCTTGTTCCCTCGCTCTGGCGTGGATCTATCGAATGAGGTAAAGTCAACCTCAACGTAGATGGCCGTGGCCTGTACCCCTTGGGTGTGGTGTCGGCCTTTCTAACTGAAATGGATTATGACTTACCTAAGGTTTCCTTTGCCTTTTGCTAACTTAGTTCTTCGTAACTTCCGTGGTTCTACGAGAAACAATGGGTGGGTGCAGTTAGTGATGTGACACAATATCGGCTACATCCTCCAAGGACAGTCTAGGTATAATATTCTCTCTGTGCGAAGTATCAGGTTTCATGGCGTTTCGTTATCATTAAAAGAGAGCTTGTGTTACCGATCAGCCCCCCAGATATCCAACAGCCTGGTGCGATCTAACAAGAAGAGAGAAAGGCGATTGGTTGTGACATCTCTCTGCTTCAGATTAGGAATATACCATGGGTACACCAAATAAAGTATCGGTGGTACAAGTAAAATAAAAGGCACTATTATAGATAGGGTAAAGGCCAAAACAGAGGAGGGTAAGCATGCACACTACCTTCACCACTGGATGACATTGACAGGGAGCGGGGATTTGTGTTTGCAGCAGTCCCAATTCATCACAAGGTGGTCTAATTGTATCTAGATTCGTAGTGGAGCGCAGCGCGTGGAACGGTGGTAAGCAGCAGTGCAAACGGAATATGGACGCGCATAGATTTCCAAGCATGGTACGATGAATGGATGGATGTTGAGTTTGAGCAAGTCTTGCCTGGTCTTGGTATTATTTTTCGTTTTTTTTTCCGCTGAGAAGAGGCCTTGTCCTTCATCGTAGGACCTTAACCGACCAGGATATATTGGCTAATGCTATGCTTACGTGCTATGGGCTTAAGTTCTGGATGTATAGAATTCGCAAGCGCCGGTCGTGTGGCTCCTGGTACTGAGATGACAAGGCTTATGATCATTCATCCTGAGCCTGGTGGCGCAAGAGTACTCCGTATGCAGCAGCATTGACGGCCAGATATCAATGGTGTAGCAGAATGATTGGTGGTATTGCTGATTGCTGAGACTTTGTGTGCCTGTGCATAGTAAGGGAGAAAGTGGGAGCACTGAAGAGGGTGTTATGAGGATAGACGTGCGCTAAGGAGTCTAAGGAATGAAATTGAGTGCAGCCAATATGAATGATAGTCATTGGCTGTCCGCTTCAGAGTATCGTACATCTATCATATCATTACTATAAGCACCCTTTTACTCGTTACATATTCTGGGTTGCTGGGTGCACACTGTCAAAGCCTTTGCGGTGCGTGCTTGATGATGTTGATATCTGACTCTGGTCAGATTATGTGTCGTTGCGTGTTGGCAAGAAATGGACCGACCAGCAGAGATACGAAGCCTTCTCGTACAGCTAACCTTTTTGCCCCCGCATATCCAAAGTACACTTCGTATGTCTGCCAAAACTTACGAACACCGGTTGGGATCATTGAGACCAGATCAACAACTCGGACCAGACCCGCGAAAAAAAATCTTTTTCCGCTGAGATTGAGGGGATTCACTTCCGGGTTCCAGGCTGCAGATTTCGGTTCCACCGCTTCTCATCCTCACACATGATGCGGGAATGATGTTGAGATTATTTTGACTCACGATCACGATCACGATCTTTCCCTCTCGCTCACCTGCCTGAAAAGAAACGCCTAACCAAATGAAATTTAAATCTACGTAAGCAGAGATCCGCCGTCGTCGAGGTGAGCATGCGCGATTCCTACACTACCAACCTTATCCCGGAGACAGTCCAATAATGTACAAGGGGGCCACCTATGGATGGCCTGACCTTTCTGTACAGACTCCAGAGTCAATCAGGCTGTGAAGTTGCTCGCGATGATCATCGGCATTTTCTTCATACATTTGACCCGTGATTTCTGGATCCCTTGTCCGCTGCGACGCTTTGTGGCTGCATCTCAGATTTGTCACAAATCTTGCCAGGACTTCGGTCCCTTCATCATTTGTGATCCACACCTTTTCTTCCATCAGCTGGCATTGGCTGCGAATCGCTGAACGGTTTTAATTGCTAGGTGGCCGTCTCGAGCCAGCGATGTGTGCACTTCGTAGAGCATATTTTGGTTTTCAAGGGGTGAAAACGCAAAACCACTTGTTCCGCACATTCCAGCGGTCTAAATTGCATCCCACCACAGCCAATCCTGGCTTGGGTATGATTGTATGATTATTGAGCGGGAAACTGACCCATCACAGGAAAGTAGTGATACTCCAAACGCAAAGCTGCTTCTGGGTTCTAGGTTCTGGGTTCCTTTCGAGCTTAGCCGTTGGGCGATGGTATGAGGGTGGAGATATACACAGGATGAGAACGAAGGCTGCTGAGTGCTGATGATGACTCTGATCAGTAATGATCGCGTCCTTCCTGGTGCCTCGCCACCATTTCCCACGAAACTTCATCCGCGAGCCAAGCCGTAGTGTTCCATTGCAAGCTGGCCGTTTGCCGTCTGCTTTGATAGTGGCTGTAACCTACTTAGCAGAGACTTGTATGGTTCGGTGCCAAACTTCCAGGCCTCTAGATAATTTCCACTTTACGCGACTCGTGAACTGTGAGAGAAAGTCGTGATTTATTTGCGGAGCGCGTACGACGTAGTAAGATGTATCGATTTAGAAAAAGGTGGGGAAGTTGGCTGTAGAGGAGAGGGGCAATGATCGATTGTTGGGCCAAGCCAGCTGTATTTTGGCCTCCTTGATGAAGCCGAGTCGAATTGCCCCCCCTTTCATCCGCGTTGCTAAGTATTCCTTAGCATAACCTCCGTGTGTTTGACCGTGAAGGGCCATCTATTCTATTACTGTAGTATGCCTGTTACAGATCATCATTTTACTTTTAGAACAGTAAATCGTCCGTCTACCATTTCACGTAATTCGTCCTTGCTTTGCGCCTGACGCCAGAATTAGAGTCAATACTTAGAAGCAGCTCCAAAATATGAGGTTGGATGGATCCATATTTCACAAGCCGAAGGTCATTTGAAGATCAAACCAACATACGAAAGAGTACCATAACATACGAAGGTATGAGCACATCATTTCTCGACCCGCGTTTCCTCTACTTCCTGCATTGACATCCTACATGCCGTATGCGGATTGTATGAGGGGCGTGATGCATGAACAATGAACATACCCTGGGTTAGCACCGTTGATGGATGATGTCTGAATAGTTGGTATTGGAAAAGGGTTGGTTTGGTTGAACAGAGCCGGAACGTATGGACAAACTGTCCCGCTGCCACCGCACTACATCCCCAACTATTCCCTTGCCGGTCGGCGTGGTGTCTATATTGCAGCGGGGGCGGAAATGGTGGCTGCGATTAAGAGTAATGTCATGTCATTTGTTCTACCATCTTTTATGCTTCGTGTAGGTGTGTCGTGTGTATGTGTCGCCATCACACATCTGAGTCAGAATGCTTCGTACGGAGATAGAGTAGCCATTCTGGTTCTGCTTGGCTGCTCCTAGAGCCTAGAGGAGTTGGAAGTGAAAGGGCCAGGGCGACGCATGTTTCCGTCTAGCTAACAATCGCTGTGCTCCTACGTATCCATCTGGTCCAGGTATCGCACCGCTGCCTCATCTTGCCTGCGTCTTAAACGGTAAATATGCTCGCTTTGCAAATTAGTTCCGACTTGGTCTTGTTGCTCTACGAAGGCACATGTCCGCGCGTGCCGTTTTCTCGGAACACCCACTGTACGAAGATAGGAGGCCAGCAGGAATAGATGATTTGATCGTCAAAGAATCACAGTCTAGTGCTCCACCATTTCGCGTTACAGGCTTACAGCTCATGCGACCCTCAAGCCTTTCTTCTTTTTTTCCTGGTGGTGGGGGAAACCAACCCTGAGCAGTCATTAATCGACTCTTTTCAGGTTTCCGGCTGCGGCGCAGCCTTTCCAAGCCATCCTTGTCTAGCACGACTTGGAGTCTGATTGGAGCAAATGCACGATGCGGTTCTATCACTTTCACCGCCTCCATTCTAGAAAGAGGTTATCTGAGGGAGGGGAGGGGGGAGGGAGGACGGAGGACGGAGGAGGAGGGATTTCGAAGGATTTTGCCGGACCGTACGGAGTATTAACCTAGGAACGAGCGTGACGCGCTCCCTACTCTCGCACTCACAGTCTCACGCATTGAATGGATCTGGTGAGAACGGTCAAACTCTTGTTTGAGATAGGCTATTGCCAAAATTGCCAGCCCATCGCAACCTAGCTAATTTGACGCTCCTCTAACGCATCGTATGATGCTATCACCAAATATTGATGTTTGATGCGAGCGAAGCTTTTCTTAACCCTGAGGTCAGGCAGATAACTAAATTGGCAGAAAAGATCGTCTAGGTCAAGGTCAGCCTTGGAAATTCCAACGCTTTACGGAGGTACAACTTGGAAGTATCTCAACTAGTGCATCATCTATTGATTTCTATGGTGCCCGAATGGCAAGATTTTCTTCTTCCTGTTGCCTCGGCCAAGGATCTTCATTCTCATCACGGGCGAGAAATTTATTATACATCCAGGTTCGTACGTTTCGTAGACTCACCACGGAGCTTCGGCCCAACCAAAGTGCTACCGTTTTACTTTACACCGATGTCTGGTTTTCGCTGGGGGCAATGATCTTAGGGCTCCCTCGACGTATCACGACCGTGATGATACGAGAAACAACTCGTCATCTCCACTAGTAGGCACGTAGGCACGTAGGCACGGTAGACACAGAGGGCAGCAAGCAAAAGGGCCAGATCTTCCGGAAAGAGGATGCATGATACAACAAACACCGCCTGGGAAGATGCCGACTAGATCAAAAGCAAGGCCAGTACAAGACTACAAGTACGATGGTATGGGTTTTATGGCTCACTGCAGATGCAATCATTTCTCTGGACCACAAGCGCCGTTCGTGTTTTCCGCTCCTACCTAGCTGTCTACGTAGCTTGAGTTGTCTAGCGTGGGGAGAGTGGGATTCCGTTATTGCTGTGCCTGTATAGCATCCTTTCTGGAGACTTGTCCAGGATAATATAACCTTTCTCTCGTGATAGCTGGACGTTTCGGCTTCGGCTTCTTGTGCCTTGTATGCTCAGCTTGGAAAATGTGCTCAGGTGGGAGTGAACTCAGTGAAGTGGACGAAACATGGAGCAAAACAAAATCTAAAGTGCATATTACCTTGTCTGGTCAAATGGCTCACGAAGTGATCAATTCGTCGACCTATCTATCTATCTCACACCATAGGCCTGCAAGTGTGCAACACTATCAATGGAGTTACTACTGCTAACGGAACGATTATTGGCACATCGAAATACAACTTCACCTATCGGTACCTCGGATCTTCACAAGTCTCATAGCCCCTTATGTCCAAGTTACGCCGTTCTCACCATCGTGAAGGTCCCTCGGCAGTGTTTCTCGCATTCAACAAAATCAATCACTACTACAACATACTTTCTGGCGGTGGGTACCACCTTTGTACAGCCCGTACCAATAGGATCCGTGGGACACTCACCATTTTCCAGCATGGAAACGCTTCCCAATATCGAATATCGAATGCTGGAGCAGGCTGAGCAACGCCGTCCAGAGAAGAAAAGACTTTGAACTCACTCCGACATCACATCATGCACTCTGCGGTCCGGCAAAATTCCACGGCATGACATTTCAATCTCGATATCTGAGACTTGTTTCCATGGTTCTGAGGCTACCTAGGTAGCAGCCAGTCCATTTGTTATAACATCTTGTGTGGCTGTACTGTATTGTCATGCCCACGTAATATCGTAGAGATCCAAATTGCAGAACTAGGCGATCTGCTCGGTCAGCTTGTTCGACGTCGTATGCAGAGATGCTTGTTCTATGGTTTGAAGTCTCAGCAGCAAGAGAAAAAAAGCGACAAGTCATTCGTGTGCTTTCCCGGCTGTACTTGCTTTTTACCTACTAACCAACTTTTGTCCCTCGGGGTTACACCACAACTACCTGTCATGCTACTCTTAAAGCCCCCCCTCACCGAGCAACACGGTAAACAAATTTCCATCCCGTCTCCGGCTGCTGAAACCTTCCAAGGGCATCCAAGAAACCCAATCTACTTTCACAGGTCATATGCAAGCAGGCTATCATTGACCGAAGCTGGCTGATCGTTAGGATGACAATGGGAACTCGGTAAAGGAAGGAAGGAATACAAGCCTGCCCGGTAGGTTCACCAGGTCCTCCGGTATGAAAGACCCCCATGTCGCTATTGCATCTCCAATGCAGACGGCCGCACATCCAACATCAGGTAGCATCTTGAAAACTGGATCCGCTCATCAACGAGACTTATCAGCAATTTAAGCTCGAAATTATTCAGTCAAACTCATCTCTGCCAACCATCAACGCCAATGCGCTTTCGGACCATTTCGACTCGAACCCCATGTTGCACACTGATCATCTCCTAATTCCTTTCGATCTTAACCGGCGGCTGCCTCGCCAGGGTGGAATTTGCAAGTGATAATCTTCCACCTTACAACTTCCATATTCACGACCAGCGATCAGGGCAATTGTCTCAAATGAAGGGCAGGCTATGAGTCTTACTATCACCTCAACACTACGAACACATCATCAGGAGTCATCAGATGCGTGCATGCCAGGAAGCCTTCTTGAACCTCGGATTCTTCGTGAAAGCCTCCAACGTCGCCCTCAGTACCACACAGCCTTGTGCAGTCTTTTGATGATGGAAAGGGAATGAAGCAACACCCGGCAAGCCAGACATTCATTTGATGCCAAACAGCATACACCCGTCTTACCCATTGTACAGTGCAAGCCTCCCGAAACTCGACATGAAGACCTTGTGGCTCAGATGTTGAGTTTGCCATTATCACTTATGCGCAGTCATGTCTGAACCCAGTGGCCACCTAGACAACCGGTGCTGGACCCTTCATCTTATCTCCTCGACGTCCTGGTTCCAACAACTTTGTAATCCTGCTGTAATGAACATGCTCATGTGAAATGGCTTGATGTTACATCCTACCACCATCATTCCGATTTATGATGCATGGCAAAAAGTCTGCGTCTTCTCCCTTTCCATTTCAGGTGGCGACGACATGTTAGCTAGTTACATTCCAAAATCTATCGATATCGAATTCTCGTGTTAGCAACTGATATTGACATGTGACTCTCCCGGATGAACTACTTAGTGCCTGAGGTTTAGATAATTATGAATCTATTTTTACATGTACGAAAAAGTGGTTTCGCCGCCAACGCCAGGGATATACGAGATTCCAAGACTATCGATCCTAATTGGTGCAATCCCTTACCCAAGCAGGAACGACTCACCCTCATTCACAACCACCGCATTTCATCAAAACACTATCCCAGAGCATCGCAAACACTCGCTATCACGATCGCTATCCACAATATCGCTAAAAAAATTCCATCCATACACTCGCTGCAGTATTTACTCGGAAACGTGAAAAAATTCCCATCTTTTAGCCCGCGGGCATTCCTCGCGCCCGCATAACATCCAGATCTCCAACCCCCTCAAATATCTCTATCTCGCACTCACGACGACGATCCGCCACGATGGGTTTCGGCGACTTCTACTCGATTTGCGAACAAGCAGCGGTTCCTCTCTGCGCCGAGGTGGGGAAGATCTCGACGATTGAGGGGAGCCATGGCATCGAGGCCAATTGCTATGCGCGGAATATCGAGCTCGCCAACACGATTATCTTCCAGGGTGCGACGAGCTTCGTGCATATTATTGCGCTGTTAATGACGGTTATTATGATTTTGCATGTGAGGAGCAAATTCACGGCTGTTGGTATGTGCTGTGCCTGCCCGAGTGGAGATCTTGGTTGGAGATAAGATGGGGATGGAGATGGATGGGAATTTGCGTTATGGATAGATACTAATGGGATGATGATACAGGCCGGAAAGAAATCACGACTTTCTTTTATATATACATGCTTCTGACATTCATATCTCTGCTCCTCGACTCCGGTGTCATTCCACCAGGAACAGGACCCTATCCATACTTCTCTGCGATTCAAAATGGTCTTACGTCTGCGCTCACAGTTTGTCTGCTCATCAATGGATTCGTCGGGTTCCAATTATACGAAGACGGCACTCCCATCTCTGTCTGGATGCTCCGCTGTATCAGCTTGGCCATGTTCGCTGTCACCTTCCTCGTGTCGCTCGCGACGTATTTCTCTTGGGCTGGACTGGGCCCCGCGTCTACCATTGGCCTGTTCATCGTGCTCTACCTTATCTCAGCCATCGAGTTGGCTATCTATGGTATCATGCAAGTGATTCTTGTCGTCAACACATTGCAGGACCGTTGGCCGTTGGGTGAACTTGCTTTTGCTGCGTTCTTCTTCATCGCCGGACAAGTCCTCCTATATGCTTTCAGCGAGAAGATCTGCAACGGTATCCAACATTATTTGGATGGGTTGTTCTTTGCTACTATTACGAACTTGCTTGCTGTTATGATGATCTACAAGGTTTGTACTCCCTCGTTATTATTTTATCCATGACATCGCTTGCTGTTCACCACTAACGTGATCCATAGTACTGGGATTCTATCACCAAAGAAGACCTCGAGTTCTCCGTCGGCGTCAAGCAAAACAACTGGGAAGTCAAAGAACTCCTCCCCGAAGACGACCGAAGAAATACGGTTTACCAAGACATGGATTACACGGATAGTCCGAACATGCGCCCCAGGAATTCGAATTACGGAGGCTTTAACTACTAGATTTTTGAAGGCCGAGAGGCAGTTTAGTGGTGATTAGGGGAGGAAGTTGGTAATGGAGGAAGATCAGATCAGGATAGGATAAGACAAGATAGCACGAGACGCAACAATAGACGACCTTGACTGTGATTTTGCATAGCGAAGCAAAATACGGCTTGATATTCAAATGAAAGAAAGGAAAAGGTGATGATTGGATTTGGTTTGGATTGGTTTGCATGGGCGTTTACGAGGGGGTTTTGTTCACTTGGGGACTTTTTCATGTATGAATTCATGGGGATCCCTCTTTTTTGTAGATAACTCAAAATGTGTCTTTGGATGATACGGGGATGGTTGGGGGAGAGAGAGGGGTGTGTGCGGGAGAGGGGCACTACTTTCGATGGTGAATGGTTGAGATGGGGACGAGGGACGAGGGACGAAAAGATAGATACCAAGGCGAGCGGGGAAGCGTTCAGGGTGGAAGAAAGGCGAAAGGGGAGAGGGGAATCAAAATACCAATAATTAACTATCGTTGTTCTGTTCGAGTACCTTCTGTCCTGTCTGTCCTCTTCATATAATACTTGCTAGCCTCTGGTGTAATGAGTTGATTTGATTTGATGTGATGTATACCTGCCTGGTTCTGCGGCTTGATTAGTGAGACTTTGTTAGTGAAACTTGACTTTCTCATGTTGATGGGTGATGGTGAGAGAGAAGAGGAGAGAGAGGGGGGGAGAGAGAGAAGGGGAGAGAGAGAGAAGGGCGGAGAGAGAGAAGGGGGGAGAGAGAGAGGAGAGAGAGAGAGGCTCTGGGACGGTGTCTTCTTATTAGCACACACTGACCGTGTGTGGATGAACCGTTCGCTAAATCGGCGAGTTGATGAATAGTCATAGTTCTCATTTTGTCTCTTGTGATTACAAACAACTATTCCATGTCTATCTTCATTTGTTGATAGAATCGAAATGCATATTTACATGCATGCATAGGTACAATACAATACAGCCCAACTAACCCATAATCGCATCACCGTCGTCTTGATATATCCCAACAGACGTGCGTTGAGAAAGACCAGAGGGATATCAAACCAGACCCCGCCCAAACTGATATCAATATGAATAAAGCAAAGTTCCGGACCAACAGCTCATAACCTATAGACAACCTACAATCTACAACCTACAGTCTAGGTTCCACCATGCCCCTCCACCCCGCCTCCA
Source organism: Rutstroemia sp. NJR-2017a BVV2 (assembly GCA_002946415.1). Classification (NCBI taxonomy): domain Eukaryota; kingdom Fungi; phylum Ascomycota; class Leotiomycetes; order Helotiales; family Rutstroemiaceae; genus Rutstroemia; species Rutstroemia sp. NJR-2017a BVV2. Next base: position 162,874 of record NJPS01000042.1, on the reverse strand, counting down.
TAGCAATCATTTCCGCCGCCCTCTCGCCAATCGCCAAAACCGTCAACATCGGATTAATCGTCGTCATAGTGGGGAACACGCCCGCATCAGCGACTCTCACGCCCTTCAAGCCCCTGACTCTCAACTTCTCATCGCACACGGCCATGCGATCCTTATCGCTGCCCATCTTAGTCGTGCCCGCAGGATGATACACGGTATGCGCGACTTTCCTGCCGTACTCGGACAGCTGCTCGTCGGTGGTGACGTCGGGGCCGGGGGCGACTTCGCGCTTGAGCCAGTGCTTGAAGGGAGCTTGGTTGGCGATTTGGCGCGCGGCTTTGAGTCCCGCGACGATGGTGGCGGCGTCGTAGCCCTCGGGGTCAGTAAAGTAGCGGAAGTCGAGGGCGGGCTTGACGGCGGGGTCGGAGGAGGTTAGGTAAATGCGGCCTCGGGAACGGGGACGCGGGATATTGGGGGTCATGCAGAAGGCGTTGAGGGGAGCGTCGTAGCCGAGACGAGCGGTGTTGAGACAGAAGGGGATTTGATAGCAGTGCATCATGATGTCTGCGATGGTGCCGTCGGGGAGACCGGCTGGGTTGAGTTCGGGGTGGGTGTGGGATTTGGCGGCGTTGGGGAGTTCGCGACGGAGGAAGATTCCAGCGTCACTGTCCATGGTTGTTTGAGGTGGGACGGGAGTATTGAGTTCCCACATTATGATAGATTCGGGATGGTCGATTAAATTTTCTCCTACACCAGGAAGGTCGTGTTTCACGGGAATCTTGAGGTCTTCTAGCTGCTGAGCCGGTCCAACTCCAGAAAGGAGCATAAGTCGGCAGGTATCGACTGCGCCTGCGCAGAGGATAGTTTCGGTTTTAGGGGAAATGGTGAGCTTCTCGCCAGACTTCAGCGTCACGTTTACGCCCTTGACGGTCTTGCTAGAGTCAATGTTGAGCTTGCTAACCCAGGCATTAGTGAGGATGGTCAAGTTTGGACGTTTCTCGGTGCCACGGAGAATTGGGTGAATGTAAGCTACAGATGCAGAGCTTCGTCGTCCATCATCCGGGTTGTAGGATACTGAGAAGAAGCCAACTCCTTGTTCGAGAGCTCCCTTTTCGCGGATCTCGTGGTTGAAGTCATGGATGATAGGGATGTCCATAGCAGTCGAACAGGCTTGAATCCAGTCCTTGCAAATCTGATTTCGGTGGCGAGGGTGGACTGGGTTGATTTGGTTGCGGAGGTTGTCAATGAGACGCATCATAGTCTTGAACCCCCATCCTTTGCATCCTAAGCTCTCCCAGATTTGGCAATCATACTCAAATGGTCTGAATGAAATGAGAGTGTTGTGAGATGAACAACCTCCCAGAACTTTGGCACGTGAGTGTCTAATGTATGAGTTTCCTATTCTACATTAGCATTTCGTTTGCACATTCTTCCGCATTGATAATGCTCACCATTTGGTTGCTCTGTAGTTCCATAGTCGTAATCTAGCTCTCCTCCCAGTAGTCTAAGCCAGTCTTTGAGTTTCAGAACTTTGTCGTCGTTGAAATCACTTGGTCCGCCTTCGATCATGAGAATCTTTTTGTTTGGCAGATACTCTGAGAGTCTGCTTGCAATCACACATCCTGCAGTTCCACCTCCGACAATGACATAGTCAAAGTCGTTGACTTGAGAGGAGGAGAGGAGGTCGGTAGTCATGTTGAGTTCTTACTACAGGGAAGCTGTGACTTATTTAGATGGATTGTATCCAGAGGGAAAATGGGATGGTATTCCACGGAAATAGAAGCCAAAAGAAGTGGTAAATATATTTGTAATTTGAAGACTGAGAAAGGAAAGGTGCTCAGGTGATCTGTAGTGAAGCAATGATATCCCGGTCAAGGAGGGGCTGGAGTAAGTGGGTTCGGAACCCAAGTGTAAGGCGGTATGTATGGAGTATGCAGATGAGTAGTACGATCGAGAGGGTCCTTCCTGGGTGAATGGAGTAAAAAGTGATACTTCTCCTCCGTATGTGGTAATTATAAATGCAGTGAGCGTTTGATGTTCTCTTGGAAAATTGCTTGTTCCTGAAGATTGAAATGACGGTGAGGGGACGAATCCGCTTGACTTTATCTTAGGAAATTGAGCACGAGGGCAATGCAAGAGCAATGCGAGAGAAGTACAAGAGCAATACTGGAGAAAGCGAAAAGAGAAAGAAAAATAGGAAAATTTCTAGCCCTATGAGCTAAGAAAGTAAAAATTTGAAGGTTAGCTAAGGTTTGGGAGACGGATGTTTGATGCTTGATGTTTGGTGTTTGGGTTTGATGCCTTGGTCATCATCCATCATCCATCATCCATGGATCCATGGGTTTAGTGCTCACGGTGACTGAGATCTGAGATCTGAGAGGGAAGAGAAGGGGAGGGAGAGAGGAGAGAGAAAGGAGGCAACGAATAGATGATGCGATTATGTGTCATCGCATTGTCGTCTAGATTCGACAGTCATCTCAGATCAGACGAGACCAAAGTTTGCTGTGATGTTGGATTGCATTCACCGAAACGGGAAAGGTGAAAGGTATACCTCGTATGTAGACCACCTGGGGAAAAAGTTGCGAGAAAACGAGAAATGACAAAACGGGAATAGAGACTAGCTGGTCGTTTGGCTATTTGGTAATGTGATTGAGCTGGTAATCTGACAAAAGGACAAAGAGAGGAAGGGAAGAGCTTCCTTTCACCATCACAAGTCACGTCAAGGGATCGTTTTCTCTGATGTTGTCTAGTGTTACGCAGCCTTGTAAGAAATTCTGGGGAACTACATTAGTTTGCCCAATCAACGCCTGCCTCTCTATCAAATTCGGGTATTTATTCAACGCCAAGCCCTGCTCTCGGGTTATCGGTGGTCGGTGGCCGGTGGTAATTCTTGCAATCCTTTTTCCTTATCGAGTCTTTTTTTCCATATCTGCATCTGCATCTGTATCTGTATCTACAGACATCTGCTATGAGCACTACTACTGTGCGCATTGCGCTTTGATATCTGCCGCTCGTTGACAGCAAGCTATCCAGTCTACCTTATCACACCACAGAGTCATTGTCGCTCCTGGCGATACCCCCCAAGCCTTGTCCGAATCGTTGCGAGACATGCCTTCACTTCGGCCCGCACTTTGAGCGAGGGGCCACCATGTTGCTTTACTATTTCCAAGGTCTTTCTTACTTCCTTCTGTCTCCACATATTTGGAAACTTCCAAGTTCTATGATCATCTCAATCAGTCCATATCCAGCCATTCTGCATGGTAAATGAAAAATTCTATCCTTCTCCCATATCTAGAGTTTCTCATCGGTCGGCTGCGCTACTGCTTCGGTGTTGGCGTTGAAAGTTTCGATCCAGTCCGTCGTCATCCAATCTCTTAGTTATAGTACGCTACCACGATCTCAAGAGGAACCCCCGAAGCCGGCTGTCGGGAAGGAAAGTCATCGTTTTGCCCCACTCAGGAACTTACCTTCTACGCGGCAGACGGCTAAACTATCTTTGTCCCACCCAGAGACCTGCGCAGGCATTCTGTGCTGTAAATTCCATTGGTGAGAAAGAGGAGATTATTGAAATTCAACTTGGAATAGAATTAGATCCATATATACATCCTCAACATGGCTACATACGGCGAGCAATCACTCTACTATAATGGCAGTGCCCAACAAGCTTCTTCCTCCGAAACATTCAAGACCGTCAACCCCGCCACGGGCAAACCAATAGCAGATGTGCAGAAAGCCTCCCAATCCGACGTTGACGCTGCAGTAGCCTCAGCAAAAAAGGCATTTCCATCATGGTCGCAAACACCACCCTTGGCTCGATCACGAATCCTTCTCAAAGCCGTCCAGATACTGCGCGAGCGAAACGATGAGATAGCCAAAGTAGAAACTCATGATACAGGGAAGCCTTTTTCAGAGACTAGCGCGGTAGATGTTGTTACAGGCGCAGATGTGCTAGAATACTTTGCCAATTTAGTCGCAAGCGGAGGAATGAATGGAGAAACTACACAGTTAAGACCAGACGCATGGATATATACAAAGAAGGAGGCTCTAGGAGTATGTGCCGGAATTGGGGCTTGGAATTATCCAATTCAAATAGCCCTGTGGAAGTCTGCTCCGTGTTTAGCAGCAGGTAATTGCATGGTCTACAAACCATCTGAGGTCACCCCACTGCATGGCCAAATACTCGCACAAATTTACAGCGAAGCTGGAGTGCCTGCGGGGGTTTTCAACATTGTACATGGAGACGGAGCAGTAGGAGGTTACTTGACATCTCACCCTGGGATTGCCAAAGTTAGTTTCACAGGTCAGGTGTCTACCGGGCAGAAGGTAGCAGCATCGGCAGCCGGCGGCATGAAATATGTCACCATGGAATTGGGCGGTAAAAGCCCTCTCATCATCCTCCCGGACACCGACCTCGAAAACGCCGTCGATGGAGCTATGATGGCTAACTTCTACTCCACCGGCCAAGTCTGCACCAACGGAACCCGCGTCTTCGTGCACGAGTCCATGAAACCCGCATTCGAAAAGCGTCTCCTCGAAAAAATGCAATACATCCGCGCCCTCGAACCCATGGACCCCAACAGCAATTTCGGACCCCTCGTATCCGAAATCCACCACAAGAAAGTCCTCAACTACATCCACCACGGCATCACCAACGACAAAGCCAAACTTCTATACGGCGGCCCCGAAAAACCATCCGATATCCCTTCAGGCCACGAATCCGGCTTCTGGGTGCGCCCAACCGTCTTCACAGACTGCACCGACAACATGCTCATCACGCGCGAAGAGATCTTCGGCCCCGTGCTGTGCATTCTTACCTATTCCACCATCCCCGAAGTCATCCGTCGCGCGAACGACACCAAGCTCGGGCTGGCGGCGGGCGTGTTTGGGAAGAATATTCATGAGTGCCATGAGGTGATTGCGCAGATCGAGGCGGGCATCACGTGGATTAATACTTGGGGCGAGTCGCCGGCGGAGATGAGCGTGGGCGGGTGGAAGATGAGTGGGGTGGGGGTGGAGAATGGACGCAGGGGGCTGAATGCTTGGGTTAGGGAGAAGAGTACGTTGGTGCAGGGTGGTGGGGGGGAGGTGGGGAGCGTGTTCTGTAAGTTGTGAGGAGGGGTGAGTGCGATGATGGTTGGTAGAGGAGGGAAAGGATATGGTGTTGGGTGGAAGTAAGGACTTCGCAACGAACAAAAAAGGGGAAAATAGAATGGCTAGGCATGGATGATCTGTGACGATACCGAGATGGCGGTGCACTCACTGAAGGAGAGTTACCAAACAAGACGAAAAGAACTTCTATCAGTCTTCGTCCGAATAACATGGGATGGATGAGATGGGATGAGATGAGCGGGGAAACATTATGGCATATAAAAACAAATCCTAACATGATAGGGTGAAATAAGATGAGATGAATAAACTTCAGATGATCAACCTCTTAGTGAAAGTCGATCGATTTTGACAGGACGCGCAGATAGATAACCACGAATTCCGCCCTGGTTAGTCATTCAGCCCATGCATCCATACATCTCCTCATAGAGGTCTCTAACTCTGTGAAGCACACAGAGCAAGATTCGATTTCTGCTATTATACTAGTACATATATCCATCCATCTTCCCATTCTCATTCCCATGCTCATCCCATCACTCCTCTACCAAAGACATACACGAACAAACTTAAACATTCTCTCAATATGCCAGCCCAGCACCAACCTCTATATCTCTCTCCCAACATACCGCAACCTAAGCAGATCTACAACGGCCCGCACAATCCATACCATAATCTCACATCACGTCGTAAAAGTACCACTCATATATACCCACACCGACAGCCACTTTCTGACATGCCACGAAACATGTCTTTCTCCCGCTGAAGTATAGTATATGATAGTATATATAACATCATCTCTTTCGCCGCAAAACCGTACACTTTCATCAGCCGAATACAAAACTTCAAAGCTCCGGCGAAGCGATCCGAGCCAGTCTTCTCCTCATCTCGATTTCTGTAATCGATCTGTTAGTTCTCCGTCGTTACGGAAACGAAGATAGGAGGCTAAGTAAGAGGGGAAAGAACGAGAAAGGAGTTGAAGCAGCTCTCTACTTACTTTCCCTCAAAGCAGGACGAGATTCCCGATCATTCACAAAATCCGACACACTTGCAAGAAGCTCCCTATAACCCCGCTCTGTCAGTTCAGTTTCCTGCAATGCAGCTCCCCTAAAAAGAAACCACCTACGTCTCCTCCACCTTCACCTCCCTCCCATATACCCTCCCAAACCACCCCAGAAACCCCTCCAACTGCACCCCATCAACAAACCGAATCCTCATCCTCGCACTCCTAACATCCTCCTCACTCACCCTCTCCTCCTCCCCCAACTTAATCTCCGCACCGATCCTCGGTCTATACATCTCGATCCTGCACGTCTCGCGATGGACAAACGCGCCCAGAGTCCATGTGTTATCAATCGTCATCTTTTGATTACCAACAGCTAACGAATCTACCCCGTCGTACACGTACAGACGCCCGGGTTTGCCTTTGTTTTCTTGCAGCCGGTAGGTGGTGCCGCCGGCGCCTGGGTTCCAGGTTACAGGGTAGGAGCGAGAGGGAGAACCGGGATCGTAGGATATGTAGTTTATGTTAAAGCCGGGGGATAGGAGGATGTCAGAGTGGGTGGGTACGAGAGTGCGGTTGGTGGTGGATGTTTTAGCACGGCCGGATGCTTTGCGGCGTTTGGGTTTTTTCTGGCTTAGGGGAGTGAAGTCGTCACTGTCATCGTCGTCCGTGTGGAGAGGGGGTTTTCGGCGGTTTGGAGCGCTCCTAGGGGGTTTTGTGGACCGTTCGATAGAGCTGACGAGTGCCACGGCTCTGACTGGGGGTTTGGTTCTCGATGGAGTGGGATCAGTAGGAGCAGCGAGGTTTGAAGCACTTCGATTCTGGAGGACTTTCTCATTGATATCCGGGATGTCGTAGAATTGTTCGAAGGGGCTGGATTCTATACTTCTCTGTCGCTTCGGAGCATGATGAGCATCATGGTCATAATCTTCGTCGACTTTCGCTGCAGGTTTTGAGTTTTCAGGTTTAGGTGGAGTGTCGAGACCATGGAATTCCTCATCCATATAGCTTCGGGGTCGAGGGGGATCTGTGAAATCGTCACCAGCAGCAGCTAGAAGTGGTTGGCGTTCGCTCGGACTCGCATGCTGATTACGGTAGTCAGGCAGGGAGAAAGAAGTCGATGATCTACTTCCATCTGTATATGGTGGTGTTTCATTCTTAAGAACAGCCGAGGCAGTCGTACGGTCTGTAACATAGATAGTCTTTTCGCTCTTCAGTGCATCAGCCGCCTGTTGAAGAAGCTCGAATGCCTCCTGTCTCAGAGCGTTCTCTGCCGAAGTAGCTTCAGCTTCCCGCGCACGAAGGTGATCAACTTCACGAAATGGAAGCTCTTTGTATAATTGCTCGAGTGTTTCAGTATATAATGTCTCGTATTTGGCTGTGACCTCTTTTCGTTTCTGGGCATACTTATCTTCCACCTGGATAATTTCTTCCTGTTGCTCCTTGTCTAGAGCCACGAGTCTTTTGTTTTTGTCCTGCCTCAGTTTAATGAGAACATGACCTCTGGGCTGAAGTTCTATGTGAGGAGCGGAGTTTTCTCTGTCCTCTTCTTGTTGTTGCGCATCGAAGTCATTCTTGCGCTGAGCCAGAGCTCGTAGTTTCCAGACGAGAGGGTCAATCTTATCCATGTCGAGGTTGTCGATGTGTTGATTGAAAGGTGAGAGAACCTTTTTGAAGAAAAGAGTAGGAAAATTGCAGGGTATGGTTGTATATACTCAAGGAAGGAGCGAAGAAGGTACAGCAATTGGAAAAAACACTTAAGGTCTCTAGAAATTCAGTTTCGGAGGAACGAACTTAGCCAGTAATGGAAGTGAGACTCATGAAAGATTAAAGAAAAGAAGTAAAATGAAATGGATCTGGAGTGTGTTTTGTTTTGAAGGTGAAAAGTTCTCGCTACTAATTCACCTCAAAGTTGTCGTACAGTAGATGGTTGCTGGAGCGTTGTTGATATTCGACATTGTTTACATTAGAAACCCCAAAGTGACATCGGAGAGTGCATAACGATCCATATAATGTCTGGTCAGTCCAAGGACCTGGCCAATATCGTTCCGAGATCCAAAATCGGAGTCACTCACCTTTCCTCCAAGAAAAAATTGTCTGCGGGCGAAGTGCCATTCTTTCTTGCTGACTTTCTTGATTTAAAGATGCAATCTTGGTACATCTGAGAGTCAATATACTCATAATGGTGAGCATAAGAAATTTGATGCGCAGCTGAAGCCTCAAATTAATCGATGTTTCTTGTTCGTGCAAGTTCAGCGTCACTGAAAGGTATACAGCTAGTAACTTTATGCTTTAGATATCGCCTTTCCAGTCTATACAGTCCAGCAACATGGGTCTCCAATCCCCGAGTCTCTTCCAAGGTGTATATATAGCATGATGTTACCATACTCTCACTCCCAAAGCCAACTTCGTATGCGAAGGCTGACTGCTTGTAAGTCGACATACAAAGTAAGCACATATTGACAGATCCAAAATCGAAACCCTCACCTCCTACCCCAAATCCGACTCCCTCCTCCTAATAATCCTAAACGGTAACTGCTCCTCGCTCTCCACATCATCACCCCCCACCACCTTTCCCAAATGTTTATACTTCACCTTCGGATCAAACCCCTTCGCCTCCTTCGTCAACTCCACCAACTGCACATCAAACGTCCTCAATCCCGTGACCATCCTCAACGGCTCCAACAATCTCAACTCATGCTGCCAGCTCGGCATGATTCTCGGCCACAAAATAACCGCATTTAACTCCTGCAGACTCTTCATACTCCCAATGACCATCCACGTACGCTCCCAGCGCGGTGTGTTGTTCGATGAGGACTCGTTGTATTGGTTCGAGGTGCTGAATTGGAAGTCGAGGGATATGGTTTGGATGGTGTCGAAGCGGTGGGAGGGGATCAGGTTGGAGAAGGAGAGGACTGTTTCCATGCTGTCGAAGTCGAATGTATTGGTAGAATAGAGAATGGGTATTGCTTCAGTGTATCTGGGTTCATTAGTCTCTGGACTCCCAGGGCTCATTGTCAATACATGACGGCAAGAAATTTGGGAGTAGGCTCAAGAAAAAGACAAGCATGGAAGTAGTGGACATACAATCGTCTACAAACCTGTAGCATCTGAATTAGGTCTCCGTGTTCTTCTCCGTTCGAAGCATAATACCCATTGTACTCTTTAAAGCCCCTACACCCCAGCGCTCGACATGATTCTTTTTCTGAATCTCCTCGTTTACAAGGGACATGACCCAACTGTTTTGTTCTCCTCACGATATGCAGCACCCGCCCCCCGAGCACTTTCTCATAAATTAACCACCTCACTTCTTTGGGTAGCATGCTGAAGAATTGTGCTTGATGCTGAGTCTCATACCTTCCTTTCTGGCCCACCTTTTGCGCATCATCTGTGTCGTTGGTCTCCATTCCTGTTGACACTGTTTCTTTTGGCGCCGTCCTCTCAAACCCATACTTTGTCACCATCTCATTTTCCACCCCTTCCAACTCCGTTTCTGTTCGCACAATCCTCTCAAACCTATACTTCGTCACCATCTCATCTTCTTCCTCCCCCTCCTCCTCCCTCTCCACCACCTCCTCCCTCTCCACCACCTCCTCCTCCCAACTCAACCTCCTCTCCCTCCTCACCCTCTTCAAAATCTCCACTTCAGGCACATACCCCTTCCCCATCTTCCCACTCCACTTCCTTTCTTCCCCCGGCCGTCTAGGCAACGGGGTATACTCCTTCTTCCCCTTCCTCCCCTCATCCGGAAGGGGCTTCCCTTTCGGCAGTTTATTCAACGCTTTCCAAATAAATATAGTAGTCAACCGGTTGCGGTCCGGTTCGCGATGGCGGAGTGCGTACATCTCTGATGCAGTCGGAGTGAAGTGGGGTGAGGTTGCGATAGTCAGTGGTATCGATGCGAGATGTTGTGAGAAGCAAGGAGAGGACAGACAATTCACTCAATCATTCAAGCAAGCAAGGTAAGCAATCAATTAAGTCATTCACTCTTACCAAGTCAAAAAAAAAGTGCAATACAACATCGTACAAGAATGAATCATTCGCAAAATAAATGAGGTAAGCAAGACTGGCCAAGAATAACCCGTCGGCCCAGAAGGAATAAAATTGGAAACGCGCGAATGAAACATCTTCCAGGGTAATACAGTTGTATCCTCCAGTTGTACTTCTCGGCCAATTTGAGCAAGGAAGTGTTTAAACCACTTCATGGTAAGCTAATCATTTGTAAACCCTAACTCGGATAATGCATATGATTCCTCTCCTTCGTCCGGTTGTCGTAGCTCCCACCATGATTCCATGTGTTGCTTGCCAGATAGAATAACCATTGGATGGATTGTAGTACCATCTGCACATATGGTCTCCATTACGGTCATTTGACCGTCGATTCTCAGGGGTCTCTTCGTAAACCTCTACCAATAGTGGGTGACAAAATTCCGTGCGCACGGGCCATAAGCGCAAATATCATCATCTTAGCCATATGCATTTAATCACCAACAACTACAACCATAGCGCCACCAACATGCTTGAGACCCTTTAGGACTCCTTCTCCTGGTCCTCTAGAAGGTAGGGAAGCTAAGACTCCAAGGAGAACCCAGTTCTTCAATACCCTGGTATACGAGGGGAACTCTAAAGCTGTTTGTACGATAGCGAAGGAGTGTTATATTGCAGAGTCGACGGCACGAAAATGGCGGCAATAATACCTAGATATAGGTGAAGAAGCAAAGCGGTATATATGGCCAAGGTCGAAAGTACTTGGCTGCAACTCTAGAGTCATTAAATCGATATGTAAGATGTTGGTTTCTCTGTCCAAAACCATGTCCGCAAACAGCTACTTGATACTCAAATCGAATACCACAAAATCCTAGTTAAGAAGCGGTAATTACAGCGGAAACTCAAGGAGTATGTTAAGAAAGCTGGGAGATATCTCTATACCTTTATAAAGAAGGTTATTTCACCCAAAAATCATGAGATCGGATAGTTTATAGGAACGAACATTTGTACAACGAAGTGTTCGGCTTTTGGGATTATATAGTATTTACAGATGAAATATATATCGATCCTAATATACAGAGTTAAGGCAGAGTACTGCAAGAGCAAGGAACTCGCGATAGGCCAGAGAATATCGAAGAGAGATCTCCACTTAAAGGGGTCCGGTTTCATATTGCTGCTTGGATCAGTTGGTGGGGGAAAGCAGAGAAACTGAGGTTCTACAATAATAAAGAGGATAAAATCGAATAGCCTCCTATACCCCCGAAGCCTCGTCGATATCCTACAACTGAAACAGAAGAGGATTATAAGTATCGCCTGATAGAGTAGGAGGTATCCAAACCTTATACCTGAGAGGTCAAGGTTCAGGATAACTCAATGACTCAAAAGTACTATATAGAGAACCTGCTACCTATCTACATCGATACTATCAAGTAGATATGTAAAATCGACAATAAACAATAATATCTTTTAGAAGACAGCGATCCATTATATAGTATACAGAAAGCAGGACTAGTAGAGGAATATAAGAGAGCCTACAATATTAAAAACCTCCGGTATCCTGCTCAGAGCCCTGATCTTAATCCTATAGAAGGTATTTGGGCTATTATTAAACAAAGGTTGCAAAAAAGAATCTTCGATTCTGAGGAGGAGATGAAACAGGCCTTACAAGAAGAATAGGACAAAATCATTATAGCGGAGATCCGCCACTGCATTTCTGATATATCTAGAAGATATATCGAGCTCGTACGATCAGAAGGAGGTCCTATTCGAGGCAATAAGTGGTAGTTTAGATTTATTATTAAATTAAATATAAGTTGTTGCCATGATGATTCTGTTGCCGCTTACGGTCCATGCTCCTGGCCGATTAAGCAGGCTAGTCGTATATTCGTCTCATCCATATTATAGAGGTTCTCTGTAGTGATCTTATATCTGGCTAACCCTGATTTGTAGTCGGCAAACCAATGCTCTATATGGCCCAAATCATGTGCCCCAACGCGTTTATAACTAATCGGCTTTGTACGAACAGTATGGAGAGATTTTGTCGATTTGAACCATTGTTGAAACCACCTCCAGCTAGGGGGATTAGTATGCGGGTCCCCCTCTGCTTTTAGACATGCAATAGCAGCATAGATCTGCCTCTTAGTGGCATACTGACGGGCATTACTTTGATCTTGAATCCAGTGCAAAATGATATCCTCTTGAGCCGCCGACAGGATTCGATTAAAGCCTCCGCGGGGGGTTCTTCCAGCCGTACCAGCCTGCATATGGCGGTGTAAAGTCTTGTAGTTGACCTTAAATAATCGGGCAACTACAACCAGCTTATCATCAGGGTGTTGCCGCGCCCATATTAGAGCTTTGGGCAAACGCTCTTCAGGGGGCAGCATCGAGGGTACCGGATTTTTGGTGTAAATTACATAGGAATGATGGTACTTTTGATCAAAAAAAGTCTCATGCGCTTGCATGTTCTCATTCGCTTTCGCCCACTTAGGCGCATGCTGGCATGATCCAAGCATAAGTGGGGCCACCCACGATTAGTGCATCCTTTTGTCTCGAGCTGACTTCTCGATGTGAGTCAACGGCGTAGTAGTAATTCTTGGAGGGAAGGCTGCTGCATGGCTGCACTAGCGTTGACGTAAAAGGATCGGGAGCGATAGCGGCGCACGTGAATGGGCCTCGACGTGCTTGGAGGAAGGACTACACCTCAAAATCTCTTGCTGCGATGATAGAAGATATGGAGGTGAGCTTGACAGTGATCATGATTATCACAAGTACGTTATTAGTAATATATAAGTACAAAGTCTAGAAACAATACTCTTCCACATGCAAGAATATCCCATTCGCTCCCGTTCCCTTATGAACTGCTCTCTCATCACTCAACGCAGCCACAGAATTTCGCACCTTAGCTACTAGACTCTTTCCTCCACAGACAGTTACCGCTGTTTCTCCTCCGGTCATTTCTATCGGTTTCCTTAGGAACTGACTTATTTCAGGCCGCCCGTCAAGATAAATAATATTCCTCCTGCTGGGACTCTCTCTTGGCGCAGCCTTTGCTTTTTTGGCGCAACAACAACCTTCTTGTGTTGAGGATGAGCTGGGCGCATTTGATATAGGTTGAATGGTGGTGTATGGGGTTATTTCATCTTTCTTCTCGTCTATATATGTTTGTCGTTTTGCACTTCGTATGGAGATCGCGTCATCGTTCGCGGTTGCTGTTGCTCGTGGGTTACAACAACAGCCTTTCTCGACAGGAGTGGTTGAGATTGATGAGGCATCCGATATCGACTTGACGACTACGTCGCCCTGGCTATTCTTCTCTTCGTCGCTCAATTCGGATGACGATTTTCCTTCTGCTCTTGAACTAGTCATGGACATTCCATCATTGCCAGTCACAGCAATGTTCACGATCAACTCAATGCCTTTCTTGTCAGCAAGATCGTGTGCAACCGATAGACGGTCAGTATAAAAGTCGATATGGTGACGGTGACGAGCAACGAGAAGGAATTGAATTCGTTGAATACAGGTGGGGGCGGGGTTGTGGAGGATGGACTCGAGGATTGGAAGTGTATACGATGCACCGGTGGATGCAGAGATCAGTAAAATGGTTTCGTAAGTGCTCCAGCTCTATAATTTGGGTCAGTAAAAACAAATAAACGACAATTATGGGAATAAAGATGCCTACAGGTGGTACACCATAAGGGCCAGCGACGAACGCGGTCAAGATGGCCGTCTTGTCAAGTTGCTGCATCTTCGATGCATAATTGTGTATCCGTCTGGAGAACCCCTTCTGTGCGCGAATCGCTAGTTGGATCTCATTGCAATGGCATTTATCGGACGTCTGATATGGACTTGCGATCGTGAACGGATGAGTCTCAAGAGGACCTAGTCTTGGGAGCCAAAGATACAGATGTTGACCAGCTTTCCAGGTGAAAGGAGCGTCTTTGATACTAATAATTGTTATATCATCGCTCAATGCTTGCAGTTGAGCTTGGTGCCCAATCCTCTGCATACCTCTGCATGCTGCACCGACTACCTTGACTCTCAAGTTCCGGACAACAAGTAAAACACCCCGGAGGATCCAATCAAAAGAAATTGCGGCAATAGCGAACCATACGTTGTACCGAGCATAATATGGAACATGCATGAACAGCAACCACAAAAACACAGCCGCTGCCGCAATGTGTTGCATCACGAAGATTTCATATGCCATCCCCCTTATCGGGCTTAAGGAACTTAGGAATGTCCAGAGAAGAACAAACCATGCTCCCATGCCGTATTTGACCATGGGCATCATTTTAAGCTCGAATGACAAGAAGTCTGCTCGGATCCACTCTCTCAGGAAGAATGAGCCATGCACAGTAACAGTGATGAGAAGTGTCCTCGAAACCCAGCGATGGAACCAGTTCAGCCTTTCATGGGAACTGCCCACCAAGAATCCAATAACGTTCGACTTTGAGGAAAGTAGGTACACAAGCGGTACTTGCGTGACGGAGATCCAAGCTCCTCGGAAACCGATTCTCTCGAAATAGTAGGCATCGTTAATTGTGACATTGTAGGTCATCATGAAGATGAGTACTGCCCAGTAGCAAAGGAGGAGGATACCACGGCCTGATGAGGGAGGAGATAACCAAGAGAGGTAGGGGATTGAGAAGGTAATTTGAGGGTAAGATAGCTCCCGGAGGATGGCAGTAGCTGTGGCGTATGCCTGCTGCAATCGATTGCTAGGCTTGGTGGGATGCTTAAGGGAGAGTGTCTGGCGTCTCCGTAATCTGTTTGTTCAGGTCAGTCACTCCTTTCTTACCAAACCACACGCTGACAGTTTTCAGATCGCACACCACTCTTCCAACCACTCCGAAAGCATCTCTGGCGTCGACGAACTGGGGAGAAGTAATGTTTACGAACCTGTCCCAATTCTGATACCCTTCAAAACCTCTGCATAACAACACGAATCCCACGAACCCGGCAATAATATACCAATACCCCCTCGCCAACTTGGAATTATAAGTTCTGAACATCCCATCGGAACCCATATCCATACCACCACTCATCCCGCTCATGAGCATATCCATCTTGCCTGGCGTCTATGCGCAAGCGCAATGTCGGGGAAAAGAGAAATGAAAGCCTGCCGTCACCCTCTGCACCGTCCGATCCAGCGGAGGGCCGGTATATTTGTCGGAAGAAGTCCTTCTTGTGAAGTTCCGTCCTTTTAGAGGGCAGAGCGAAGAAACAGTTTTCCGTTATCCACTAAACGTCGCAAGAATGAGAAGGCGACTCGTCTGTTCTATTCTTGGCACTCCACGCAGTATGTAATTATTTCTTTGTTCGAGCACAAATGCAACTTTGCACAAAATTTCCGCTCTTCAACACAACCGAATAATAATGCCCAAGTAATGTGCTGTACGAGCGAGCAAAGACGAACATAGATACAATAGAAGAGAACCAACCACTCTCAGAAAGGAAGCAGATCAATCATTAGTAGCTTCAAAAAGAGCGTATTCTAATCAGCAACAAAGAATCAAATCCCACTTGAGTCCAGTTTCGCCCGACCGCCAAGGCCTCTCTAACGCAGACTCCTCGCTAGCGACCCATGTCCGGTGGCTTGAAATGTGCTCAATTGCGCTCGTTGAAGGACGCTACTACCCCACCTACCCTTTAAAGCTTCTTCTTCATCCTCACTCCAACACCGCGCGACCAATCAGAATCCTCACACGAAAAGATGGGAGCTGTGAGATTGTGGAGATATAATATCGTGCCAGGGGAGGAAACAACGGATGAGGCTGTTTCGGACGTGCGCCGAGCACAATCCAGCATTTGGGACCGCGAACTGGGGCTGCTGGGTGAGCAAGATATCCGTATCTGGAGAGAGCTCGGGAATAGCTGCTGATATTACGGCGAAGGTAAGGAAGGCGAGGCAAGGAAGTTACCCCGTGGATGGGACTAGGTTCCCTTAGATGGATTGTTGTTACGGCTTTTGAGCAAGATAGTATTATTTGGAAGGGGCTGCACCAACCAGGAGCAACAAGGAGCTCAATAAAATAACTTGCTCACCCCGAGAATCTCTAAGTTCCTGGACTTCTTTTGTTGTACAATATCGGCCTTTTTCTACATCGAGTCTACATATCTACCAGTTCTCCATTCCAATCCCGTGCTTCCAGACAAAGAAATTCTATATCCAACTACATCACACATCACACACACAAACAAACGCCATGGCACGTCTCGCAGCTCTTCTCGGTCTCGCTGCCGTAGTATCGCAGACATCTGCACATTTCCTTCTGAACTATCCCGCCACGAGTAAGAAATTCTCCAATTGCTTGAGTAGCAGTTGCGCGATGGAAAGATGCTAACCTCCCCGCAGGTGGAAAATTCGACGAAGATACCGAAGGCAACGCGCCATGCGGAGGTGTCACCATTGACTTCAGCACCGCAAACATCACCGATTTCCACGTTGACGGCGACTACATTGCCTTGTGAGTACCCCCTTCTCCATTCCCTGCCACACGAAATCAAATCTAATGCTCCCAATCTGCAGGACCAATGCCCACGCAGAAGTTACCTACCTATTCCGCGCAACATTGAACGACACCACCGCAAACAACTGGACCACACTCGGCTCCCCAGTCAAGCAAACTGGACTCAACACTTACTGCCAACCATCTATTACCGTTCCCTCCTCATTTGCCGGCAGCAGAGGTGTCATTGGAGTTGCTGCTGACTCTCCTGATGGTATGAAGACACCCTTTCTTACATAAATCCATACACCCGAAAACCTATACTGACGTCTCTCCCCTCTCTAGGCATCCTCTACCAATGCGCCGCCGTATCCTTCGTAACAGGCTCCGCAAGCGCCACCCCCACCGCCTGCAAGAACGCCACAGGCGTGCAAGCCGCCTTCACGAGCGACGCCGCGCTCTCCAGTCTCCCAGCATCGGCCACCGCCACTGCGAGCGAAACATCCGGCTCCGCTGCCGCGTCCGCGTCCAGTAGCAAATCCGCTGCTGCGGCTGGTATGGGACCCATGGAATACGGTGCTTTGGGATCGTTGGCGTGGGCGGGAACGGTGGCTGCTGCTGGGTTTGCGGCGTTCTTGTTGTAGATTGGGGATTTGAGATGAGAATGTAGGGAGGTTTTAATGATTAATGATGGGGTTATATAAGGTTGGGATGGGATGGGATATGCTATGGCATGTGTATATGGACAGTGAAAATGTACCAATATGAACTTACACCAGCGCATTTGAAGAGCTGCAACTACCTACACTGAAGTCCCGTTTGTGAAGTCATGCAACAAACTGCCTATCTGGTTCATTCGATTCGGAGAGAACTGCTAGAACTTGCACCTTATCACCACACCATTAACCAGACAGACCCCTCCAAGTCATCTTTTCTCTTTCATCTAATATAGAAATTTGAGCCTCCATTCACACATGACGCCCAGCACCTGCGCACACGCATCAACCTCAACGGCTGTCTTCACCCGTCTCGATCTGAAAAGCTCCTTTGCCAAGAAACATGTGCTACTGTTGTCAGACCGCCACTTTATCGGATGAAACGGAAGTCAATGCGGACAGGGTCTAACCTTATGGTCGGGAGCAGGACCGTGCTTGTGTACAGTAGTTCCCACGGGAGGAACTCGGCGAGATGGACCGGGTGATAATGTCCAAAAGACAACTGGA
This sequence comes from Rutstroemia sp. NJR-2017a BVV2, assembly GCA_002946415.1. Classification (NCBI taxonomy): domain Eukaryota; kingdom Fungi; phylum Ascomycota; class Leotiomycetes; order Helotiales; family Rutstroemiaceae; genus Rutstroemia; species Rutstroemia sp. NJR-2017a BVV2. Next base: position 145,130 of record NJPS01000042.1, on the reverse strand, counting down.
TAATGGAAATATTACAATACCTTGCTTGGATCCTCCGGGATATTTACTTCATAATAGGCTTCAGCCATAATAATCAACTATCAGCATATTACAATATCTGGGATTCTCGGGGACATTTGTTTGACAAGAGCATTCAGCCACAGTGATGGATGATGAAAACATTGTGATGTCTTGAATTCTCTGGTATATTTATTTGACAACAGTTCTCAGCGACAAGAACGCACAATGAGAATGTTACCAGGTCTTGGATTCCTTGAATTGACGTGATGGTTCAAGAAAAAGTCAGCAGATATGGTATGGATCATGTGAGTGCATGTGATCATACTGTTTCTACTCTAAGAGAAGATGATGTTTAACTATTCTGATGTATATATAGATCTTCTCAATCTCAAATCCATCTCGAATATACAATCCAACCCACCCACCCACCGTAACCCCCCGGCCCCAAATCCCTACTTTGCCGCCGCCCTCACCAAATCCCCAAACCTACTCCCCGTCTCCCCCGCCAACAGCATCGGATTCCCGACCTCCACAATCTCCCCCGTATCCATAACCACCACGCGATCAAAATCCATAACCATATCCAACCGATGACTCACTGCAACAACCGTGTACTCCCCAAACTCCACCCTAATCACCTCCTGCATCACCCTCTCCGTCTCCCCATCCACGCTCGAGCTCACCTCATCTAGCAACAGAATCCCACCATCCGAGCCGCCGCCGCCTGGTCCTAGATTGCGTGCCCGGATCCGTCGGCGCAGGAGCGCACGCCCGAGGGATAGCAGTTGTCGCTGTCCGGCGCTGAAGGTGCTGGCGCTCATGCCTGCGGTGAGACCGCCGCGTTCTTGGACGAAGGTCCATAGGTCTACGGCTGTGAGGACGGCTTGGCATTCTTCGGCGGTGGAGAGGTTGGAGGGGTCGAGGTTGGCTTGGAAGGTGGATCCGTCGGGTAGGAAGACGCCTTCTTGGGGGACGGCGATGATACGTTGGCGTAAGGCAGATCGGCTTATGCGGTGGAGGGGTGTATCGTCGATTATTGCGTTGTGAGCGGTTTCTAGTGTGGGATCGAGAAGCTTGAGAAGGAGGGCGATTAGGCTGGACTTCCCGGAGCCAGTTCTCCCGCATATGGCGACTTTCTCTCCGGAGTTGATGGTTAGGTGGATGTTACGGAGGGCTAGTTTGGGTGCACTTTCGCTTTGATTTTCCGCGCTAGGTTTGTGTCAGTTCTGTAAAGGTGATGTAGGCTCTGTAAGGATGAAAGGCCCTCTTACTTGTAATCTGCCGATACGCCCTTCAGCTCTATGACTCCCTTCTGGGGCCATTGTTCAGGAGGAGTGATGTCCTCTTCCTCTTGGTCCTCCGGCATGACGGTATCGTTAAACGTACTTAGTCTGGCAACTGCTCCAATAGAAGTCTCGAGTTTCGTGTAAGATATGACAATACCTGAAAGGTTCTCTCCGAAACTGATGAGAGTGTACAAAGAAGCACCGGCGAAAGCAGAGTTGGACCGAAGTTGGACGGCAAGAGTCGTGAGAACCACAGCCATAATCATCACTACGAGATCGAGAACGAGGTTCAACCACTCTTGGATCATAAGAAGGAGATACGCAGGCCGCTGGCTGGAGTCGATCAGGCGAGAGTTTTTTCGAATATCGTCGGGAATGAAACCTAAATATTACCAGTGTTGGCAGTGATTCTGTATTCATAATTCTCAAAAGTCCTCCGAGGAACTCCCACTCTCCGCTAAATGGAAATCTGCTTGCCACTCACCAAAAGCTCTCAGTGTTACAATGCCCCTGAGGGTGTCAAGGAAGTGCGTGCTACACCAAAACAGGTCAGCCAAACGCGCAAAGTCTCGGTGGGTGATGGTAGGGGTGGTAAACATACTACAGAGGACTTTTAGTCTCAAGGCCTAACAATCTTAGCTGTCTGGAAGTCCGCAAGTAGAACTTCTGCACAATGTATAGTAAGGCGCCGAGGAGTGGGTAGCTTATGGCTAAGTATCGGGACGCAGTAAGCATGACGGCCGCTTGTCCGATCGCTTGGAACACCTGCGAGTTATCTGTTAGTTGACTGGAAGCTAATTTCCTCATAGCAAATCCACGAGTATTTGTAGTAATGCCACTTCGTAGTCCCAGATAGCGTCTAGTAAGAAACTACTCACGGTAAACAGGGTGTCCAATGTTGCATCTGGCAGCTCTGTGTCTATCAGGTTCAGATCTTGTGAAAAAAGATTTGTGACAACGCCCGTATCAGTCGTGGTAAAGAAGCGTAATGGTGCTCTGATAAGGGTTCTCAAGGCATCTTGGTGTAGATTGGCGCCTGCTTTCTGAATAGCAAAAACCCAAAGCGTTATGGCGAGCAGAAGCAGCGATATCATGGCGCATACTTGCAGCATTGTATACAGCCCAGCGTAGTAGGCGTACGAGTGAATTTGATGCTTTGGAGAGATGCCGTCAGTCCAGTACGTGAGCCCTACAGATACATTAGCTGATATTCCCCGACATCCATTTCATGATATATCCATTGGCCTCAGTTGAGAACTCGAGCCGTCGGAATTCTGCCACCCGAGGACATGTTTAACTCACAGATTGTTGAAAAGTTCGTTAAGAAACCCCAAAGAGCGCCAAAGAACAAACTCAGAATTGTGATAAGCCACCCTACGCTCCGGGCATAGTGTTTATACACAGTTTTGTCGCCATTTTGTCTTGACGCATCGGGATCTGGGCTAGGAGACAAGGTTTTGGCCGTCGCTGCATAGAGCACTTGCTGTTTAGACTCTTGCACGACTCTTTTCAAGTCAGTTCTTTCTGACGAAGTGTCGCTTTCGGAAGACTCCTTCAGCCCAAGGCGCTGGACATATCCAGGTCTGGAAATCAGATCGTGGAAATTACCTTGCTCGACGATTGTTCCGTCTCCGAGTGCAATTATGAAATCAGCTACGGGTAGATGTCTTACGCTATGGGTGCATAACACCACGGTTGAGCATCGTCTTCTAAGTAGTCCATCTGGCCCGAAGACTTGCCGAAAGACCTGCTCCTCGGTGTCGGCATCCAAACCACTGAAGACATCATCCAACACCAAAAACTCAGACTGCAGATATAGAGCTCGCGCGAGGGAAACACGTTGTTTCTGGCCCCCTGATAGAGCGATCCCGTCAGATCCAATATTTGTCAGGTCTCCTTGTTGCAGTGCCGCAAAGTCGACATCCAGAGCTGTAGCCATGATAACTTCTCTATATCTCTCTTCACTGAATGGAGAGAATCCTACAATGTTATCTCTGATCGATCCGTTGAAGAGGAATGCTGTCTGATCGCAGAATCCAATGTGGAGGAACCTGGTACCAAGGGCAACGCTGCCTTCACTGAAAGGGATCTCTCCAAGTAGTACTTTGCAGAAAGTAGATTTCCCTGAGCCAATAGTCCCAACTACAATCGTGAGGGATGATTTTGTTAGCTTAGTATTAACGTTCCGCAATACCGGCTTGTCTGCCTCCCAACCAAATTTTCCATCCTTGATAATGACCGGGTACGTCACGTCCTTTTCAGGATCAGATGGAGTCCCGATGTCCGTTCCAGTCTTCTCCATATTCCGCTTTACATCGGAAAGAGCTTCGCGGAAGTCATGGCGAATCTCACCCTCCAAGAAAGCCTGAATTCGACCCAAGCATGCTATCGCGGCCATCAGCTGCGGAACACTTTCGAAGACCTGTGTGAGTGGGACAGTCAGAAGGGTTAGGAAAGAAAGACTCGTGAAGACCTTTGAGGCGTCTAATGTTTGTTGAGTAAATGCAAAGGTCAACGGAGGTGAGAGTAGCTGCGGAATATAACCGAGAACTGCCGCAGTGATGAATATCTTTCGCCATCTGACTCCCGCCGCTAACTCTTTGACACGAAGATTTTGCACGAAATCGCCAACAGCAGCAGACAGACCAGATATTTTGAGGTTCTTCATGCTTGAGATCATGGTGGCTGTCAAACCGACACGCTTCTGAACTGCTGCCATCCAGGTCCTCTGCGAATCCCCAGTAAAGCTAATAAAAATCCCTAGTGCAACGAAGCAAACGATAACAAGCCCGATCGGTGCGATGAAGACCACTCCAAGCCGATTATATAGCATCCACCCAGCAAGAGCTGCCTGGATTGTGCTTGCCCAGAATTCATGCAGAGTCCTGATGCCCATTCTGATTCGCTCTATGTCTGTACTCATCAAAGTCAGAGCAGCGCTGTCATCGCTAGTTCCGATGCGAGTCTCCGTGGCTTTGATATATGTCTCGGTGACCAAAATGGACGTTACCATAGTACGTGTTCGGTGGTGGAGATACCTGTGTTTGTGCGTTAGCTGCTAGTTCTATAGACAACTCTCGTCATTAGTAAGTTGACAATTTCATGGACCACTTCAAATTCCGAATCCTGATGAATCTTCTCGACTCGAAAACGATAATGTATGAGTTTGTAAATTATCCCACCATCAGGAAACCGATTGTTGATGGTTAAATCAGAGCTCAGGTCCTGAATTAGAAGTGAAATATCGAAATAGGAAGCTGATCCACAAACTACTACACTCTCCAGTCTTCGGAATCTAAACATACCAGTATGAGCCCCTGGCAATAGCGATTCCGGAGTAAATGAGCATGCTAGCGCCGATGAAGCCATAGCCAACGTTCGCATCGAACCTAGGCTCGGAAAGGCGATCCAAGAGCTTTTCAATGAAAAGTGGCTGACAAAATGTGAAACCAAGAAGTACCAGGCGTGGAAGTACAGGAAGGAAGAGGGGAACTTTCAGCGTTCGTACCAACACTTTCATCAGACCAAACTTGTCACCCTTCAGTTTGGAATAATCCATGTTTCCAGAAAACTCATCATGAAGTAACTTGGCGTTAAAAGAGCTATCGAGGGGGTAAAGATCGTCAATTGCCAATACTTTTCTGTATCCTGATATGAATATTTTGTTCAACCAGAAGAAAACGCCAAGAGAGAATATGCCGCTTGTCTCCTCTGGGCTATGCTCTTTCTCATCCCAGCCTACCCATCTAGACTTTTGCTGTGCCTCCAAGAGCAGTATTCCAGCCTTCAGGGCGATAGTAGCACAAAACACACTGCTGTAGGTGACTTCAGGTTTGTTGTCCGATGACAGGAACAATGTCCTTGCCTGGGCCGCGTCCAGGAGAAGAGTGAGGAACAAGTAACTGTTCAGCAGCACGGATGGCCTGGGACTTTTGCTATGGTCGACAACGCTGAGAGTTATCATGAACAAGGCTGATACAAGCTTCAGGATCGAAGCGGCCATAAACATGCTGGTTACATGGAATGACTTAATTGCAACTAGGACCAGGAGTGAAAGTTCGAGCGCGACATAGACTGTGATAGCACCCTACGTATCTCTGTCAGCACGTTGGCTACACATGTTCTAGGTTCGTAGAAAGGCATACCAATTTGATGAGCTGGAAAACCGGAGCATTCACCACCGTGGGTTTCCGTGCCTGAGAAAGCGTCCGCCATAGTGATATCACGATGAACAAAACGGACGGTATGATGGAGAAAAACAACTGCTCAAACTGTATGTTGAAGTCAAATTGCTCTTGGTTCAGATGAAGCAGGTCCTCTTGACCAATGAAGAAGGGCATCTTGAATCTTTAGGTGCAAGTCATTCCCCGCTGCCCTGTTGTTGATCGTTCAGGGGTGCAATCGGTCTCTTTCGAATGAATAATCGTGGAATTGACCTTCATTTAATAGTAGAGATAGAGCACAGATAAGCCGCTTAATGCTCATGTTGATCAATCCAAGCAGACAAGATACCGTGCCAAGGGTGGGATTTTGAGCATAAGGGAATGCTTCGTCAGCTTGTCATTGGGAATCACCTCCCAAAAGCACAAACTCTCACCAACAATATACAGTCAGCCCACTCTAGCGGCGGCCTAGCGTGCTTGTATGGGAAAGTTCAAAGTTCTCTACTCCGAGCACGGTGTAGTCGCCGGTGCTCGCTTCGATCATCCCAGTCCCTAACAAATGAACACCGACGATTAGCTCCCTGGAAGGCTTATCGGAACCAAATTTGCGTCCGTAGGGCTGGGGTTGCTCGTAAGTTCGTAACCATCAATTGATATGGAGACGACATCGTTTTAATTCCGGAGATGATGTGCTATTTTCCAAAGTGATCAAACATACGGTCAATGCAGCCGCCGTGGCGGCGGAGGAGAACTTGAAATTGGCTCTTGTATCATTTTAAAAAGCTCTCATTTGGATAGACATTGATTGTATTATCTTATCCGAGAATTATGGAGGACAAGCAGGCGTACTGTGCTATCCAAAGCTTCTGTCGAAGCAATGAGCTTGCCTTGCTTGCTCGACCAGCAGTGTTTACTGCAACCCGGTGCCATTTTTACGCTCACTTGACGGCGAGGGTGAGTTATCGTTAGTTGTTGGAAATGTAAAGATGTGTGCCAAAATTTAGGATACACATCTACGCCTTATATTCGTGTTTATATTCCATCCACGCCGAATCCTGATTGTGCCAATCCAACGCCATTCCTCTGCAATCATATTTGATTTTCCACTTGTTGGCTGATGGCCGGCGTATCTCTCGTGCTCGATTCATACCACTCATTCATCGACCACTTCATAATCAATTTGGCTGCTTTTTCAGATAGCGCATAATATCCTGGGTTTTCCTTGGGAAAGAACATAGCTATGGGATAATTAGCCTTGCAAAATTTCACGATTATTGAGAACCCACCCGTATGCGCCCCAGTCTCATCCTTCGCCTTGTCGTTGATAGCTTCGTAGAAGAAGTTCTTCGCACTTGTCTTGGGTAGATTGCAGAAGGTTCTTTGGTTTCCAATGACACTTCCCACGAGGCTCCCATCAGCCTTACTTACTGCCTCTTTGCCCAGTCTCGTGTATAAATTTGCCCATCCAACGCCCAATTCTTTCTGCAGAGTCACCATACCTGCCACTCTCTTCTTGAGTTCCTCCCCCTTCATTAGGCAACCGACAAACTCGAGATGTGATCCAACCCAAGACCAGCCTTCTTGTATTTGATCTTTCTTGAAATATGCAGTAACACCACCGGCAGCAACTGCTCCTGCTGCGCCGGCGTACATGGCCATGGTGCCCCATTTCTTCCATGCCGGTGCTTCGGGTGGCGGTGGAGCTGGGAGCGCTGCCATCGGCTTCTTCTCTTTTACACTTTTGTCCACTTCCTTTTCGCCCCATATTGCTCCAGCTAACGTACTCACTTGTGCGAAAGCTGACGTGAATGCATTATAATGTCCTTCTGCACCATGCGCAACAACTCCGGGTGATATGCCAAGATATGGTGTGTCGAATGCGAGAACGCCTTGGACGTACGGGAACATAAAAGTGTTCAGTGAGTCGGTGGTCTCTTTCGAGTCGATGGCCTTATCGGAGGTAATGGCAATTACCGTATCTGCGGCAACGATTCCTCCCATAGAGTGTCCGATAAGTATTGTGCGAACTGAGGGGTCGACTGTTGGGGATGGCGTTCCATTTTCGACTTCGATATCGATAATCTTTTCTTGTAACCTGTAGAAGTCAATACCAGTTCTTATCCGGTGAATTTTGCAGAAGATAATACCAATCTCTAAACCTGCTGACACACTCTTTCAGATCTCCTCGAGTCTCATACTGGGGATAGGTGATCGCTCTAACAGCGACTTTGGGAAGGCCATGGCTGACGAGCGCACGAATATGCTCAGGGAATCCGCCGAATGTATCATCTCCTCCCTATGCAGAGCAATCAGTATGTCGCAAGCAGTTTATCAAGAATATATTGACCTTAAATCCGTGTATAAAACACAATAATAGTGTTTTCTTCATCTTGTGTTCTCATTGTGGGTTGTGTGATGGAGGAAATGCTTATCACAATCGATCGTTTGGTGACGCTGCATAAGAGCGGATAGTCTAACCTTAGTTCTATAAGTCCGCTTTCATGAGTCAAACATTGCTCGACACAACATGCACTACGAAATTCATCGGTAGGAATCAATCAAGTTTACTATATGTGCATTTTGGATGGTTACGTGGCGTTGTATTGATGCATTATGGCCTTTGTTGGTAAATCGCCGGGCTACAAAATAGCTCGACCTTGAGCTTTGCGCATTTTCCATAAGCTCGCGGGCTGCACGTCGTACGGGAATACAAAGGTCTGATTACCAGGTAGCTCGCGCCGATGACTTTATCACGTAGATCTTGATTTCTACTCTTTCCAGCATATAATGCATCACAGCTTCAGCGGCAGGAGGGGGAACGTGGGGATGGAGATGACTGTACTGTAATGTACAATATGAAAGTCGGGCACAGGTCGAAGGTAGAAATGGATTGAACTTCATAAACCATAAACACAAGCCGAGGGCTCTCTCCAAATTCTATCAGTCCTACCTAATAAATCAATTGCTATCTATCGAGTAAAGTTGAACTCGTGGAAGGTTTGCATTGCTGTTCGGGGAAAGAGTTAAGCACTTGAGGCTGTTACTTGCACTTCTGGACCTGTTACAGTGAACACCAACTGTAGAAATCTTTTTCTACTCATTTTCTAGCTGAAGAATTCCTCACTTTTCCACGTTCCGATCCACTGCAACTCTTCTCCAGAATCGTTTGTTCTCTTCTCTTCACTTCGAGATGAATGTTGATTGAGGCTATTCAATTCCTCTGCGCGCCATAATCTCCTGCGTTTAAGATGTCGGATAACAGTAGTCATCATGATCCGTTGTCTCAAACCGATGATTTCAGTGCTTCTCGCATCGGCATCAAAAGAAAGAGCTCAAATGTGGGTGAAATGGATAACCAAGCACATCGAACTAGACATGCTCACTGTTTACAGTCTTCCCTTCCGCCACCTCGCGATCAGCAGTATAAGATTCAGAAACTTCTTGCTGCTCCTGTGGACAGAGATCAAGCCGAACAGTCCCAGGTGACATTGATCCAGAGCCTAGCCGTATGAATGGCTGCTCTAGTGTTTGCACTCTTCGCCTCCTTCCATGGGAGATTAGAGATCAGATATTCAAGTCGGTCCTTGATGATTATTTTGATGAACATCCAGATTGAAGGACCTTGATATACCAGGACTTCCTTGAGGGCATTTGGGAGCAAAAGGAAAAGCACTTTGAGAACAGCAACAGTCCAGAATATCGCTCTCGGCAAGGTCTCAACACCTGTGAACTTCCCGCTCTCGAAGCTGCATTGATCCCAGAACAGAGACTCTATCGTGAAATCTTTCGTTTGAGGATTAAATCATCAATCGTTGAACTTCGCCTAAGTGGCGCTTGGGATTGGAAATATGACTTTCCTATCCTTTCACCTGAAGCGGAAGCCATTGAAAAACCCCCGCAGGAGGTTTTGAATTACGACGAGAGCCAGGATTGGGAAAGTTGGTGTAGTAAATATAGTGCATGGGTTGAAAAGGTTTGGGAAGAACACATCGATGCTTTGAAGAGTGAGTCAGGCGACTCTGATCGCCATGTGTGAAGCAGAATCCACTCATATAAGCCATAATTGACACTCCTCAGGAGTGGCGTCACTTTTGGGTTCACACCATGGCTGGATGATGCGATATCCTTCGTTGGCTTTGATGTCACCATTGATGTTAAGCTGTCTGTTGAGAATCGTCCTGCATTTAAGGTCTGTAGTACATACTCCCTTCCATGATAGGCCAAATCACTAACGATAAGCAGCTCAGAGTTTGTAAATGAGGATGATTGCGGTCGTGCTTTTTCAGAACCTGATATCACCAGTTGCGTATGTATACACTCTTTGAGATGCTCTAAAACGCTGACTCTGTGTAGGGTATTATGCACGCTAACAAAGTCGTTCAACTATCTTTAAAGGGAGGTTAGGGGTGGTGGATTGAACTAGGAATGATGAGTGATGTGCGAACCCTGATCTTATCCACTCACTTGAAGACTTTTGACTTCAGCACATGCTATGCGTTACACGATGTCAAACTTCACATCGATGGGCAACTCGGGTTCGCTGCAGTCAGTACCTTAAATGAAGACCCTAATGCCCGTTATAAGTATACTTGGCATGCTGGCCCAAATCAACCTCTCAATTGGCGATCGACGTATCCGACACGACGTTATTGTCTTTGTTGCGAAGGAATGGTACAGCCTCCCACTAATGCCGACCACATTTCTGAGGCGACGAATATTGATCGCTTCTGAGAGCTCAGGTATGAAGTGCAGCTGAACGAATGGAGCTCGGTTTATACTATATGAGGGAAACTTTCAAATAATGTTGAGACACTCTTCGGCGAAAGCTCGAAGTAACAAAGATACTCGATATTATCTGTATCTTTTCTTCCAACGGTGCCAGTCCAGCTTCTGAGGTAGCATGCTACGATGGATATATCGTAGGAATATAAGAGCCTGCGAAGACGGCTCAGCTTAGCTCAGCTAGCATGTAAAAGTACATTATCACTGCTTACAACTGGGATGGATTTTGCTTTTAACCAGACGCCATCTGCGCACATCAACCATGATTAATGTCTCCAGTATTCCCAAATATAGCACGCCTCTCATAGTTTCAGATATAAGACATCCATAGTATCGCAAAGTCAGAACGCCTGTCCAGCTTAAGCCATCTGGATTTTCCATATGGAGTCCCAAGGTCGAACAGTACAAGTAGGCCTCCTTACGAAGTCTACTACGTACCAAGATGGGTATGGTCTTATCAAAATTCTGCCTAAAAGACCTTGCAGAAGACTGATGGAACATTTAAGCCTGATCACATGGCCGTGTGTGAGTTGGGTATCGAAGAGTCTCCCTGGGCCTATACTTTTCATGGGAATCTGCTCCTCTCAACCGGTGACACCACACCTTTGAGTGCTTTGCGATGGCCATCCAGCCCCACCCCGCATGTTGTACAGTACAGCAGGTGCAGGTGAGTTGCGAGCTAGTTTGGGAGCACAGCATTAAAGATCTCCTATCATTTTCAAAGTATATACCTCAGTACACTCGTACGCAGAATATGTTTATGTGTTTCTGATGGAACTAGTCGCGGGTATACATTCGACGGCGGATAATCCAAGACAAGCTTCAGTCCAATCAACAGTTCCGAAATCAACACGCACAAACGAGAGAAGCCGATATGGTCCAAGCTCTATTTCGCCATCTTGATGATGCACTAACTTCGCACCATCATTCTCCGGAGAAGGGCGGGCAAGTAAGCCAAGCAAGGAACTTTTTCAAGACAGGAACCCCAACCCCAATTCACCAACGGGACGGCCATAACGTTCTTCCAAGAAGAGCCACGTTTGGATTCCTCTGCCATAAGCTGTCATAGCAAATTAAACTTCGTGTCTCCAGTCTCACCGATCGCGAGAGAGAATACCAAAGGGCGTGACATAGTCCATTGGCTACAGAATGAGCTCTGTCTAACGAGTAAGAATCCCCGTCAGAGATTATCTTGTCTGACAGAAGAACTTATTTTTATTTATCCACAAGAATGGGAACTTTGCTATTGTTATGTTTACTGCTTTCCCTCGTATGTGCTCTTCCAGATAACACTCCCTCACCATTATCCTCCAGCAAATTATTACTGCCATTGAAGGCTGTTGCAAATAGTGCGTGCCGACTCTATAGCCATATTACCAAGCGAGATATTTTGGATATGGTCCAAATTGCCGCTCTATGTAGTGTGCTTCCTGCCTTTTGGTATCTGCGAGGGAGACGAAGGAAGGGCAAGAGTTTATCCTGCTCTTCTACCGATGCGTCACTCAATGGCGCTGCTAAGCAATTAACACCAAGAAATAGCGTGGATATCAATGGTAAGCTATGCTGCGGGCGCCGATTTCACCAGACTTCACTAACTAGTCGTATTAGAGACTGAAGTCGTCGACCCAGGTCTTTTGAGAAAGCATTCCGAGATACGATCCTTCACCACGAGTCGGTTTACCTATTCCTCTCTCCGAGTCTTTTACAGCAGACACGCTCAAGCCGACAAGTTACCTACGAAGCCTGCGCCTTTACCTCTCCTTGTGTTTATCCACGGATTAGGCGGTTCGGTCTCACAATTCAATCCTGTGTTGACGAGCCTTGTCAACCTTGCATCGTGTCTATCAATTGATCTGCCTGGGTGCGGGCTGTCAACTTTCGATCCGAAACTACCATGGGATGCATATACGGTTGATGCTCTTGCAGAACTTGTTGGAAAGGCAATTGAAGATTACAGAGAGAAAGATACAGGGCAGGGTGTGGTTTTGATTGGGCACAGCTTGGGTTGTTCATTAGCTGCATTACTTGCATCCACAACCTCTCCTTGCAGAAGTGAGGTCCTAGAGCATGTTGTGGGTCTCGTCGTAAGGATTGGTTTTACATGATCACATAGGTCAGCATTACTGACATTGAGCCAGGCGATATGTCCACGGGCGGAGCCGCCAACCGAAGAAGAGGTTGGCAAGTTTAGAAAATTACTCTTGGTTCCCAATGTAATATTTGACCTTTGGCGGGGTTGGGATCGCCGGGGAGGCCCGGAGAGTGCTAGTGTACACCGATTCGTCGGCCGGGATGCTGACGATGAAACTAAGAAGCTCCAGGAAAGATTCAACAGCCAAAGCAGGACCGCAGTCTGGAGACGCATGGCATCTGGCACGTTACCAAAATACGAAAACCACAAAGCCAAAGGCGGAATTCCAGGCGGTGATGTCTGGAGAGGTCTCGAAGTACCTGTTTTTCTTGTTGCTGGTGAGGTGGACAATATCACGAAGCCCGGAGAGATCGAGAAGATTGCTTCTTTCTTGGGGAAATCTCACCCAGTGCAGATAGAAATCGATGACCAGAGCCAACCTATTCTAGATGCAGCTGCGCCTGTGGATACCTCTGGTTCAGGGGGCTTTGCTAACAAATCTACGATGGAGAGCCGAAGCCGTGAGAATAGTACCGGCTCCACTGAAGACTTTTCAGAAGATCCCTCGACACCGGAAGATAGCGGAATACTCAAAGCCGTGCCAGAGCAACCTTTAAGACCCAGGCGAGTCTTGAAGACTACTGTCATTCCGGCTCCAGCTTCCCACGCTTTATTATACATGCCGTCTACCGTAAGGATCCTTGCTGGCCTGATATCCGACTTTCTCTGCAGTCAAGTTTCTCCTCGCCTTTCCTTGGGCTGGCAACTGCAGTTTCTCTCCACCTCTGGCAAATGGGATGTAAAGAATCTTGCCAAGTGGCAGGCAGTTGTCCCAGTATCAGAACCAATAGCAGGAATATTCCGCGCGCTTAAAACTTTACGGGAGGTTGATGAGACTCACTGCCCCGAAGTATTCGTAAGAGACTGGGGCAAAGAGATCAAGGACATTGTGGATATCAGTCATGAGAGTCCAGTGTATGACCCGCGAGGCTTGGAAAAAGGCGGGGTACGATACCACAAATTTCCAACGGTATCAAAGATTCCGCCCACATCAGATGAAGTTGCCACGTTCATTAATCTCGTTGATCGGCTACGTGATGAGCAAGCAGCTAGAAGGGAAGCGGAAGGTGGTGAAGGTGAATGGTATGTGGGGGTGCACTGTCACTATGGATTTAACAGGACAGGGTATTTTATCGTATGCTATTTAGTGGAGAGATGTGGTTATGGAGTTCAAGGTGCAATCAATGAGTTCGCCAGAAGGCGGCCTAAGGGCATCAAACATGCTCATTTCTTGGACCAACTGTTCGTCAGATATTGCGTGGGGCTAAAGAGGGCTCCCACGCTCTGATTATGGGATAATAGGTATCTTTAGAGGATGGCATATCTTGGGGTTTTTGGCGAACGGTCATCTCTCGGGTTTCTCGGGATTATGGAAGGATGGGAGGCTTCTCCCCCTGGCTTTGCGTATTGGTATTCCTTCCACAGGTCGATGGAGGGGTTTGTTCTTGTAATGACTTACGTTCCCACCCTGTCGTTTTATTAAAGCTTTATACCCACACAATTTATTCCTTTACGTTATCTCATGTCATGGAATTTCAGTTGAAGGATGCTTGCAGCAGAGTCGTGTAACAAAGCACAGCATGCCACTCTATCTTGTGTCCGTGACCCCTCTATTTCGTTGCATAGGCGCCTACACGTGGACCCTTCAATATATAATGGAGACGTTATCTTGTGTTCCTGTTGTATGTCTGAAAAGGTGGTTGTTCCGCTTTTACCGTGTTGAGCTGGACGAAAGAACGCAGAACAAAGAGGGGTTGATGGTGTTTGACATCGATGCTGTGCGATCCTCCTCAGAAAATATATAGCTGTGTAAGGGGTCCTCGTAACTGCCGTTGTGCTTGGGCTTATGGACGAGTAACGTAGCTCAGAAATAGTTGTCCTGCGGTGCGGATACTCACTGCAAAGCCGAGAATTGCGAATTGCACAATATCACGGTACTACCCTCCCGCTATGAGACATTCAGGAACTTCCCATCGATAACATCGTTGCTGTTGTTGTTCCATAGCCTTCTAGCAGGTATACTTTGGTATACCAGACGGTACTTATCGCAGATCCTAATTATCTGTTTTTCTTGGGGCTCGTAAAGAGTCTTACTTTTCGATATTCCCCTATTTCTAGCCCTAATTGTGGGGAATAATGAAGGGATTTATATCCTCAGTACCAAGCATGATTGGCACAATTATATAAATCCTTCACATCTCCCCCGGAGTCTAGCCATACCGGTGCTCCACCATATGCCCAGCTTCGAGCTATGGTGAAAGGTCAGACAGCAGAGAAGTGAAGGTGTGTTACAGCAACTTTACACGACTCATGCGTGACTTGAGAGTGCTCCTACGTGGTATGGAGGGAAAGCAACGATTACAATGGAAAACCATACGAGAGCGCTTCAAAGGATTGGCCGCTGCCTTGAATTCTTGAGGTTATTCCCAATACGCCTCTACCTAAGTTGAAGTCGCCTCGACATCTATGAAGATTTGATGCTGAGAGCAATTGGCGGACTTTACCTTATCACGCAGTGCCTTATCGGAAGCTCGGATTTGCATAAAAGTTATACCGCGGCTCCGTTGCAGCGCTATTGTCTTTCTACTGAGCAGGATTGGTCTACTTTTGACGTATATCCCTGCTGTTTCATGAATAAGCCTCCATAAAATATCATCGCACTGCATAGATCGGCGTCATCGCAACCCGTAAATTACTTTCCCGAGAATAAGTCTCAACTACTCTCCTTCATGCGCATCTACAAGAAATCGTAATTTGTCTTCTTTTTCTTCAATTGTCTTTTAGGTGACATGCTGCACTCTTATTATTGTTTATAAATTTATAATGTGCACATAATTTACGAAGCAACGGTCGATTGGAGCGAAGAACTATAGAGCACTTATCCTCAACCTTGCGGAGAAAATGGCGGATGATCTCCCCGCGACAGATTCGCGGGTCGAGAAGAAAGAGCAAAGTTCCCCGGAACGCGCGACCAGCAATGGGGAAACCAATGAGGAGGATATCATGGGTGATGGGGCTTCAAAACGAGGAACTGGGCAGAAGCAAGTTGTGGAAGAGGAGACGAAACAAAAACCATCAAAAATAAAAGAGATTTGGGGGAAAGCTGGGCTTGATGCGGGGACGCTGATGATGATGTTCAAGTAATTTGCGGAATCAGCCACTCTAAGATGTCGCTGATTGTTGTTCTAGGGGGTCTGTAGCACCTACCATTGCAATTGGTAAGTAGATTGCTGCAATTCGACTTATGTTATCACTAACAATCATGAATAGCTTTCTTTCAAGCCGATTCGGTTGCCGGAACCTACACGACTCTAGGCTACCTTGTAGCAATCATCAGTGTCATTTCCATGCCGATAATGCCAAGGGCTAAATTCTTCCAAACGCTTGTCCTTGCGGTATCAGGTATCTGCATCGGAGCAGCAGTTGCGATGCTAGGACTGTGGAGCTGTATCAAGGCACGAGAACACACCACAGCTCCAGGATCGACCTCGACTTACAATTCGTCACAATCTGCTGTATGCGCGATATGGTTGTTTGCCAATATCTGGTTCGCAAACTTGTTGCGTGCAAAACGTCCGGCTTTAAACCTTCCAGTTATCATGTATAGTATCTTCTCAAATATCGCTTTCACGTACGGCCCACTCTTCCCAACACTGTCACGAGCTGAGAATCTTGTCAAGACGATGCTTCAGGCTTTCATGACCGCTTTTGCGCTAGCCACTGGAGTGAATCTGTTTGTCATACCAGTATCCTGTCGTACTGTGGTCTTTAAAGAACAAGCCGGATACATTCAAGCTTTGAGAGGGCTACTCAAAGCCCAGACCGCATACTTACAAAGCCTTGAAGAGAGTGACATGTTCGCAGGACCTCCGCCCGGTGATTCAGATACTGAAGGAACATCTTCTGTTAGCGATGATGCGAGCCCTGGACCAGCACAGTCTCCCCAAGCGAAGGCATTGATGGGCGCAGTTGCCGGTCTTCGCGGCTTGCATGGAAAGCTTTATGGCGACATGGCATTCGCTAAAAGAGAGGTTGCGTGGGGCAAGTTGTGCGCGAAAGATATCGACACAATTTTCGGTTTATTCAGAGGTGTCATGATCCCACTAATGGGAATGAGTACCATTAACGACATTTTTGAAAGAATCGGAGAACGGCGTGGTTGGATAAAGCCTACAGGTCCAAAATATCGTGCCGAGAACTGGGAACATCTACCGTTGGAGGCAAAGCTGGAGGAAAAGAGACTTTGGAATGAAGTCATGAAAACCTTACGTGAGCCATTCGCAGTTGCCGCCGCAACCATTGACCAAGGTCTCGAACATACTGCGATCGTCTTGGAACTTGTCCCTCGACCAAAGAAGAAGTCCGATGACATTGAGGCTACAGCAAATCAATTGAAACCTGGAGACGAAGGATTCGCTGCTCACATGCAGAAAGTGTTAGATGACTTCTACAGCAAACGCGGTATAACTCTAAAGAAATGGGCGAAGGAGAAGGGGCTATCTGAAGAACAATTCGATGCAGCAGGACCGTTGCCTCCAGCGGGGAATGCTTACACTGCCGATGAAGCTGCTCACAGACGAGATCAACAGCAACTTTATCTCATTCTTTTCATGGAGAACCTTGTAAGTTTTAAGTATTTCTCGGGCTATTATGTTACTAAAATGTCATAGTTGTACTCTGCAGGCCTCGCGGTAACCGAGTTAGTTCGCTACGCAGACTCAAAAGTGGAAGATGGAACAATGAAGAAGAATCGTCTGATTGTGCCAGGTGCTCGACGTTTGAAGAAATGGATACTTGGTATTGCGAATGAAGACACAGCAACTGATTCTAGCACTCCAGATGCTCAAGAAGCTGGCGTTAACAGTGTCTATATGGGATCTGGTTACAATCCTAGATTGGATCCGGAACATCTCCCTGCCAAGACTGCTTGGCAACACTTTGGAAATGGGCTTCGAACTATTCCAAGGTTTCTAGGCAGTGAAGAGTCTGCGTTTGGTTTCAGGGTCGCTTGTGCCACTTTGACCGTAGGCATTGTAGCCTTCCTCAAAAACACGCATGTGTTCTTCCAGGAGCAGAGATTGGTTTGGGCAATGATCATTATTGCTATTGGTAAGTTCCCCGATCTTTTACCTTTGCGTACAACAGCTAACTGATGTAGGCATGACGATGACTTCCGGGCAATCGATTTTTGGTTTCGTAGCTCGAGTGGGTGGGACTGCAGTGGCAATGGTCAGCTCATTCATTATCTGGTACATCGTGAATCAGAACACCCCCGGCATTATCGTATTCTTGTGGATCTTCATCTTTATGGAGATGTATCTCTTCTTGAAATTTCCTCGCTTCATACCAGCATGGATCGTTCTTATTGTCACTCAAGTCTTGATTGTCGGGTATGAGCTACAAGTGAGGAAAATTGGAATTGCTGTATCGACTGCTTCAGGACAGCCATACTACCCGTAAGTCATCCCTGCCCAATGTTGTAAACCTTGTTAACGCAATGAAGTATCTATGAACTTGCCCCTTATAGGTTGGCCTGCGTAGCTGGCGGATCTCTGGTTGCCTTTATCTGGACGTTCTTCCCTTATCCACTTACGGACCGCAGCTGGCTGAGGAGAGATCTTGGCTCGACTCTTTACTTACTGGCAAATTATTACTCGGCCATGCACAGCACCATTCAGTCACGGATGCATGGCACAGAGGGTGATATGTCGCTGAAGAGTAGCCCTGGACGCCGGCTCGAGAAGATTCGCTACAAAATTTTCGGCAAGCTGTTACTCCTCTTGCCATCGTTGCAACAACATGCGGACTGGCAAAAATGGGAGCCGACAATAGGAGGCAAATTTCCGCGGGCAACTTACGATGCAATCACTCGTAGTTGTATAAAGTAAGTGGATGCCATTGTTCATTGGTCTAAACGTGTTGTGATACTAATTATTTCGACGCAACAGTATCATGAATTATCTTACACTGATGTCTTATACCACTAAATCGTGGTCTAGACATTCTAGCGACCAAGCAGATGTCCGGAGCCAATGGCTTCGTGATCTTGTTACAGTAATGGATAGCCTCGAGCCAGCCAGTCACCAGGTCACCTCTACCTTGGCACTTCTTTCTGCTTCGGTTACCCAAGGCAGCGCCCTCCCACCGTTCCTTTCACTTCCACCTCCATATAATCTCACACGTCGCCTCGAGGCTCTTAATAAAGGAATTCTAGACTCTAGACACATAACAGAACCGGCTTATAGTGCTTATGCAGTCATGCAAGTAGCGAGTTCTTTGGTTTCGGATGACTTGGCAAGATTAGTCGATCACGTTAAGGATTTAGTTGGAGAGACGGACTTTTCGTTCAAGGTAGCTGGAAGTGAAGCTAGCTTGACGGGTTCGGAGGGAGATATTTTAGGGAAAGGGAAGAGGGATTAGATATAATGGGAATGCGGTGGTGGATTAACTAGAGAGACATTCCACCGGGTTTAGAGGATCTTAGATGATTTACAAGGTGGATGAAAAATGTTCATGGTAATACAGGTGTTTATAGGGGAGTTTGTACACTTAGTACCTTAGAGTTAATGACTGGATAATCTAAATTATCATAATTCAGCTGATATTGGTCACATATTAAATCGATAATCATGCGCGCATGATCACAAGTGTAAAATAGGGTGGTGTCCACGTGATGGATCAGCTGCTTACACCTGGGCATCAACAGCGTTCTACAACAGCAGCAATACAGTATATTTCCTCATGATTATTTGCTATTACTCCTGCAAAGGAAATCTAATAGGGCTGAGGTGTCTGCAGGTAAGAAAAATCGTGAAACAAAAAGCCGCGCGCTATGACTGCATGGTGTGCGTATGTACGGTCGTTGCAGCAATAATTCGAAACCGCACTGCACTTCCCCTGGCCCTCCCCGCAGAAGGAATTAGCTGCATATGCTTTAGATGTGCAACAAATGGATTTTGGGACGGTGCTCGGATGGGGAATGAGAGATTAGGTGGGAGGTGGATAGGATGGGTGGGATGGGATAGGATAGGGGAAGGTTGGTTGGGGCTTTGCGGTCAGGAGGTCGGAGATGAGGTGAGGTGATCGGTGTTAGGTGATGTGATGTGACATCCAAGAATGTGGAGTTGGTTGGATACGATACAGGGAACTTGAAAATCATGGGGAAAGTTTATTCTGTCAAGGGGAAGATACTGTTCGTAATGTACCATGTACCTTTGTACATCATTCATTTTTTCTCGAAATGCTATCAAGTTGCAGTGCAGAAAGGAAAAGGGGGTGTCATTCCATAAGCCACAGGAGAAAGTGGCATAGCATTGTTAGCGTGGCTAATGGTCGGCGACGTTTAGATACGGTTTAGTGGCATGTCGGGCAGGTGTCGGATAAAATGTGATCCGGCTCATCACTTTTGAAAGCTTGAATCTATTGCGTTCTTGTCGATCAATACAAACTATCTGCATGCGCCGTGATACATACAGCGCTGAAGGAAAGGATACGTGTACCGAGGAGAAGTGATGGTACCTGAAAGAAAAGAGGGGAAATGGCAACTTAAGAATACACCATTTCTCGGAATTTCGATTGCCGTGCTAGAGTGGATGGACGACGACATCGTACATGGAAACTTTGCGGGAAATGCAACTATTCAGGGTCTAGCCACGACGCGCTCAGAGCGTGCAGCAAATGTCTTACCGGGGTGCATTCTTTGGGAATTTGTAATATCACAAAGAAAGGGAAGGCTTGCTCGGCTTGTTGACACTCCGGATGATTATTACTAGGTAAACAAAGGTATAGTGATGTTTTCTTCGTGGTTTACCTCGTTGTTTTCGGTCAGTACTACATGTTCAGAGTGGCTAGCGGTCACCAACATATCACGGATAGGTGTGCTTCCGTCCTGTAGTTACTTCATGATAATGTTTTCAGGCGGCGCAATTGGGTCTCACTCGGGAAGGAACATTTTCACCGTCGTTGCTGTGGGAAGGAGAAATATGTATAAATCATCTCTTATGGTTGTCCTTTTTTGTTACATATAGAATCAACAGATCAAGTTGTCCTTCTCTACTCTATCTACCAACTCTCAGATTCAGTTGCTCCACCACTCGAATATGCATTTCCCAACCGTTGTCCTCGCTGCGAGCAGCATCTTCGCCAGTGTATCAGCTCTTCCAGCGAAGCGACAGGCCCCAACTGATGCGGATATTCTGCAATACGCTCTAACTCTTGAGCACCTCGAAAATGTCTTCTACAAGAAAGCTCTCTCAGATATGCCGGAGCAAGACTGGCTCGATGCAAACTTCACCTCCTCATTCTACGACCAATTGAAGTACATCGCACACGATGAGGAAGCCCACGTCGCCTACCTCGAAGCCGGCCTGAAGAGCGCCGGCGCAACACCCGTCGAAGCATGCACCTACAAGTTCCCGTTCACCGACCCCAAATCGTTCGTCGCACTCGCCTCTGTCATCGAAGGTGTTGGCGTCTCCGCATACTTGGGTGCAGCAGCAGACATCACCACCAAAGCCTACCTTACAGCCGCCGCATCCATTCTCGCGACTGAAGCCCTTCATCAATCCGCAGAGCGCAATGCCAACGGAGAGATCCCCATGGCTAGCCCTTTCGCTACCCCGCTAGGCCTCAACGCCGTCTACTCTATTGCCTCTGCCTTCATTGTCTCCTGTCCTTCGACCAATGCCCCGCTACCAGTCAAAGCATATCCTGCCCTTGGCCTCATCTCTGGGCTCCCTACAGCACCTGGTGCCGATGTGGGTTTGACTCCCAAGAGTGCACCAACGGGTACCTTCTACACGACATTCGTCAGTGGATTGGATATCGTTTCGGTGGAAGCCAAGGTTGGCGATGGTGGAATTGTCATGACCACTGTTCCAATGAACATCAGTGGACAGAGTTACGTTTTCTTGACCAGTGACAACTCGGGCACTGTCACCGATGCGAATGTCATTGCTGGACCGGCAATCCTCGAGGTTACTCCATCTTCGCCGACATTTGATACGACTCTCATGTAAGCGCTGGTTATGCGAATGCGTTTTATGGAGGGGATGGAAGCTGTGGTTAGTTGAAGACCTCGATCTCTTGATTGGGCGGGGAGGAGTCTTAAATATGTATATATCTCGCTTTCATGTTTCATAAAGCGCAACAGTAATAACTTTTAATTCGATAATGGATAAAACTCTCTCTATTATATTTGTTCCCTCTAAATTTAAGCAACTGCAATGTTCCAAATCCAACCATTCTGACCATGTAGCCCTTCGTCCTAGCTTTATACTCATGCGGTGGAGTTTAGTCGTGACATACCACTACCAAAATCCGATTTGAGAATCTTTTTATTTCTACTGACGAATAAGGCTTACCACTTCTCAAATATTTCTATTAAAGTAGTCTTTAAGCAGATCTTTAAATCATAGTTGCCTAGATACTAATATCTCAATTCCCCGATATTTGCATAATTGAGAAATACTAAAGCAAAGAAATTTGGTATATTACCATCAAACTCTATTGTACGGACCGTATGGTAGAAGCAAACCCCTCGCTAAACCGGCGATGAACCCCACCAAGGCGAGAGAAATTCTCCCAAACTCCACCAACAAATTCACTCAATATATAATGAAATAAGTAGCGTGCTTTTATCAAACAGCATCTGGTTTTAAGATGTACTGGCCTGCTGGCCAAATGGCAAGGCGCTTGACTACGAATCAAGAGATTGCAGGTTCGATCCCTGCGTAGGTCAATTTGATTTTTTGTCAACTTTTTTTGATGCTTTTTTTTGGACGCAGGGCAATGAGCTTTTTTGTAAAAGTCTGAGCTGGATTTTTTCATTTATATTGATCAAAAAGACTGCATCCACCAATTAAATTCGAAAGAGAATATGGCCTGCTGGCCAAATGGCAAGGCGCTTGACTACGAATCAAGAGATTGCAGGTTCGATCCCTGCGTAGGTCATTCTGATTTTTTGAACTTTTTGGATTTTTTTTGGATGTAGGGCAATTTGAGCTTGTGTAGATAGAGGGTTTGCATGAGGAGCGGATCGTGCGGGGCTTGTTACACTGCTGCTTTCACTGTCCACTACGGTTTTAACGTTGATATATACTTTTCAGCTGGCGCTATTGGAACTGTTTGACAGCAGAGTAACCTTAACCGTGCTTGCGCAACTCGGTCAGTTACGTTGATAGGCAATATCAGCTCAGCTCTTGCGGAATGGAGAAGACTGTATGCTCTCTAGGGGTTTGTAAGTTGCGAAGTATCTCGTGGTATTGTCGAACAGATCGGATCATCTACTTTTCTTTAAGATTGAACTTCACTTGTTCTGTGATCAAATTTTTATATGAATCTCAAGAACCGACGAACCCCACAGAAAACTTTTTGAGGTGGAAGGATTCGTGGCTGGTGAGTGTGGCTTCTCAAAACAATGACTCTAATGACATCATCAAGCTCAAACGTTTACGGATGGCGGCACGCGACACATTTCTTAATCCAGCTGTCGCAAGCAACCAGCACAACGACCAATGATTCACCGCAACCCATCAAGGTGCTCACTCCTACGTGGGTCTATCAACAAAAACCCACCAATTGAGCTATCAAAAGGATCAACTGTCTGCAGTCAGCGGTAACAAAGATGCATGTTATCCAAATGCCTGCGGAGAGTTCTCCTTCTCAAAGACCATTCGTTGGCCTATGCTCAAACAGATAAGGTGGTTATAAGATTTGCTACAATCCTCACCCTCCATCTTTCATTAATACACGACCAGAAACGTCATTTTCCTAGGAAGATCTCCCACACGAATTACGAATGCCTCCCTTACGACTACCAGTACATGAGAAGGGACTTTCCGAGATGCGACAACAGCAAAGACCTCGATCGAAAAGACGTGTTTTACTCTATCTCGTTCTACTATTAGCGTGTTCATGGACTACATATTTTTATCTATTCGAAGCACCAGAAATGGGATTAATAAAGAGTGAAGGAAATGGAGAGGCGGCGCCAGTACCAGCGCCCGAGGAGAAGGAAGAATATGGCACGAATGCCCAACCAGCCTTCACCGATATGATACACCTTATGAACCTCCCCTCCGATTACCTGCCGCAGACAGGAAAACACAGAAAACCGAATCGATTGATAATTGTCGGGGACGTCCATGGCATGAAAGGCGCGCTGTTGGACCTACTGGCCAAGGTCGACTTCAACGAGAAACACGATCATTTAATACTGGCGGGCGATATGATTTCGAAAGGTCCTAATTCTGCGGGTGTGGTGGATCTCGCGATGAGACTTGGCGCTTCGGGAGTTCGGGGTAATCACGAAGATAGGATTATTCTTGCGCATGCGGATATGGTTCAGGAACATATGGAGACAAGCATGGATGCGCCGGGACCGAGTGAGGACCCGGAGAAAAAGGTCGATGGGTTGGAGGAGGCGAGTTTTAGTCATGGGGATTATAAGGATAGGGCATTGGTGAGGGAGTTGGGGGAGAAGAGAATAAAATGGTTGAAGAAATGTCCTGTGATATTGAGAGTGGGACATTTGGAAGGAATGGAAGAGGTGGTGGTTGTTCATGCTGGACTGGCACCGGGTGTTAAATTGGAGAAGCAGGATCCGACTATGGTTATGAATATGCGCACTATCGTTGATGGTGTACCTAGCGAAGGAAGAGAAGGAACTGCCTGGACCAAGGTAGGTCAACAAATCCAATTCACATCCTGGTCTCCGCACAATACTGACTTCCGCAGGTTTGGAACAAACATCAGAAATCGCTACCAAAGAAAGAACGAACTACAGTTATATACGGACACGATTCGAAGAAAGGTCTACAACTAAATAAATACAGCATGGGCATAGACACAAGCTGTCTGAAAGGCGGGAAGCTCACCGCCGTGGTCATCGAAGGTGGACATTCGCAAAACAAGCATAAAGTTGTGCATGTCAATTGTAAAGATGGGAGAAAGGATTAGAACGGCATGAAGAGTGAGATAGGGCAACCTTTAGTTTTTGCCCGTTGTTGTAGATTTTCGTTAGATACCACTTGCATATCTCGGCGTTTGGGGGAAGCGGTTTCATGACATTGTTGGGTTATATGTGGTTTTATGGAATGTAATGTTTCTGTTTAGAATGCCAGTTGTTTTGCTTTTCTTGGGCTGCTAGTTCTAGAGTATGGAATGGACTCATCAGTGTGCAGGTCTCAACTACAGGTTTACTTAACGCGGGAAGTCTGAACGAGTCAACTTGCTTCATCCGCTGGTTGTTTTGATCGGGAAAGAAGTAATTGATACGTGAGAACAAGCAATTTGAGGGTCGCTCCCCCTCAGCCCCTAGGAGGAAGTCGGTCTTCAGTCAAAGCCCGATCTATCATCATGCTGCCCGCACGAGTAAGTAAGCGTCACCCCTCCCACACGTCGCGCGACATTAATCTGAAGCGCAAGGAAAGAATTTTCAATGGCAATAATCTATTAGTTGCAGAAAGAATCGCAGATGAAACCCAACAAAACCACCGGATACGAAGTACATGCAGACAGACGAACATTCCAGAAAGCAATCTAAAAGACACACTTCTCAACCCCTCATTACTGGCCATACGCATGAATCGCCCCAAATTACACCTACAACTACCCCATAATAGCCAAATCATCCACATAAATGCCCCTCTCATTCCCATTACTACCCGTACAATACGCGTGCAAAGTCAGCGTCGCAGTCTCAGAAACCCCAATCGATCCCGTCGGCGCAGTGAAGAAAAGATAGAAGAGTTCCCAGCCAGAGGATCCAGCAGCTGGAACAGCAACTGGAATCGAACTTTGCCCGCCGGTCTCAAGATACACGTAACAGGTATCGGAGCTGGAGAGCAGGCCGGCGTCGCCGAGGACGTAGCCGAGGACTAGGTAGTTGCTGCCGGGACAGACGTCGATTTGTTGGCTGGCGGTTACGATGTCGGAAGTGCCGGAGTTGGTGGGGAAGGTTAGGTGGCTACGGGGAGGTGGGTTAGTAGGGTTTTGGGAGTTAGTTGGACCGTGGGGTGACTTACAGGCTGTTGCTTCCTCCGTGGGAGTTGGATGCGTCGGTGTTGAGGGAGTGGGAGCTGGATCCGGTATCGTTGATGTCCCATGGTGGAAGACCTTGTTCAAAACCACCATTTAGCAAGCTTGGATGAATGGTGCAGGAAGGTGGTGAGACGGTCGTGTATTGTAAGACGGTTGAAGGACCAATCGTGGTTGGGAAGGCAACGGTAGTTACTTGCGTGAATGTCGTTGTGATGGCCACTGTTGTGGGCTCGCCTTGGATGGTTGTAGGCACCCCAATGACTGTGCTAATGACGGTGGTGGTGATGATTATGGGAGTGTTGGATGGTACCAATTCCGAGGAGGCAGTTGTGGTGGAGCTCTCAGATGTTGAAGTTGGGAAGGAGGAGGAAAATGCCGTGGAAATCTCGGTGCTCGATTCCAAACTTAGGCTTGGTGGGAGAGTGCTGTTTGCACTCTCTGAAGTCGTAGGCGTTGCAGAGGTTGAGATGCTCAGTGATGGCGTAGAAAGAACTTCCGAGGTGGAAGAGCTCGAGACCAGACTCGTGGGCGATGAGGATGAAATCTCGGACTCGCTTGAGCTAGTGCTGAATGCATAGCTTGTGGAAGAAGATGGAGATTCCAGGGATGAAACCAGACTGCTCGTTGGGATTGCCGAGGAATTTTCGATTGACGAAATGTCGGTCGTCGAAGCGCTTGAGCTGAGTGTTGGAGAAGCAGACGTTTCAGAAGGTTCAATACTAGTGCCTTGTAGTTTTGCAAGTCAGATTTATTCATGAAGTAGGAAGCAGAAGGGAATGAATCTCGGGTGGACTTACTTGACGATTCGACCGACGACGTCAATTCGGTGGATAGGAAGACAGAAGTTGGAACCACAGCAGAGGTAGTCTCGCCGAGCGTGCTGCTTATCGAAATATCTACTGATGACGATTCTGTGCTTGCCGTTGAGGAAGTGACATCGTTGACTGAAGTAGATGAAGGGGCCGTTGATGACGTGATAGACACTTCGGTGGAAGAGAAATCCTGCGAAAGTGAAGAAGTTATCTCCACACTAGATGAGAAAGAAGGGCTTTGAGTCAAAGACTCAGTAGTGCTAGCTGCTGCACTGGAAAAGATTGTGGAAGACGAAATGGCTGGACATGAAGTCAATGTTACTGTCACCACCGCCGGAGTACAAGTGCTGGTGGTATCATCTCTTCTCTCCAGCTCCAGGAAATCCCTTCTGTTGAGTGCCGGCGAGGCCGCAGAGATCTCAAGGATCGAAAGCAAAGCAAACAAAAGTCCTTGTGTTTGAACCATGATAACAAACTTCATTAATTCAGCAAGGCAAAAATACAAATAATGAGTGACATGGCCCTCTCACAATAAAATGCCATGTTAGGAGGTTAATATATTCCCAAATTCGCTACGTGTGAGACATGTTTGGGAACATGAAAGCCCCTCGCGTGCTCTTGATATTGGCAATTCCCTCATTTGTCTCGGTTCTACCTACGCGGCAATGAAATCTGCCTCTCATAACTCATTCTTTCGGAGCGTGTCAGAAATTCAGTATTCTGGTGGAATTGCAAATCGACTTAAAGGAGATAGGATACATATGTAAGGGAATCTGATTTGGCATGATGCTTACGGGTGGGCAGCACAGCTGCAAGGGACCGTCATGGCGTGTGTGTGACGACTTCTCCTTTCCTAACTATGGCGGGAGTGCCCTGTGCTAATCGGAAACGGTATCCTGAGAGACTTCTACGTACTCGAGCAGAGTTGTGTGGTCAGTGATCTCATCATACACTTCAAATTCGTGCGTATATGATGTCTCTAGCACAGATATCATGGAGGTGAGGTAAGCAATGCATGAGTGGTGCCGTGGTGCTGAGGTGAAGTATCTTTTGGATAAACTCCATCATGACCTTTAGGATGTTCATACAAGGTTGTCGCTCTCACAAAGGATACACATTCGGGTAGCAAGTGACTGATGGTGAGAATATCAGCTGGGCAGTTATTTCGTAACAAAGTTGTCCGAAGTTGCGATATACAAAGTGCAGACTCGGCCAGGGATGTAGATTCTTCTTCTAAGACGTTATCAAGCCGTTTCCAACGTCTGGCACATCGACAAGAAAGCAGGAAATGATGTTCTACGTCCCTCCTACCTGCTCAAAACACTAGCAAGCCGAAACACGACAGCCTGTGACAGAATCTCGCCCACAGACGGAAGAATTACCACTCTCCCGTGCTTTCACTGTGTTTGACGCCCTGCTTTGCAGAACAGAGTGTGCAACTTCTCCATCCACGAATGAAAGTCGACTGATACCTTACCGCGCTCACGAATGATCGAATCAACAGTCGTCAATATCCTCTAAGTTTTGCCGTCACAGAAGTCGGGTGAGAGCTCGTGAGTTCTTCGGGAAGCTGATTTTTAACTGCCGGCGAAGACTCAAGCATAGTTTCCTTTCACTGGCTTTCTGAGGCGGTGTTGGTATGTCAAAACTTCGCCGTTGTGCGGAGCAGTAAGACAAATTATATCCTATGTTCTTCAAAGCTGTTGGCTGTCGTCCGAATTCCATGATCTTGCTACACTCTGCCGGAGACTGGAGCAGATCGACTAGGGACAATTCACTACAGTACACCTATAAATACAGTTTAAAGTAAAAGCTGTCTGCCGATTTTCAGTTTAATACAAAAGCTCTAAAATGTGACTTCGGACGCGAAAGGTGAAGTAAGAAGATCAAATCAACGAGAAATCGCCAAATCTTTTTATCTTGCGCTACATCACGTACAACGCCAACACGAGTTCTCGAAAACAACAACCATCATATATACACAACAGGTGATCAACAAGCTGAGCCTTGCAAATGACTTGTCATATATGGCTACCTAAATATTGCTTTTTTAATTTTTACTTCTACAGTAAGTTCTACTCAACCCTTCAGCTCCCTTGCATGAAATTCACAGTTTTGTTTAGAACAAAATGACTCGAGGAAGAAAGAGTTGCTTTCCATCGGCGGCAGTGGTCGACATGCCCAAAGGTCGCGTCGTGACTACAACTATTAGATCGGCCGTTACCTCTAGGAGTGTGAGAAAGACAGGGTATGTAACAGAACGGATTACAGTATTTCTTCATCTTTTTCTCTGACCAGAACAAACCAGATCTCTTATGCCGGGTTCGCACACTGTGAACGAGACCTCGAACTTACGGCCCATCCCAGACTATGTTGCAGCTTTAGACAAAATATGTATAGCATATGGAAGGCATATTGGGCAGAGCAATAACACCTCGCCAGTTCGGATAGAGCCAAAAGATCACAAATACTACCCGGGGCCTGAAAAGTTTCATTTGTTTCAGGACGACACTACTGTAACGCTCATGATGGAAGTCTTTTCGATTCATGGTTTCAAAAGTACGAAACTACTGGACAATAAGACCACTGGCTTCGCCCGGCTGAAAAATCAACTACCAACATCGATGGCGGTGTCTGGTTGGACAGCACCATGCAAACAAAGCAACCCAGCACTAGTGGACAACGCCTTTTGGACAGATGTAAGTTCAAGAATTGTCCCTCTTGTCGGTATGCAATCTTGTATCAGCTTCATATCCACTGCCATCAGCGTTCGCATATCATCACGCGATCACTTCACTTTCAAATTATGCTTTGAACTAATTATTGTAACAATACTAACATGAGAGTTACATTGCAGGCCG
Source organism: Rutstroemia sp. NJR-2017a BVV2 (assembly GCA_002946415.1). Lineage (NCBI taxonomy): Eukaryota > Fungi > Ascomycota > Leotiomycetes > Helotiales > Rutstroemiaceae > Rutstroemia > Rutstroemia sp. NJR-2017a BVV2. The sequence goes on along the minus strand of NJPS01000042.1, from coordinate 115,994 downwards.
TACGAAAGTTTTCCGACGAAACGGGGTTTACTCTTCCCAACAATTGTTGGGATGGAAAAGGAGACGATGGCGAAAGGCAGCATGGCAGAGCCAATGCCTGCCATGTCGAAAAGAAACTCATTTTGCAATGTGCCACTGAGCTACTCTTCGACAAGAATTTGGGAGGATTATCACGGGAAAAACTCAAAGCGGTCCGAGAAGCCAATTTAGAGGCGGAAATCGTCCTCGATCTAGCACCATGCAACCCTTGCAAAGGCTTCGGTCGGCTGTTGGAGGAAGTAACTGGAATTCGTTTTTCGATTTATACACGGAACGTTTTGCAACGTCTCATGCCCATGGGAAAGTGGCAGACCAAAGTGAGAGGAGCACAGATGAACACAGAATCTATCACTGGCGAGACCTACCAGGGATACCAGCCGGATGATCAGGTGAATTATCAGCACCTAGGTATAGCAAGTTCTTGGGGGAAGGCAGAGAGGAAGAGACATAAGGAATCACCCCGGGCTCGATCAGATGCAGCACGAAAGTGTTCAATGTCAAAGTCACGAAGTTCTCATCAGGCTCCCTCTTCCCGATCGATACGAATAACAAAACTTCAGCAGGAGCAGCAAGCGAAAGTTCGCCGCAGCTCATTCGAGCGGGAGTCATTTTCACAGAGGCGTTCATTAGTATCTTTCGAGGCCAAAATATCCCGCCTACGACGTGGAGCTCAAGTCGAGAAGTCGAACTTGCAGAAGTTCGCCGAGGCAGAATTTGTGAGGTTCACAACCATGAAACCCGCCGAAGAGCCATCGACATTCACTGTGGGACGTCCAGAAGCCACAGCATCAGGAAACGCAGACTTGCAGAAGTTTGCAAAGCAGGAGTTTTTGAGATATGCGAGCAATCTTAAGCTCAACGCATCAAAAGCACCTCCACATCTGCCAGCTCAAACCCCGCCACGATCAAGACCAGCCCCGAGACCAATAACGCCTCCAGTCCACTCATCATCTTTGATAACTCCCAAGGTATCTCTGGAGGCTGTAATTGCCATAAATAAATTTCGCTACACACCCTCGCCCACTTCTAAAGCCCGGAAGTCGAAGCTCTTCGATTCTCCTCCTGTCCCGTTCAGAATTTACCGCGGTATGTGAAAAACCATTCCACACGGGGAGGCGAAGCAGTTGCGAATGTTCATTTCCATCTTGTTTTGTATAAGCAAGAAACACTAGGAGGAGTTTTGTTATATTCGTCTACCGCTGTGGATATTCGTTCGCATTTACTCCGCCAACAACGTCAGTCCAAGCGGTTCGACACCCTTACTACATATCCGCGTTCAGCACGACTGAACGATTAACGGTTAACGATTAACGATTGATGAATAAATACAGAGATATCCATGCAAACACCCGCATCTACTTCCGTGGTTGCTTGACCGCATCCAGGAATTTCAAGGCCATCTACCAGCAACGCCTTCTCATTCCTTCTTGTACAACATCGTTCATTATCCACCCCACAGAGAAGTACAGGCTGAGAGAGAGAGTAGCACGACTATAGAAGGATCATCTGTATATGAAGCGTCGGTAATGAGTTATGCCCGGAATAAGAGAGAGGATACAGTACCAGCTAGTCTAGTCTTATATCTAAATGGTTGAACATCGTCTCAAATGTAGGCGTCTTTGTATGTATATTACCTGAAAAAATGTGCATTCAAAACTCCCTCACGAATATTTCCTGCTTATTCCTCAATCCAGCTGTTGCGATAGACTTTCATAAAAACACTATCATCCAATTATGATCAATGTGTTGTCATCGAGAGCACACGAGCAGAAAGGAGAAAGGAATTCTTGGAGTCCGAATAGTTATTGGTCGGACACATCGGGTTAGCCTCTTTCTCGTCGTGTTCGTCCTCGTCAACCATTCTTTTCGTCCGTTCAGTCACTCAACTGTTGACGGCCGGGCTGATCCTAATCTGTCCGAAGTCTTGCCCGATAAGACAACGCTTATAGGGTGATAGCGCTAAATACCGGGTAGGCACAGATATTGTCCCGGGCACGCCCGGATTGATTACTTCAGGTACAACAGTTGGTTCCATCGTCAGACTTGAAAAGCCTCATGATGGCCCTCATTACCCCAGAGTGCCAGTCTTTCTTTGAGCTACTCCTTCCATTGAACATATTCTCTTCTCACCCTATATTTGCCAACTTCATTAGTGCTAAAATGAATGACTCAGTGAACTTTTTCTGTCCCAAGGATTCTTTCGGGCCAACTGTGAAACTCAAGAGCTGTCAAGATGGCTTCGATTTTACTATGCTTTTTGAGGACAGCCTATTTGCCATTTTTCCCGCTGTGCTATTGCTATGCGCCGTGCCGCTTCGATTATGGTCAATCTATCGGCGACCAGACGCAGTGAAGGGGTCGATGCTGCGGACTGTGAAACTCGTTAGCTAGCATTTACATACACTAGGCCTCCATCGTTTTACAAGCTGATAAGGAGTATTCTCTAGGTTACTATCATTGTACTTTGTCTGCTCAGATTGACTCTACTCGTCTTATGGTCGATCCCTCTGTATGCGGCGACGCGAACACGCGCAACTATCGCAGCAGCAGCATTAGATCTTGCCGCTACTATTGCAGTAGGGCTTCTATCGCCTCTGGAGCATTCAAAATCTTTGCGGCCCTCCATCCTGCTGAGTGTCTTTCTATTCTTCACTACAGTTTTGGACATTACAAGAGTACGAACCGAATGGCTCCTCCAGGGCTCGTCCGCCACCCCTATTGTATTCCTTACTGCTCTGACCGTGAAGCTCCTGTTACTGGTCCTCGAGGCTCTTTCGAAGGTCAGTCACAGCGTCACACAGGGCGCAAGTGTACCGGAGCAGACGAGTGGCATTTATAGCCTCAGCTTCTTTGCCTGGCTCAATCCATTGATTTACCTGGGCAACTGGCGAAATTTGACGGTCCAAGACTTGTACCAAGTCGATGAGCACATTTCGTCCGCATTCGTCGATGATAAAGTTGGAAGGCAGTGGGATTCCAGTTCGTCTTTGTCTGTCCTTCAGTTTCCCTGATGTTTATGACTGAAGTAACATGCAGGTTCTAAAGACAAAAGTTATTCTCTTGCCTGGGCAATCACAAAAGCACTCTGGGCTCCAATCACCATGACTATGATCCCCCGACTTGTTCTAGTTGCATTCAGTATAGCCCAGCCATTTTTGATCCAAGATGCAATCAACTTTGTAGAGGACGGAACTGAACCGAATCGATACGGTTATGGACTGATTGGAGCTTTCGCGATTACATACATCGGAATTGCGGTACGTAGTTAGCTGCCATTCCACCTGCTGCCTTTTTCAGCCCAATTTCTAACGTATCTTCAGGTTTCGACGGCGTGGTATCAGTATCTTACCTCTCGGGTGCTCTCAATGATTCGCGCCGGTTTGATCAGTATCATCTACAAGTCGAGTCTCAATATCGCTGTGGGTACCATAGAAGCGCCTTCACCCATCAGCTTGATGGGGGCCGATATTGAACGTATCATGACGACACTCCAGTGGATCATCAGTACGGCCCCAAACATTATACAGGTCACCGTTGCCATCTGGATTTTGGAGAAGCGTCTTGGTGCAATTTGCGTTGCACCGGTTATAGTAGTCCTGTGTGAGTTAACGACCACTTGATCATACTATGTTGAAGCAGTACTGATAGTGGTGCACACAGCTTCGGCATACACCTCTAGTCAAGTTGCTAAGAGAATCCGAGTGCGCCAGCGAGGATGGATGCAAGCGGTTCAGAAACGTGTGGCCTTGACCTCGGACGTCCTTGGTTCTATCAAAGGTATGAAGATTCTTGGTCTCACCGAGATGATCACTAGGAATGTGCAAGATACACGAGAGGAAGAGCTGCAGAAGTCGAAGCTTTTTCGACATATGCAGATCATAAATATCACGCTCGGTATGTTCTTTTCTCCTTGTGGATTGTTGAAGCTGATATCAATCAATAATCTCTTCTAAGGAAACGCATCAAACATGCTATCTCCTGTAATTACCTTCATCGGATACGGAATTATCGCGAAATACTCAGCAAATAAAGCACCCAGTGCCGCGACCATCTTTTCGTCATTGTCCTTGCTGTCAATGTTGATCAGTCCAGTTAATGAGCTGGTTTCAGCCATTCCCAATTTGGCCGCGGCCTTAGAGTGCTGCAGCCGTATCCAAGAGTATGTGACAGGCAACAAACAGGTCGACTTCAGAAGCCTGAGCCACGAGCCTGGAGTTTCTAATGTTGAGAATACCAATGAGACAAATTGCGAGACATTCGAAAGCGGCGGGAGCATCATTGAACTTAGGCAGGTCAGTGCAGGCTGGCATCCAGACAGGACGGTCCTACATGACCTCTCCATGCAAATTTCTGTGAGCACATTGACGATGGTTATCGGGCCCGTTGGATGCGGCAAATCTACTTTGCTACAGATCTTGCTGGGCGAGGGAATCTTGCATAGTGGCTCGGTAAATCTGTCGACAGACGATATTGCATATTGTGACCAGACACCCTTTCTCACAAATCGTAGTATCCGACAGAACATCCTCGGTGCCTTAGATTATGATCAGGAATGGTACATCTCTTGTTTGCGAGCATGTGCCCTGGACGTTGATATTCGTCTCTTTCCAGACGGCGATAAGAGTATCGTGGGCAGTAAAGGCATTGCACTGAGTGGTGGGCAGAAACAACGCTTGGTATGTTTGAAGATTTCTTCTTAAGTTGTCCTTTATTCAGTTATTCATAACAACCTGATTTATATTCCAATACTTAGGCTATTGCTAGAGCTGTCTATGCACGGAAGAAGATTGTTCTCATGGATGATTGCCTCAGCGGGTTAGATATGGAAACCGAGCGCCACTGCTTTCTCCAGATCTTAAGTAAAGATGGGTTGATACGGCAGACTGGTGCGACTATCGTACTGGTCACCCATGCCAGTATGCCGCTCCTCAACCTTGCTTAGTTACGAAGCAATGCTAATATATGCAGTAAAATGGCTTCCTTATTCAGACCATGTCATAGTTCTGAGTTCAGACGGTCATCTGTTGCAGTCAGGCGCATTCCACTCACTCCTCTCAGTACCCGGATACCTCCGAGATCTCAACTTGGAAGACAACGGTATCGAGAACGCGAGTTTGGTCGCAGAGCTAGATGTCAATCAAAGCACAATCTACCCTCCAACACCAACACCAGCATCAAATCCAAGGACACATAAGGATAAATCGGCAGAAAACCGCGGACATAGAGATCCCCGCAATTTGTCATACTATATCAACACCATGGGCAAAACAGGTTTTGGGTTATTTCTGTTTTTTGCTGCTATGGAGATTGTCTTCATAGCACTGCAGCGTAACTCATCATAGCCTCTACATCTATCCAGTTTGTTGACTAACATGCTTGCAGCACTATGGCTCAGCTGGTGGATTGCCGCAAACCAGATCATGCCAGATAGTGATCTAGGAAAATGGCTGAGCGTTTATGCCGTGTTTGGGATCCTGGCAGTAGCTTTTCTTGGGATTAGTGCAGGGTAAGAGCAAACCAACGATGACTCCTTCACTGTACAGTTTCCTGCTTACGCCGGTTCAGATACTATTTAATATCTTTAATTCCAGGCTCGGCTAGCATCCTCCACTACTCCATTCTTACGGCCACAATGAGGTTAGGACATGGGATCCTTTGCGTTAACATATGCTAACATAGAATCCCAGGGCTCCTATGACTTTTATCTCTGCCACGGACTCAGGATCTCTGTTGAACCGGTGAGCATAACTGTTTTCGACAAGATAAGAAATGGCCTTGACTTGTGAATAGCTTCACCCAGGACATAACTCTAATGGATATGCAACTGCCAATTTCCCTTTTACTCTCCACCGAAGGTTTGTGGACCCATCATCTCTATCTCATGTTCTTATCACCAAATATATATAGGGCTAGGTAAGACCATCGCAGGAGCGGCCCTGACCTGTGTCTCCTCGGGTTATATGGCGTTATCTTTACCGGTTCTAGGGGTAGCCCTCTTCTATCTGCAAAAGTTCTACCTACAGACCTCTCGGCAGATACGTCTGCTTGATCTCGAAGCCAAGTCTCCACTATTCACACATCTTACTGAGACCCTGGACGGGATACGCACTATACGTGCATTCAAATGGAAGCAACACGTCCTTGATGAAAACTTCGTACTTATCGATGTGGCACAACGGCCGTTCTATTTACTTTTATGTCTACAAAACTGGTTAAATCTCGTGTTAGATGTCGTCGTCGCCTGTTTAGTTATCGTCCTCGTTGCTTTGTCCGTCGCGTTACGGCATTCTATGAATGGCAGTTTGCTGGGAGTAGCAATGGTAAGTATCGTGAACTTTAGTCAAACATTATCGTCTTTCTTAAACTACTGGACTGCCATTGAGACATCTTTGGGGGCTATTGCCAGGACACGGCAATTTATTAGAGAGACGCCAGCAGAGCTGCACAACAACGGAGAGGTAGCTGTTTCTCCAGAATGGCCCTCGGACTTTTCTATCGTGTTCCAGGATGTCTCAGCATCATATCAGTATGTGTACCCCTAATTACTTTTATAGACGAGTATAACGTTGACAATGACCAAAGAAGCTCCGGTCCAGACGTGGTACAGAAAGTTAACCTGACCATCCGTCCTGGACAGCGGGTCGCGATTTGTGGCCGCACAGGCTCGGGCAAGTCCACGCTCATTGCACTCCTTTTGCGTTTATTAGACCCGAAGTCTGGTAGCGTGTTTATTGGGCACGATGACATCTCCTCTTTGCCGCAAGAAACTATCCGCAGGCGTATCACCTGCCTACCACAAGACCCTTGGTTTCTCCCGGGGGAACATGGAACTGTGCGCTCAAACCTCGACCCTCTGAATGAAGCAACGGAATCCCAAATCCAAGTTGTGCTGGGAAAAGTGAGGCTAGCCGAGCAGATCCGGGAAATGGGTGGGCTTGATGCAGAAATGCGTGGGAGTCACCTGTCCGCTGGGCAAAAGCAGTTGTTCTGCTTAGCAAGGGCGATGCTGATGCGGAGGAGTAAGATTTTACTGCTGGATGAGGCTACAAGCAGGTACTTATCATCATCTTACCTTTTCACTGACAAGAAGTTTATGAAGATAATGCTAACGACTATGTGTGAATGTGATGAACTAGTGTTGACGTAGATACGGAACAGCTCATTATGTCTCTCTTACGGACCGAATTTCACGGCTGGACTATCTTAGTGATCGTGCATCGACTTCAGGGTATTCTGGACTTTGATCGGGTTGTAATGCTGGATCATGGTCAGGTTGTCGAATGTGGAAGTACGACGATGCTACTCGCGGACAAAGGTTCCGCCTTCTCGAGGTTATATCGGAATGAAGGCCAGTAGTCATCTCTTGCATTTTGCTTCTAACCTGGCTGCGAGCCTTTCTTCATCGCGCTTTTAATTCAACAAAGGGGTATTCTCGTAAATGAGCGAGACAACTCGGGATCAGGGCTCATCAATGGACAATGAAGAACGAAGGTCTATATAAGCAAGGTGTATCTCCTTAGTATGCGGAGCTTTTGTGCTCAACCAACCCAAACAGCATTCTGAAGTATCTTGCAAGGATTTGACGGTCTGTGATAATCTCGTAACTATTGTTCTTGAAAAGTGCTACACGACTGTGACTTCTTCCAAGTTGATAGCATTGGGTGAATCATTGGTCGGTTTTAGGAGGGTTCATGTAGTCCGAGCTATTCACTTTCTTCGGCTTTGAGATGCAACACCGGGCTGAAGGGGTGTAAATGCTAGAATCACAGCGAAGAGAAGAGCGCCTGTAAACCCAAGCGTTGAGTAACACACTGAGCGCCCTCGATACAGGCATCTTCAAGGGGCACACAGTATGCTGTATTGAGGCCCGGTGCTGACTATAATAAGGAGAGGAGAAGGAGGTCCTCTCTCTAGTCAGCCTCATTTACCGAAACGCTAGCCGTCTGATCCCTGGACGCAAACACCACACCTCAACCATATTCACAGATGAGCCAAGCCAACTTCGCCTGCAAAAAACCGGGAATCACAGCCAGTTTTCTAGATGCGAGGTTTACATCAATAAACAGAACCGAAAACATTGATTGTTCAAGACGTTCTATGCAGGGAAGGAGAAACTCTTCACCCATGTGTGTCTTTGATTTCTTCCCCCGCATTTTGGCAGGATCATCATCATTGAATGTAGGTACCGAGATCCTTAGATGAGCCATTTAGATCTTTCATAAGCCGAGGATGACTTGATCGGATTCCTGGCGCACTCATGATCAGACCACGGGATCTCGATGAATTCAAATTCGACGAGCACCTGCATATGGTGGCGGCGAACTTGTGTAATGAATCATGTCTGCGGTAGCCGGGTTTAGCTAGAAAGGATTCTGGAAAGATATTGGCTTGTGCAGGTGCAGGTGCAGATGCAGATGCAGGTGGTGGCGGTCTCTGCCTGTTTTGAAATGGGGATAGAAATTTTGGATTGTTTTGAGATGAATGTGCGATGCTATTTCCGATTAAAGTCGAAATAGATTCTGGGAGAGGACATCATGGATATGAAGCTAAAATAGGAAACTTAATCTGATTGCTGCAAATCACGCACGACCCCCACCACCCACAACCCACAACCTGATTAGCGTTACAGAACCTTGGGGTAAGGCTCCAGTCCAGCCAGTCCAGCCCATTTTCAAGGTTGCCAAACTTCAGGGCGTCATTTTTTCTCCTAAAATTAAAATACTAACTTAACTCAACGTTGCCCGTTCCCTTAAATGTTCTTCTCCTTTTCTATATTTCAATCACATCGCCTGCCCTTGCACATAAAGGCTTTGCTTAATCTTCTTCTTGTTCACCATCTTCATCTATTTTCCAAATTTACCGACATCTCTCGGAAGGGTCCGTGAAGCAGAGGTGGGCAAAGCCCCGCGGTTGAACGACAGCTGTCAAACATTCCTTTAGGGAGCGCAATTCACAATGGCTATCGAAGACGCGTCGCAGAGCTGGATGGGGCTGTCGATGAAGCATGCCTCTCTTCTGGCTGTGAGGATATACTTTCACGGATATCATAGAAGATGCTAATGATTGCTAGCTCACGTTTCAAAATTCCGCCCTCATACTCGTACGTCGTCGACCTGCCGCAGTTTCGCATCTGCCACTATAGCAAAAATGGAGCAATGAGAATGGAAACTGACATGCGAGTGTAGATCATGCATTATAGTCGAATAATGCCAACAGGAGGAGGGCAAAGATATTCCACCTCAACGGCAGTTTTTCTCAACGAGATCATGAAGTTAGCTGTATCATTATCGATTGCGTTGTATGACATATCACGAACTTTACCTCCTTCTACACCTGCGACGGTTCTCTTCGAACAACTATATATGTCAGTGTTTTCTGGTGACGGGTGGAAACTTGCTATTCCAGCCGCATTGTACACGCTGCAGAATTCGCTCCAATATATTGCGGTTAGCAATTTGGAAGCTGTGCACTTCCAGATCATTTACCAACTAAAGGTGGGTTCCTGTGCCTTGGATACGTGTGGATTCTGCTAATATCAGGCTTGGCAGATCCTCACAACAGCGATTTTCAGTGTGATTCTTCTGCGAAGGGCGCTTAGCTCGAAACGATGGATCGCTCTCGTTCTACTTACAATTGGTGTCACAATCGTGCAACTGCCGGCCGGTGGATCATCTGCATACAATAGCCTAAAGGACCCAGACTCGCGCTTCTACTTCCCTCGATCTTTCCACGAATTGGGACAGCTGGGTAATGGAGCAGTGGAGGTGGCAGCGGAATTGACGAAACGGGGCATGGAAGGTCTTTCGAAACGTTCTGCGACTTACGAGGGCATACAAGAGGACCAGGGACTTGTCAGACCGGTTCTGAACTATTCAATCGGACTCACTGCGGTTCTGGCAGCAGCCGTGATTTCGGGCTTGACGGGCGTTTATTTCGAAAAAGTTTTGAAGGAATCTACGACTCATGTTACGGTTTGGACAAGGAATGTCCAACTCTCCTTCTACTCGCTATTTCCGGCTTTCATATTCGGCGTAATTTTCAAGGATGGAGAGGAAATTGCAAAGAATGGATTCTTCGCTGGCTATAACGCTGTGGTGTGGACTGCTATTGTCTGCCAGGCACTGGGTGGCATCTTGGTTGCGCTCTGCATTAACTTCAGTGACAATATTGCAAAGAATTTCGCTACGAGCATCAGCATTATTGTCAGCTCTATTTTTAGTGTTTGGTTCTTCGAGTTCAAAGTAACGCTAAATGTAAGTTCATGGAGGCAACGAAAGCCCAAAGAACGGAAAACTGACCTTCGTAGTTCCTTATTGGCACATCCATAGTATTGTTTGCAACATGGCTGTATAGCAGCTCCGAACGGAGGAACAGACCTCCGCCCATTAAGATTGCCAGTTATGAAAAGACGACGATTGATAATGGATTTACGCCAAAGTACGAAGAGGACAGGTCGAGCATGACCCTTGATCCATTGAACACTTTGGCTGCACCGAAGAGTGCCGGCCTGTCTACATCGCGGCCTGCGTCTCCCATGAGGCACCATTCAAGAGCAGGGTCTTCTAGAGGGAAGGTAAAGAGGGATGAATGAGATGGTCGATATGACGACATGTGCTATTTGGGGGAAACGTACATATGGAAAAGGCTCGGGGTCTGGCACAAAATATATATGAGTAAGCGAATGAGGTTCTATACAGCATGTCAATAGTTGAACCTAGTAGGTTCAACTACCACAAAAATCCTATCTGCGGGCATTTAGAATAACAACACGTGATTTAATAGCACGTGAGAGAGCGAGAAAGCAAACGTTGACCTCTCACCAGGCATGTCAGCGTGCTCCAGACATATCTAGATGATATTGAATCCAGGACAGGCAATGAATCATGATAACGTACTAATATGAAGTCTTTCGTGGCTGGAGATAATGTATGGAAAGTGAAGTCGCCCTCGCTAAATTTCAGCGAAATGTCATATACCTTCCACGTTCATATGTTTTCTCCGATCTTTAAAATCTCTGCCAATGTTTTCTTACTTCCTTTTGATTTGATGTATTGGCGCCATGCATCTTGTATCTATACCTTGATCACCTTAAGTTACTTATAACAGGAAGTCTCTCGATACCGTATAACTATCACTACCGACTTCACTATCACAAGAGAAACCAGACGACTTTAGCAGCTCCTAGTCATCTTCCTGATAATACAATGGACAGAGAGCTAGATCCATCTCTCCAGCAGATACTCGACAATGCAAGCGGGATTCACCACCAGGATATAGAGAGGTCTTTTGCGAATGATCACTTCAACAATGAACCACCTTTGGGCTTTACCTTTCAACCAGCACCGCCTAGGCAGCATGGACAAGGATCGTCGTCGATTCGGGAGCAGACTGCACAAGGTCATCACTACAATGGATCTAGATATCTAAGTCGCTCAACATCTGATACGCAGGAGCTTCAACCGCCTGCACCATACTTAGCCACGAACACCCAAGGTAGACTTACGTTTCCCCCACGACATAGTCACGCATTCCAGCAGGCAGATTCAGAAGCCTTCAACGGTAATGCGACATTAAGAGTACTCACCAGTGCAGATAATTACTTCAAGGTGCTTCAGGATCTCGACCAATCTGTTCCGAGAAGTCATCCACCGTTATCACGCATCCCCACTTCCCGACTCGGTCAAAACCAACAACCAAGCCCTATCACTCAATTGGCAAATAATATGTTCTCGCAGACGTCAATGTCACTGCCCAGATCAAACCCTTTCATGTCTCAAAGTATCTTCCAAACGGAGACAAATAAGATCAGAGAACTGCAGCCGCAGAAGCAACAGTTTACCCCTCCGTTCACTTTGAGTCTGATGCCCCAGAAATATTCTTATGAACATTTTCACTGACCAGAAATAGGCAACTTTACCTATACACCAGACCGCACGAATCTATCGGTGCACTCATCCACATCTCCTCCATATCAAGGTTCGAGTCCTTCAGCCAGAGTCAGCCAACGTCGAAATTCGAACCGTCGTTTATCCCAAGCACCTTCAAACGAAGTGATACAGCCTCCACATACTCCAGAAGATCAAACCTCGCCAAACGGCAGATACGCTCCACCGTCAAGCACACATGCACACCAGACTCATGGTCGTTCGGGAGGCTCTCAGCCATCACCAAATCACACTGCTGGAAGATTCGGAAATGAGAGTCAGGTCATCGCACTCGGGAATGCTCCCCCTATTGCGCACGGAATACAGTTGGTGTCGCCTTACGAACTTCCAGATCGATTTCGACAAGTCTTCCCCTATCAACTCTTCAATGCTGTCCAATCCAAATGTTTTGCACCGATATACAAAACCAATGACAATATTGTGGTTTCGGCTCCTACTGGTAGTGGAAAGACTGCTCTTCTCGAATTGGCCATTTGCAAACTCGTCGAATGTCATGGATCGGATCAATTTAAGATCATATACCAGGCACCCATCAAGTCATTGTGTTCGGAAAGGGTGCGAGACTGGACGAAGAAGTTCAGCCATTTAAACTTAAAAGTTGCAGAATTGACAGGGGATACGAGCCACTTGGAGATGAGTAAGGTCGGAAGTGCTTCGATCATTGTCACCACGCCTGAGAAATGGGATAGTATCACTAGAAAGTGGCAGGATTACCAAAAGCTCTTGCAATTGGTGAAGCTTTTCTTGATTGATGAAGTTCATATCCTCAAGGACATTAGAGGTGCAACGTTGGAAGCTGTCGTCTCTCGCATGAAGTCCCAAGGGGCGAGCGTTCGATTCGTTGCATTGAGTGCTTCTGTTCCTAATTCTGAGGATATCGCAACATGGCTAGGCAAGAACTCCGTTGATAGGGATTCGCCCGCTCATCGAGAAACGTTTGGCGAAGAATTCAGGCCTGTAAAGTTGCAGAAGCATGTTCATGGATATGAAAGTCGCACGAATGATTTCGCATTCGAAAAGATTCTAGACGGTAAGCTTCCCACGCTTATACAAAAGTATTCTTGCAAGAAGCCTATCATGGTCTTTTGTTTCACCAGAAAATCATGCGAGGGAACGGCAGCCATCCTTGCGGAACATTGGACGAGACAAAGACCTACGGACCGTGCCTGGCCTGCTCCGACTGTTCGTTCTATAGTCGAAACTAAAGAACTACAAGACTTGATAGGATGCGGCGTGGCTTATCATCATGCTGGTCTTGATTCCAAAGATAGGTGCACTGTCGAGACAGCCTATCTGAAAGGGGATATCAGTGTGATTTGCTGCACTTCTACTCTTGCAGTTGGCGTCAACCTCCCGTGTCACCTCGTGGTTCTAAAAGGAACAGTCTGTTTCCAGGATAACGGCCTCGTAGAGTATTCTGATCTCGAGGTTATGCAAATGCTTGGTCGTGCAGGTCGCCCCCAATTCGATGATAGTGCCATTGCTATCATTATGACTCGGATAGAGAAAGCCGATCGTTACAAGAAGATGATCTCGGGTCAAGATGTTTTGGAGAGCACATTACATTTGAATCTTATCGAGCATCTTAATTCGGAGGTTGGACTTGGTACTATTCATAACCTATACGGTGCGAAAGAGTGGCTAGGGAGGACCTTCCTGAGCGTTCGTATGAGGCGAAATCCTGATTACTATAAACTGTCAGGTATTGTACCTAGCAGAAATACGGATCGGCAGCTTGAGTTAGTGTGTGAAAGAGATATTACGCTTCTGCAGAACTTCAATCTTGTTACGAAGGGGACGGAAGAAGGAAGGTTCACTTGCACCGAATATGGAGAAGCCATGTCACGATACATGGTTCAATTCGAGACCATGAAATTACTGTTGAGCATTCCTCGACATGCAAAGACTGAACAGATTGTTAGTTTTCATTCCCATCATATGCTGAAGGTACTAACTGCCATAGCTACACACCATCTGTCAAGCCACAGAATTCAGGGATTTACGAATGAAACCCAATGAGCGATCAAGCCTTCGAGAGTTCAACAAGTCACCTATGTTAAAATATCCGATAAAGGAAAACATTTCCACGACATCACATAAGATATTCTTAATGGTCCAGATACAGCTTGGTGGTCTCGAAACGCTTTCTAGTAACGACTTTCGGGTCATTAGCCGGCAATTTGCCACGGAGACTGGTCTTATCCTCGATCGTTTTCATCGTCTAATCCGCTGCGTTGTGGACTGCAAAGCTATAGATTGTGATGGAATTTCTACACGATGCGCTCTTGATCTTGCTCGGAGTGTGTCAGCCGGATACTGGGAGAATTCAGCGTTGCAGCTGAGACAAGTCACACATATTGGACCTGCACTTGCTCGAAAGCTCGCCAGTAATAATGTCACCACCGTAGAGAAGTTTGCCAATCTAGATACCTCCGGTATTGAGAGAGTGGTAGGAAGGAATCCTCCATTTGGCAAGAAAATGAAGGATGAACTAGCTCGGTTTCCGCAGCTAAAGCTTACTGCAAAGCTCACTGGACGAGCATTCTCCAAAGCAGGAACTGCCCCCAAGGTCAAAGTATCCGTCATTCTTGGGTACAGAAACAAGCAAGTCCCACAATGGCATGGTAAAATCCCAGCTGTAACTTTCTTGGCTGACACTTCGAATGGAGTTTTGGCACATTTCTGGCGTGGAAACATCAAAAGATTATCGAATGAATACGAAATGAAATTCAATGTCGAGCTTTCGTCACCAAGCGACGAGATAAAATGTTCCATCTCCTGCGATGAGATTGTCGGAACCACGCAATCGTGTGTACTGAAGCCTGAAATTCCTCCGTCTGAATTTCCTCCTCCCAGGGTGGTTGAGCAGCCGAAACCAAATGCAGGACTTACCCAGCATGAAACTACAGAGACAAGAGATGAGTTTGGGGACGACATTGATGAAGATGCCATGCTGGCTGCTGTTAAACAAGTAGAGGAAAATGATCACAGCGAGGATGACTTTGTTGATATCGACAATGTCGATACAAGTAAGTCGACGAATCGAAAGAGAACCGATGAGGTTGTATACTCAGAGCCAGTGCGAATGCACAACGGAAAATGGGCCTGCAACCATCATTGTCGTGATGGTCAACTCTTGAAGAACGGGCAGTTGTGCAAACATAAATGTTGCCGCGAAGGACTGGATAAACCAAGAAAAGTGCCCAGGAAGAAGGTATATTGTCTATAGCTTGATCTATGACAGTTGCTAATACGAGATAAGTCGAACCTGAGTGCTGTTGATGACCAAAGCGAGAAAGGAAAGGTGTGTGGCGCTGAGGAGCTTCCTCCTCGTCATGCTAACAAAGAGTATAGGGATTCGAAAGGCTCAAAGGTAGCGTTTCAAAGGTAAGTAACACTCGTTGATTTGCCATCCACTTTCTCATCCTGCAATACAGCCACAGATGAGCGCACCTGTAGCTTACAGTGCGAAACAAGCACCTAGCAAGTATAAGGTAAGATCAATCCTCGTCGAAATGGTTAGACTGCTAATATTTTAAGTATAAGTCACAATTCCGCTCCCCTACGATGGCAAGTTCAGATGAGGTGGAGATCATTGATCTTTCCAAGACACTACCTCATGTACCATACTTAGGGGTAGCTCCTCGGGAATATCGAAAGTTACATGACCTACATACTAGCATTCAAGGAGACCATGCCCCATCTCTTCGAATGCCAAAACAAACACCACAATTCTCGTTTGGCAATGGCAAATTACCAGACCTGTCGTTCATGGAAGAAACTGTCTTAAGAGAAGGGGATAAAGCGCTTGCCGATCCATTCGATTCTGACGAATACGAGCTTCCTTCGCCTACTGCTGTCGTCAGTAGCATTGGGAAAAAGAAATATGCCCAGCCGGAGCAAGGACCAGAACCTCCGACGATCGCCACAGATCAGCCGAATGACCACACTGGTTCCGAGTTTGGAGATGGAGAGATGAGTGACCTCGAGGCGGCAATGGTTGGACTTGATGATTCCGTACTGCTCAGACCTGCTACACCAAAGATGACATCCAGTTTTGCTAATGACGTCTTTGATTTTGCTGCGTTCAATTCAGAAGATGCGGAACAGTTCTCTAGTCCGTTGATGAGCGATATACGAAAGAGGAAAGCCAAGGAAGAGACGTCGGATGGTGCCATAGACCCTCCTATGAAACGTCATCAATCAAGTCCTTGGATGAGAGGTTTCCAAGACCAGAACCTTCTGGATGAAGATCCTGGATTCCATCGGATGGACTCGCCTACGATGACGACGGGAGAACCTCGTGTCATCGAGCTGGATGGTGAAGAACCCGTGATGGAAGAGGCCGAAGATGACGATGAACCCGCAACTATCAATGAGACAACCGAGCCGAGTCCACAGGCTGCAGGATTAATCCCGTCGTGGGCTAGCGAGATTGATGCCAATATTATCGATGATTATTTAGGTATCGTTGATTTTGTGGATTGAGATTTTCATGAGTAATTTGGCAGAGAGTCTTGCTTGTTTGAAGATTTGTAAGTTATAAAAGAGGATAATTTTGCTACTTAGCTGGATGTGCTGGGAATCAGAGGATGTATCTATGTATCTGGGCGCTTTGTTTAGCTGTAGATAGCATGGTGAAAATTCTCCGATATTCATTGGGGGAAGCATGTATTAGATTAGCTGTTACTTTGATGGGAGATGAAGGATTGAATTAGCTACGCAAAAATCACATTCATTAGCCTAACCCCTTTCTTTTCACTGACTGCACATGGTCATCTTCAATGGTACCGTTAGCGTCTTCCCGTGCAACGCCCACCCCCGTATGCACATCTTCAAGTAAGGGAGCAGAAGTAAAGAACAAGAACCATTTCACGCAATTTTGGAACCGCAATATGAAGTAGAAGTAGAGTAAATACCATACTATATGCCATTCTCATTCTCCAAAAAGAACAAGAGAGAAAGAGTTTGTTTGTAAAATAACGCCGCCAGGTTTTGTTTGCCTTATCCACATCACCGCCACTACCACCACCTCCATCGCCCATCCACCCGTCACCATATCATTTTCCATGACTAGACCCCACCTGGTTGTAATGTAATTGTTTCCCAAAAGTAGTAGCATTAAGAAGATAGAAAAAAAATAAGATGATCCACAAGTTAGAAGATGTAAGAAGAGAAGAAGATGAAGAAAAAAAGATATATAGTGTCCATGCATGCTATCAAAATAATCATTAGATAATTTCCTTTCCACTTCCGTCTTTCGTCCCCTTCCCTTTCCTTTGCCTTCTTTCTTTTCGTCTTCCGAAATTCCTGTCCTCCTTTTACTTTGGCTGCAGATAGTTCTCCATCGATCCCATACATAAGAGGTGCTGCTATCTGATAATTCAAATCGACTAATAATAGCCCTTAGGGGGTTGGAACATCGCTAACGAATGCCTCGTGTATTCGTCTTCTTCACCAATGATAAATACTCTCTTCACGGGATATTGGTTAAATTTTTGAAGCTAATGTTTTTTGTGTGCTCGTAAAATGGTGATGTTATTTATGCTTCGCGTGGCATGATATCATTACATGCCGGGGTATATGAACCTGCAGGAGGTATTTGTGACTGGAGTTGGCATAACTATGGCGTAGCTGTATGAATGTTCCAGCTTCATAGACCTGCTTGCAGTCGCTGACTTTTTCCGCCGTGAGCAGCCTGGACTACCACATGTCCGCTCGTTAAAGGATCCGACTGGTTAGATCAGAGGAAGCCTGATTCAGCCAACACCCTAATATTCTCGTAAGTGTTTGTCCGATGATATGGTGCTTCATGAGCTTATTTGTGGATGGACTTACCTGACTATCTTCTCATCTTCTCGTTCACGTGGCTCAACCGCTAAACTCTTCTCATACATCTCGTGTACGTCTCCTGCCGCTTGCATGTTGCTTAGAATATAATCCTGCAGTTCCTCGACAGGCTTTAGGCCGTAGGGAACATTCTGATACTGTTGAATATCACGAATAACTTCAGCAGTCTTGGCTCGCTTGGCGAAATTGATCAAGGTCGTCTTCTTGATGATGGATGGAATACCATCCTCGATGAAGGTAAGATCAGTCAAATAAACACCTGATAATATTAGCTTAGTCCGAGCACATGGAAGGAATACTACTCACCAAAGAAAGGTATACAAGGTGGATTGGCAAGATGTAAACTCTCTCTGTATTCTCCAAAATTCTTCGTACTGCCCATAAGACGGCGCATAGACTCTAGCACCGCTAATGTCTTTGCGGGTACCTGGTCCCAA
This sequence comes from Rutstroemia sp. NJR-2017a BVV2, assembly GCA_002946415.1. NCBI lineage: Eukaryota > Fungi > Ascomycota > Leotiomycetes > Helotiales > Rutstroemiaceae > Rutstroemia > Rutstroemia sp. NJR-2017a BVV2. Next base: position 97,723 of record NJPS01000042.1, on the reverse strand, counting down.
GTTCTCTTAAGCCGATGAATTGGTGCTGTGCCGAGCGCAGAAATGATGGAGGTGAGGGTAGAGTAATTATTCAAGGCGCGGCATTTCTACAGAAGTTAGAAGGGTTTGCATAACTGGCAAGTGGTTGTACTTACGTCGGCTACAAGAACAAAGTGCTTGATAACTACGACACGCTTCTTCACATCAAGCTGAGTGAGAATCATCTCAGCAACCCAATTTGTAAGCTGATTAGAGTGTAAAATCAGGGCTTTGACGTTAGGAGCAGGCTCAGGGTCGTTTTCTCCAACTTTCTTTTGCCACGTTTTATTGAGACATTCCGTCGGTTTGATCTTGCCATAGAGCTTGGACTCGACAATCGTGAGTTGGCGTGCAAACTCCGTGACATCGATATCTAAGAACTTGAGCTTCCTCATATTCTTAGGTAAAATAGGTTGCGGAGTGGAGTGGTTCAAAGTCAAGACCAATCGTTTAGCTGTGGCTTCTTGGCCCCGTAACCTTTGCTCTAGTAGAGTCATCAATGATCCCGAACCAGGAGTCTCGGTAGCTTTGATTGTATCCCGAGCAAAAGTGTAGACGTCTCGAATCAGAGCTTTTGTCTCATCGCTCTGGTCTTCCATCCAGAAGAGTTCAAACCATGATTTTAGAATGTTGACTACCCTAAAACGGATAGGTTTCTGTTTCCGCGTCACCCAGATCTCATAATCGCCAGCAGGCATACCTTCCGGTGGCTGGACCTGGAAACGTTTGACCAAGTGTTCAAAAAGTTCACGGGCATTGGTGAAAGAACGATATGTCAGCAGGAAAGTATTGTTGAAATCCGAACTCAACTTGTCGTGTCGAGTTAATTGTTCAACCAATGCAACAAGTGTACCACCCTTCAATTGAGGAGGCGAGGCCTTAGTGTCATAAGAAATGTCGTCTTCATGATCTAGCTTCAAGCAATCCGGAGTCTCATCTTGAGCTTCATGCCGTATTGGCTCTTCGCCGAAGAACTTCCTGACTTTGGAATTTTCTTTACGATATGTAACAGTTGGATCGCTTCCCTCAGAATAAGATTGAGATTTGCCAATGTCTGCAAGTCCAGGACGTAACAAAGGATTTCGAGAGTCAGACCGCTGGTGGGGACGCTCATTCGGTAAGCTGTCGCCTCTCCTCAAGTTCTTCGTCCTCTCGTCCTGAACAGGCGGTGCATGCTGCATGGCTGTTTGTACAAGCTCGCCGAGAAGTTGTAGCGAAAAGCCAATATGCGATGAATTTGTTTCGAGTGATCTCGCACATGTCCGGACGTAGTTCAGTCTCTCCTCTAGAGATTCTCCACGTACTTCAGCCCATTCATCGCCTAAGGGACCGGCTACAGCCTGACAACCCAGTAACAAGTCCGAAATATTATCATACAGACTTTGCTTCTGTTTGGCAAAATCAATCAGCTGAGGATTTTGGAACGTATTTCCGAGAGACGCCAAGTTAATCGATTCGACAGTGGACACCCAAGGTTTGAACATTTCCAGCACTTTCTGGGCCGCCGAGCAGACATTGTTGCCAATAAGTTCATGTCTGTAAGGAGAGATAATTTTCTCAGTAACGACAAGATGTTCCTCCAGTTTTCGGATACTAGAAGTTAACATCCTCTTCAAATCATCCAATCTCTCCATCAGGTTTGCATCGAGAATTGCCGAAGGCTCAACGACACCCTCATCTTCATCAAGGAAATTTGATGTCAGTGGATCTCCGGAACCAAGGCCATTGTTCTGCCAGCTGCCACCAACTGTGCTACCCACTACAAAGCCTGGTAATAGCCGTGGAATATCCTCGCCTCGTTGTTGACGTGCGACTTCGACGTAGCTAAATACGCCCAAAAGAACGCCGTCTGCTTCTTGCAAACATTTTTGGTAAGATTCTGAATTCGGCCAGTCTGACGCAGCAATATGAGAGGAGATGACCAATTTTGAGAACTTGGACATCATATCTCTGAAGTGGGGATATAAAGCTTTATTGGTAGAAATGATAGATGGTTGGCCAGAGTGGTTATCGGTAGTGCCAGATCCAGCAGCAAGTAGTAGACGAAGATGATCGGATATGTCTTCGGCTCGGCGGACATATTCCGAGCGATCGTGGTTATTAATGGCTTCGCGATACCGGTCAACAGCTTTCTTCATGTTTGCGACAAGCCTATTCCATGTTAACGGCGCGGCAGTACCATCGTCAAAGAATGACCGAGGTAGGCTAGCAGCATGTGGCTGGCCAAGTGTTGTGTTAGTGAAGGAAGTTGTCGATGGTCCCATTATTGGCATTGCAGTCAAGGATAAGTTCGGAGTATTCAGAGCATCGGAGCGCGAGCGTGTGCCAGGAGAGGCACCGTTGATCGAATCCATCGACGTAGCTGGGGATATACCGTCAGAGAGCTGAGATCTGCGCTTCCTCCGAGGCTGGCATAGGTTAGCAATTACTCAAATCAGGAGAACGGAGGTCACATACGAATGAAGATTTGGACGCAAGCATGATTGACTCCCCTTCCATTTCAGACGCAGAGTTTCCTTCGGACTCATCGTCGGTTTCGTTGATGTATCCTCGTGCCATTAGCTCCGCCGGTGGCCTTGTCTTCTCGGGTATGTTCACATTCATCCTATCCCTAGGTCCCATTTCCGTTCCCGAAGACGGCGACTCTAAGGGTAGTTCCATACTATTTTCTCCAGTCTCGGTATTGAAATAGTACAATCTGCCATCGAGTGTCGCTTGAGGTATCCAGAAATCTGCGCCCGCTCGTCCATTGGTGTTTCTTCCGCCTGCAGGCACATGCGATATTTCGTCGCGTTCTGACTCGTCCGCATCATCATCATAGTGTTCCTCGAATTCCTCTTCCTCGTCCTCCTCATCTTCCAGGTCACCTTCTATCCCCATGCCAACTCCATTCGGTGTGCCTTCCAGGACATCTTCCGGGCTTGGTATCACTTGGCAGTAGTTACTTGGAAACCATCCTCGCACACCATTTATAACACCATCCCACCATCCACTCTCCAATTGTGTGATCACTTGTATAATATCCCCCTCGTGGAAACTCAAGCTGGTTCGATCATCGGCCTCATAGTCGTAAAGCGCACGCACATACATCACCGTTTGCGGCGCGTTACCTAGTATTCCGTTCATCAGTGGCGGTGATGCGCGTTTCGCGGCAGCCCGAAAATTATTAGTATCTGTCGAAGTTATAGTAGATGAGGAAGTATCTCTGCCGTATGTGTGCAGTTGCTTGTCCTCTGTGTATCGTAAAAGCGAGGCGGTGATGTTACTGGACTGGACAGTTGTAAGTTCTTCAAATTGTTGAGTATTGTTTGAATATAATGCCGGAACTGCGGGCTGTGTCATCAACATCTTCAACTCATGGTTAGCCGTTCCAGACGCACGCAGTTTATAGATCTGCCATCAAGTCGTATGCGCGTTAAGTAGTTGAAGAAAGCTTGAGGAGGGGTAAAATAATTCGTCTATCTTGCAGCTGAAGTCGGAAATAATTGGACGTTGCTCGGGCGGTTATGATCTCTCGAACATCGAATCACTGAGGAGAAGTGCTTGCTAATATTCCACCACCCGCACAATCGACCGTCGATACGTCCAAAGGTGGAATGCAATGAAATCAATTGGAGGGAAACTGTGACGCTTCGTCGAGAAGGTTCTGGTTTGTTATCGCAAAATCACAGATTCGCAGGTCAGGAGTAGGCTCGGAATGTGGGTTTTTGGGGGTCGAATGGGTTTCAACTCTAGCACCGAGTCAAGTCAGGCTGGGAGGGCATGTATTGCAAGGATAGTATCTCCTTGAAAAAGGTTTTTGGAACCAGCGATCAAACTCTATCTCGTTCTCGTTCTCATTCCCGTTCCCGCAGCGTATTTCGTAAATGATATGATTTGTGAGGAGAAGATATTGCTATGTCGGCGTGTAGGTAACCTTATGGTGGCTCTGGAGTCTGAAAGGAAAGAAAGAATAAATGAAAGAATGAATATGTTGCTGAATGTTGAATGGACGGACAAAGTTGTTGAACACTGAATGAACACCGAACACTGAATGGATACTGAAAAGGTATTTCGTAACGGCAACGAAAAGATGTGTGGAAGAGGTCTGTCTGCCGATACTTCGTAGTATATGGGCAGAGTTGCGAGGGTGGAGATTTGTGTCAGGGTCGGGTCTCACTGTGAAAAACAGCTGGGGTAAAATTATATGGCATGGACTGAACTATAGGAAGACTTGGATGTATCTTTGAAAGTGGGAGAGGGGAGAGCTTTGGTGAGATGAAGTCTGGACTAGCGCACAACTCCAAAATTCTGCGAGTACATACGGATGGATAAAGAAGCAGAAGTTCATGGGAAAGAGCTCTCGCACGTCTCCTAGATATTTGCTATATTTGCCATATTTGCCTCGTGCATTACCAAGTGCATGAAAGGGGCTATATTTTATGTGAAGGTTCTAGCTCGACTTCAATCCAAGATTCTGGTAACTTCATCCGCTGCGGCTGGCATTCACCTCAGTAATCTGGCCGAAGCTTTATCGCCCACCGGGTCTCCATTCAAGACACCGGCCCCATATGACAGGAAATCTATCATAATTGATACATCTATCACCAAACACCAAACGTCGAACGAAACACCACAGCTATGAAGTATCGCACACAGTCACCAAGACTTGATCGACTGTGGAAAATAATACCTAGAAACGAGCAGTTTGTCCATCTAGCCGGAGATTGGAGATAATCAGTGCGTTTTTCCCGAGATTTTCGTGTGTGGGAATGCTTTTTCCACCATCCCGGCATGTATAGTAGTTACCATTAATTTCTCATTGATTTGATCAAAGTACATCCAAGTGGCTGGCCTGATCACCTCGTGGTTTCAAGCAGAAGTCATCGCTCTTGTCGTAAAGCTGTCGCGGGGAGACAGACGCACTGTAACGGGACAAGCAACATCAACAGCATCATCATTCTATTTTTGCCACGCTTTCGCATTCGTGCATTTGGTAGAGCAGCCTTGCGCTGCTTCGGGAAATTCTTCAATGAGTGTGCTACCCCATATAGATCATTTTGGCGAAACCATCCATCGACCAAGGCAGTCATCCTCCATTGCAGCATGCATATTGGCCTCTTTGGCACTTCTCTGCCTCGTACCTAGGTATAACGAATGCTATATTGCCTATACTGTATCTCTAGCCTGCCATCGTGTACGACACCATCATCCCACACTTACTAAGAACAGATCTCACCCGTCACAAAGTGTAATCCTCAGAAGGTTAGAAAGGAGTCTGAAACCTGTGGTTAGGTTTCTCGCAGATAGGAGATAGGCAACGGCGTCGAGATGATCAACTTTGCGAGACGGCGTCGACACCTCTTAACTCCACCAACGCCCCAGATGAATTCGCAGCTTTACATGATGCGACTGGTTCGCAAAAGACCTCGAGGCTTAATGCAGACACAATTATACCCAGTCAGCATGCTTGCCACGCATGGCACCCTAGATCTTGCTTTTGCTTCGATCTGGTATCACACTTAGTCACGTGCACTATATCAGATTCTATTCCAAGTCCAGGGTCGCCAAGACTCTTTCTAGAAGAATTTGACAACCAGACCAGACATCAGATAAAACGGATGAGCGGCTTGTAGATCTTGTAAACGGGAATTCGCTGATTACTTAGTATTAACGGGCGGGGAGAATCTGTTAATGGCATAATATCTGACCGTTCCCTCCGCCTTCCCCGAGCATAAAGTCTATTGTGCCCCTCTTGTACATGAGATTATCGGACCGACCGAGGAAGGCTCGAACCGAGCTCTAGATTCAAGGGGTCAAGGATTCCCTTTTAACATATAGTTTCGCAGATATAGATGAGCCCTTCCAACAACAATACGACCAAAGTATTTTGTCTTTTCATACACAAGTCTCCATGATCTTCGGAGTCGGCGAGGTCAGCCCCTGACCAATGAGTGCTCTCGGGTATATGCATCTGCTAAAAATTCCACCCCCTCCTTCATCGCGTTTCTGACACTATTTTCGTTTCCCCTCGCCTCCTTCACAATTATACGCACCTCAATAAGCGTTACACCCCTCTAGTTCTCATCTACGTAATACGACATTCCACTTACACAAAAAGGTACGGTAAGTACAGGTACCAAAGCCAAAAGAAAAGCAACATTGGGAATTCGCGCGTGCGCCTTACATAGGAGTGGTGAGCACCAACTTTAATATTACATACACACACACCACGGTTTCGTCTAGGTGGGGGGTTGGCTAGCAGCGTTTCATTTCTAGAAAGTTTCTAGAAGGAGTTTAGGGAACAAAATTCGAAGGAATTCACAAAGAAGAGGGCATGGATGTGCCTGTTGATTGCAATGCAAAATGAGACCTTCTGTTTTTGGGGGAGCTGAGTGGAGGTACAATGAGGACATGTAATTTTATTTGGGTAGGGGGATGATGGAGGGGTTGCGATAAGATGAGATGAGGGTTACCACCAGACGTGGGATGTGGTGGGATGAAGTGAGCGGCTTTTCGAATTGACTTCGGGGCCTGGAAATCCTTCAGGGCTTTTTACTTTCTTCAACAACTCTTGGTTTATTCTGTTAGTTCCCTTTACTATTTGCCTGACCAATGCTGTCGCGAGATGGAGATCCCCCTCTTGATGGTATCTACGGCCCAATTGAGGACGCACAAATGTTCAGGAGCTCAAGATGATGCTTCGTTCCAAATACTCAAAGTATCAAGAGTTGTCAATGTCTGAATTGACCAATGTCCCAGTCTAATCTCAAGCATTGAAACAAACCTAACTCGGCCGGGAGCAACCTCACAATCTCGATCATTTCTGGAACATTGAGACCTTCCAACTCATTGCGGGACAGCAAGTCTTTTGAGCGGGCAAGCCCGACCACGTTGACTTGGGCAAGGGCGTGGAGATGAGTTGTAGTACTGGAGAATGAGGGTCTTCATCATGCGACTGTTGTCTCGGTAACAATCTCAGCGGTGAGGTTTCCCAACTAGCACCTATCTCAAGTCTGAGTTGTGTGGCATAAGTGGAGTGCGCATTTGCATACTGTAAGATTGTGTTGTAATGCTACTCCAGAGTGTCCTGTGCACTTTTCATAGAGAACTGTGCAATCAAGTTGCCTCGCCAATTCGTATAATCATCGCGTGAATTTGCCGACGGCGGTGAATAGATTCCCATGTTGGACGAGAAGTTCTGGAACCCCTCTTGAAGAACGCGGTGAGCTTGCCACGTGAAGTATGCTCTAGTAAAGGCAAGGCCCGCGTGCTAGACTCTAACATGCCCGTCGACAATGGACGAATTAAACCTTATGCCCATATTATTATTAGACAAAACATTATGGGTGGCCCCTTGTTAAGGCGATCCTCGTCTTTGTTAGATGCTACCGGATGGCGTCCCCCGTATTAGTAGACATACAAGTAAGATGAAAACCCAAGTTCCGTCTCCTGGGCCTCAGTAAAGTATCCGCAGGTCCCGCGTCTGTCTTAATTGACCAGATTTCATTGGTCTTCATTGCTCGCTTTACTGAATTGTCAAGGCGGAGGGGGAAGCCATGGTAGATTGACATAATCCTTGAGAATTCCACTTATTCTTGTGTTGGAAAGAGCATTCTGTTCCAAGAACGCCCGATGGAACAGAAATTTTCGGACAGCATTGACCTCAATGAGGGATGAGGTCGGCCTCAACAGCCGAAAAAAGATGCTGGCCCGCCGGAGTGGAAGGTCGATAGAAGGTTTATCAGGGCTTCTATGCTTCGCTTCAATTGAGGGGCTGGAATATGACCGGGATGGTGCACACCGTACTTGCGTAAGAGTTCCCCATAACCCATGAAGTCGTTCACCGTTAATGTGAAGAATATTTACTTTCCTCCTTGAGTCAGGTAAGATGTGAACTGCGGGATGTGAGATTCATCCCACCGTAAATCAGCATAATGTAAGCATTCGATGGCGCACCCGACGTGCCCCTCCATCTTTGACGGGATTCCCTCCCCAAAAGTTGTGCATTTCACATCAAGATGGAACGATAGTCAGGGATTATTCCTGTAAGTGGGTTCGTCGGGGAAGCATCCGTAGGGATAAATATTAGTACGAGAAAATAGCGAGGGGGAATTCTAGCTTGGGACCGGTAAACTACGGTATCCGTCTACCTGGCGTCCGTTTGGTAATTCCAGTCAAGTCTGACGACGATGGGGATAAAAGGATCTGTCTGACATGATCGTAAAAACCATCAATTGAGATGTGGTGGCGTGTGGTCACTGTGGTGGCACTGATGGCATCAATTCCAACGAAAAAGAAAAAGAAACAAAACAAACGGATATCAAAGCACACAAAGTCATCCAATAGGAACTAGCCCAATGTTAGTAACGCACAAATCTTGAAATAGGACGAAGCGTAAGTTTTATGCCACATCCATTGAAAAGCAGCAGGCATTGTCGAATGAATGTGCAAGCAAGCATCGGCGGTGAGAAATGGAGTGCAGAACGAACAAAAGCAGTAAGCTCGAGGCCCGTTGGTAAACAGTGACAACAATTGACAACAAATGAAGGTGTCCTCGACCGCCATTTTGCTTTTCTGCGCTGTACATAATTGTACAGACCGACCGACCCCTCCCCGCTCTTTCATATTGTTTTTGAGGCCTCGCGATGAGGGGAAGACAACCGACCAATATGCGAAATTCCCGAGGTCCCAGTGACCAATGCGCAAGGGTGCGCCCGCGCTGGTGACGAAAGTCTGTCTGATACATGGAGGGACATCGTGTGGGAAAATGACAGTGAATCCTCGATGTCGATGATGTTGAAAAGGTGGACATAAAAGAAGAAGTCACTTAGGTTTGTTATTTTTGATTTGGATACGCATATGCCTTTCCCCTTTTGCTCTAAGTCTCCCAATAAACGACAAATATGGTGAAATTGATGACTCCGCGCGTTATTCTTAGCTACGATATACCCCTCCCTTGGGTTGCCCCTTTATGTGCTAAACCTTCTCGCCGCCCTACTTGGGCTGCGCGAGTGGCTGGTGAGACTGGATGATTGTTGCGCTGGCAATTACCACAGCCTCACTTCTTGCCTTCCCGGCGTCTATGCACAACTCAACTGCGCACACTATTAATGGGGGTTATGCAAATACTTATCAGCAAGCAATCGAAAAAGCCGGTAAGCCATTATACCAACGGTCTGGACGGACAAATGTGGTCGGGAAGCGACAAAGGCACTGTGGGAGTCTTGGAGAGGGGTACAATCCAGCGTCGGTACCCGGATTTGCAAAGAGTGGAGTCGCAACTCCTTCGAGTGATGAATCAACTGCTGATCGGAGAAACATGAGACTTTTGATGTCCATTTGGTGCTGGATGGCTAGTTTACAGTCCTGACGAATCTATGGAGTAGATGACATATGCACACGCAAAGATGACAGTGAACCAAGGCAATCTACAGAAATCGACTACTCCGTATGATCCAATGCATCTCCGATCGTGCACGGAAAACAATCCCGCCCGCTCGCTACTTTGGCTATACCTTATGAAGGAGCGTACTTGGTATCGTACCTGTGCAGTGGAAAGTGGAAGTGGGAAGTGGAAAGTGGAAGAAGCCTATGCTATACAAGTACTAAAGTACCACTCAAGCTAGAACTAGAACTAGAACTAGACCAGCAGGACTAGAACCAAAGCACAAAAAGCAGTAACAAGCTGAACCTGCGCGATCCCCCGTGCAACTAGTTATGTTTTGCTCAAAAACCTTGAAAACGGGTCAATAAACAATTTGGAGGAGCAGCGCCGCCCTTAGCAGAATAAGACAGAATTCACAATTAATGTACCGTAATTAAGGTACCAAACGTCCCCTCCGTGCAATAATTGTGCGTAGGATGTAAAACTAGAACTAGCCGGAAGGTGTGTGCTGGGTGCGGTGCTAGCTGCTGGGTGCTGGGAGGTGTGCTGGGTAGCCAGAGAAGAGGGGCATGCTAGGCCCAAGTCAAACCCACTTTTCCCTTTTCCCTTGTCACGCTTCGTTCCCTCTTCCATTATTTCTCTTCCACCCACCATCGACTCCTCACTCTCTTTCTTGACTTTAATAAATCTCCCTTTAACCCCTCATTTTGTCGTCCAAATCCAAACTCCATCACCATTTATCTAATTCCATCAATCTTTCCTTTCGCGATTCTCAGAATCCCGTTCTATTTCCCCTCTTCGAGTCTTCCAGTCTTTCGTCGACGCGCGATCGTTGATAGGTGCTACGCTCACTCCAGCAGGAACCTGTCCTTCGCGAATTCCAGGGCAGTCGCCATCACCCATAACGAACCCACACATATATGATAATAATACGAAGTCAACAAATGAACACTACATCCAACAATACTCAGTACACACTTTAAACCCTACGCCCACGCTCGCGAGCCAGACGATATTCAACCATCGATCTGTGAACCAGGAACCGACCTCGAAAACTTCGATCGATTCCAGCCACAATGCCTGTCGCAGCAATAAGCGTCTTGCCCACGGCGGCTTCATCAACATCAACGATACGGAAGTCATCGTCGCTTGTCCCAGAGAAGAAATATAAGTGTCAGTTCTGTAATAGAGCTTTCAGCCGAAGTGAACATCGTAGCAGACATGAGCGATCACGTAAGTACTTTTGATCTCCTTTCCCCTCTTTTCGTGCCGGAGTCGCGTGGGTGGTCATTTGCCTTCCATCGCGACAACGCCTCTCTTTCCTTCAACCATCCATACCAAGTACTCACACTAACATTATCATCACTGCTGCAGATACGAAAGAACGTCCATTCAAATGCATGAAGTGTAGAAGTACCTTTGTGCGACGCGACTTGTTACTTCGACACGACCGAACTGTACACGCTAAAGATGGAGGTGTCCCCTTACATAGTGATATTAAACGACGTGCAGGACCAAAAGCAACCGCGCTTTCCACTCCAAGCAAGTCAGCCATCGCTATCGATACATCTGCTCTGGAGCAAATCGAAGCCAGCAGTGATGGAATGGTTGATCTCGAGACTGCCGCGATGTTGATGACCGACCTCCACCACAAGGCGACTGCAGCAATGCGCAACGCAGGCGTAGGACCATTTGAGAACAGACCTGGAATGGCTTTCTCTCAAAATGGTACTACCCTCATGGAGCCATCCGTCACTTATCCTTCGGGAGCCATCTCGCTTCCGCAGGTTCAGTGGGATTCTTTCATGCCGCAGTCTGTGACGGAGCCCAAGTCTCACTCGATCACTTCTGGTGCTTCTGGTTCCCAGGATTCGCAAGCGTCCTTCACAAGTGGCGGTACAATGCATCCTCATCCAAATCAGCTGCCTCCCATCGTCAAGCACAAGGCTTCACCAAGCTACAACGGCCTTGTTCCAGCTTTGCAATCCATGATTGATTCGTTACCACCTTCAGGTGCTTCTACCCCTCAGTTGTCTCCCATACAGCCTCGCTCTGAAGCTGCTTCATCAAAGGCACCTCAAGTTGCGAGCGACCATGAGCGAAACATGATCTTGGATAACATTCGTGGCCACGACAGTGAGCGAGCGATCCCAGATGGCTTCCACCTCCCACCATTAGCATTGTTGAACAGGTTCCTTTCGACTTACTTCAGTCTGTTCCATCACCACCTACCCTTCTTGCACCCATCAACCTTCAAGCCCACACAGGTATCACCGCCTCTGCTCCTTGCGGTTTTGTCCATTGGCGCTTTGTATGCATTCGATCAAGACCACGCATACATGATGCACATTGGTTCAAAGGTGCTTGTGAACCAGTTCTTGCAGAACAAAGAGAACTTCAGCTCGCGCAAATGTCCTCTTTGGACAATGCAAAGCTCGCTCCTCAACATGATCTTTGCAAGCTGGAGTGGAGATCCAAAGGGTTTGGAATGGGCCTGCTCAATCAAGAGTCTGTTGGCTAACATGGTTGCTGGTAACCGTTACGAGCTTAAGCTTCGCACTGATGCGCGTGAAGGAGCCACACCAACGCGAGCTGAATGGGTTGAAGATGAGGGCTGCCGTCGAACATACTATGCTGTCTACATCTTCTTCGGTCAATTGACGCTGACCTACAACCACACTCCTGCGATCAGCTTTAACGAGTTTGAAGATCTTCAGCTTCCTTCAACTGAAGCTATGTGGAACCTCAACGTTAGTGATGAAGCTGTCTGGCGTGAACATCTAACTGCCTCTCAAATCCCATCATTCATGGAGGCGCATGACAACTTGTTCCAAGGTGAATCCCTTCGCTACAGTGCCTTTGCTACACGCGTCATGATCAACGCTCTCTTCTTGGAGATCTGGTATCACAAGCGCAGTCCTGAAGCTCTTCAGGATATGGTCTTAGAGTTCAAGCTCCGCCTTGCTTTGGAAACATGGGAGAAATCACTTGAGCTGTGTGATCCCGAGATAGTCGCCGTTCCTTTGAGTGCTCCTCACAAAGGGCACCCATTGATATTCAACGCCATGGCATTGTTCCGCAACGCCCGTGCACGTCTTGAAGTAGACTTGAAATCCATACAAGAAGTGCTAAGATACCATGATCCTTATGAAGTTGCCGCTGCAATGTCCAACGCCAGAGACAAGGTCAAGCGCTCCAGCGAGATGATCAAGGTCATTCAAGAGTGCTACAACTGCATTGAGACTGCCGCACTTCAGGGTATCCGCTGGGTTGCCAGAACCTCAGCCACCAACTGGAGTATCGAACATCCTCTATGCGGTATGGATCTCATGGTCATCCTCAGCTTGTGGCTCTATCGCCTGGAAAATGACGAGGAGCCCGCAACCGAGGAAGAAATGGCCATGTACAACAAGATCCGAGCTCTCTTTGATGATGATATGGTGGGCGGTTACAGCACCAAGCTCAGCTCTACAGTTGCCCGTGTCTGGGGTAGTATGCTTGATGAAGTTGTTGTCTGGGGGTAAGTTCTTACATCTACCTTTTTGAGAAAGTACAGTTTGCTAACAGTTTGCAGTATCACCAAACTCATGGGAGAATCCTTCCAACTTCACTCTCAAGCTCTTGTAGGCTATGAGGATGACATGGAAGCTTCGGACGTTTCAACACCCTCTATGATCTCTCAAGGGATGGATGACAACGACGATAGCGTGTACTAAAACCTGGACCTTTTCTAATGATTGCGACGATTTCTTTCTTCTCTTTTCCTTACTAGACTCGTTTTGATATCCCTCGTCTCTATTCTTTTCTGGTTTCATATTACGCTTTGGTTTGGAAGGGGCATTGGTCTCTGTTCCGTTCTCGTTTCTGCATATAGCGGGTTTTTCACAAATATTTCATTTGGCAGAGGTCACGGGCAACAATACGGGGCTGGTCGGGCACATTGGGTTCTTTTTTCCTCTTTTCGTTTTTTCATATCTCCGCCGACTTTCAGGCGACCTAATCTCTCCGCGCATCCTTCTGGCTGGCCCACTGGTGTTGTTTCTGCCCTGTCCTATTAGCATTATCACGTTTTAATTGTCTCTTCTCTCCTCTTGTCATCACTTTCACCTCAGATACCTTGTTCTATATATCTCTCTGGTTCATGAGCTTCGTCTTTTACTCTTTTTAGTATTACTCCTTTATCATTGTTTACTGCGAAAATGATTTTACGCGTCGTTTGGAAGTTTTAACATTGGATCGATTTGTATGTTGGAGGGACGGAAATGAAATGGATGGTCGGTATTGAGAAACATATGGCAAGGCAGTGCAGGGCACGGAAAGGTTTAATGTCGCTGGTGATTAGTGGCAGGGCTGATCGGTGTATATGTATAGATAGTCTGTATCTCAGCATCAGATCAATATTACATGTCTGCTCTTATGATATGATTTTTTGAATAGTGATTATGGTGATGACTGTGCCGTTGTACGAGATTTGTACGAGATTTGATGTTTTTTACGTGACTTTTCAGATGAACATTCGTCATGCTCAATTTCTGCTTAGCAGATCAGATCACCGTCTCCTTATTTATGTCATGGACATTGTAAAGCTATTCCAACCCCGTTCTCCAGATCTACGTAAAAAAACGTCCGTGCCACGCTGCATTATTCCCAAACCAGCATCTTCCTCCACAGGCATGTCTCTCATTTTCGGATATGGCATCACGAAAAGTGAATCGATCATCATCATGATCATCATATAGCACATACATCATTGTTGTCATATGATTATGAGGGATAAACCGAACGAATAAACGGGTGGGCGTCACTTGGTAAGACTACTATGTCCCACCGTTTATTGTCCAAGAGTTTTTAGCCACGGAGCAACCACCTGAGTATAAAAAGTTGTGGTGGACGGAACACGAGATCGGACAAATGAACACGAGTGAGATGGGTTGACCAAGGACTCGGCACGCGAGTGGGCTGGGCGAGGGCGTTCGGCTATGGGCTATGGGCTTGAGTTTCTCTTGGACGGCCTTTCATGTGAATGGGTGCCGGGTTGGGTGGGGGAGGTATGGAGAGATGGGATGGGATATACTCGGTGGGATAACAGGATGGATAGATGAAGTATTTTATGGCAAGAATGAGGTAGTTGTACGGATGCTTGCTTGCTTATACGTTTGTGGACAGTGGCATTGTTGGTGGGGAAGTCATGTAGGTAGATAGATATTCTCCATCAACCACGGCTTGCTCCGTGCTCGCATGCCCACCTCGCACTAGGTATAATTTCGCGCCACGAGTGTCTGTCCGCCTCCCAAGAGGCACACATAACAAACTTTAAGATTGGACGGGTTGGCAGATAATGGAAGGGGGCAATGGAAAGGAGGGGAAATCGCTGAATCCCGGTTGCCCCGCATAAATGAATTACGGAATTACGGACATATAGGGTCGGCGATATGTAACCATATGGACCTTGTTACCGCATTGGGGAGTAGTACAAGGAGGAAAGAGGGATGGAGTGAGTAAAGATATAGAGAGAGAAGCGGACAGTTATTCTAAGTGTGTACCTGCATATGGTGAGAAATTGGACAAGAAAGGCAGAGAACTACTCAAGACATCCCGACTGTCTAGCGGTGCAAAAAGATGGAACGAAATAGATCAACTACCGGCGCGACTATCTTGATTGGGGTAGGATGAGGGTAGGACAAGGACGGCTAAGGATAGCTACTGGGGATGAGAATCCTTCTTCTTTCCTTGGCCGTCTGCACGAATGCCCTTGCTAGTTGTTCTTCGTACCTTACATATGAAAGCACTCCAGAAAGTGCGCCGTTCTACTTCGTACGTGATTTGCAACTTCCAACTTCCAACTTCCACCCGTTGACTTCCCATCCTCCCCTTCCAAGCCCGTCTCAGGACTTGGTGTCTCGTAGGATGGGGAAATAGCAAATAGCAAATAGGAAATAGGAAATAGACAAATGCCCTTGGTAAACAAGGTTTTACCTAACTGCTGTAATCTTTTTCGTAAGTGAAGGCGCACGAGACCTTGACGGTCTCCTTACATCTTCGATTTTCTATTCCATTTTCATCAAACTTGTCACTCTCTTATATGCAGTCCCTGCCTTCTTTCGACCTCTCCTCTCCTCTCTGATTCTCCCCGTGTTTTTCCCCTCTCTGTCCCTCTCACTGTCGCTCGTTTGAAACAAGTCACAAACCTGCCCACGTCGCGCTCTTTTGTCTCATCTGGAGTTCCACTTCGCCGAAGAGTTGGTACCGATTCACATTTACATATAATGTTCAGATGTAAATATATCTGAGTAAAGCCAACTGGTACTGCCAACAACCGCAGGCCATCATACACTCATTTCTCCTTCTAATTTAAGTGAACCGACGAACATTCACTTTCATTTTCCAAATCCAATCTCGATTTCTGGCGATCATTTACTTCTACGATCAAGGACCAGAAGTGTTTGTCCTGCTGTATCTGTACTTGTTTTCGTGGTACTACCCACTACTACTTCCACTGCATACAACCACCTTCTCTTGATTCCGGAAAGAGTTTTTCAACACATCTCAAAAAGGAACGACAAAATGCGGAAATCCAATATGAAGTTCGTTTTTCCCTTACTTCTATCCATAGCAGGCTATGCGACAGCAGACTGCGAGTGTGGATACTCCTCTACCATTGACAACTCTGCGGAACCATATGTCTTCACAGACTTGATTGAGTCCGACTTCCTACATCTTCCCAACATCACCAAGGATACAGATTGGAGAAGACAGTCTTTCAACAAGACGCCTGCGGAAGGACGTGGCCCTTATGGCATGGACTACAGCATCGCGCAAGTCACTTCGAACCCAATACTTGACGAGAATACGTGGACAGGTGAGGGGGAAGATGGTGGCGATCCTGGTGTACAACTTCGTGTAAGCGGAGGAATACCTGCCAATGGTTACGTTAAAACTGCCGAGCTGGATTCTACACGTGAAGATTTGCTTTGGGGCACATACCGAACTGCTATGAAGTTGACGTTGAATCCTGGTACATGTTCGGCTTTCTTTTGGGTATGTGCTTCCATCTCTCCGTTCCTCTATGCTCGACACTTGGTCAGTATGCTAACTTATGACTTAGTATTTTAACGACAGTCAAGAGATTGACATGGAATTCCTCTCCTCACAATTCAATCGCGAAAACAATACCTTCCCTGTCAACCTGGTCCTCCAATCGGTCCAGTCGGTTCATGCTGGCTACAATGCGGTGAACACTGGTAACTATGTTGTTGCGAACCTTCCTTTCGACCCTACCACAGGCTACCACGAATATCGCTTCGATTTCATTCCTAACAACGTCATCTTCTATGCAGATGGTCAAGTGCTTGCAAAGATGAACTCCTCAGCAGTCCCAACCTCACCTGGACATATGATCCTTACACAATGGAGTAACGGAAACCCTCAATGGTCTTCTGGTCCTCCCACGGAAGATACGTCTATCTCAGTTAGCTACGTGAAGGCCTACTTCAATTCCTCGGATCCCATGCGCGCATCAGCTTTCAATAAGCGATGCAAAGATCCTCACGCTGCAAATGCTATTTGCGCTGTTCCGGACCAAACTGCTGCACCGAACCCAAATGACGCGACAAACGGCAATGCATCAGCGAGCACGTATTTCTTCAGCAATCAACAAAACCAAACCAATAATCAGACAGTCTACAAGAAGAGCGATGCTCCTGGATCCATAGCTATGGGAACTTTCACTTCTGTGTCCTTCTTGGTTCTCCTCTCTTCCATCACAATGATGGTCGTGTAGAGATATGACCTTCAACTCCTGGATATGGAGTTTCGACCACATAACTTACCTGTATTTACAGAGCACTTTACCTCATTGTGCTCACAAACTCTTATTGCACATACGCATTTGCATTTCTTGGGAGGGTGGGCAGGGAGCATAGGAGAAACACGGAGTTAGGATTGTTCCTACCTGTCTCGGGGAGTTTTGGTTTGCTTTTTTTCTTTTTTCTTTTCCAAATATGCCAGATGGGATACCCAAAGCAATCATGAGATTTTATGGAGCGATGAGCCAATGGCACGGGCAAATGCCAACTTATTGCTATTCAACAAACAAACTTTTTAATTGTACTTTTATGCCTTTTCTTCGAATTCATGGATTGGTGAGAAAGGGGGTGGAAATAAACGGGGAGGAAGAAGCGAGGCTTGTGGGGAGGAATATGAAAAGGGGGAGGGATCTTTGATGACGCGTTTTTAATGGATGATGGGCGGCCGCGGATCAGTGGACTAAAAAACAGATGGATTGCAGAGCGGAATATTAGGGAAAGATGGTGGACACATGAACAGAAATGGTATATATTACTATAGGCTAATATCAGGAAATATAATATGTCTGTCTCGAGATATTTGTGCCTGTGCTATGTAATCGGACTAGTGGTCTGCTTCACGTATGTACATGATCTCCGTCAGCTCTATCTCTCTGTAAACAAGCAGCGACTGAGGCCGTTGCTATTCTGCCAAGCCCACCAAGTCGATCAGATAGATAGATGCATGCTGCAGTGTAGGTGAAGAGAGGCGAGGGGAGGGATTTTGGCGGTAGAGAAAGCACAGGTATATGCATCTTATCTCATACCCGAATCCATTCCCTCCTCTCATCTGCACGGCTCCAGATGATAGATAGACAGACAGACACACATATAACAGAGCACACCCAAGCAATCGCCAGTTATTGAAGTAAGTTTATTTTCCTTGGTTCATTAAAGAGTAAATATATCTTTCATATCTGAGTTTCATCTTCCCGAGTATTGCCCCCCCTAACCAGTCCTCTTCCTTCCTACTCTTTTGCACCCCACCCCGTACCAACAACCTATGGACTCAATATTTGAAGTAATAAAAAAAAAAGCCATAAGACATAACATAACCCCTTTGCCAAACCCAAACCCTCATTCAATGCAAGATAGATAAGATCTCTGCCCAACCCCATGACTAAATGCTTCCCTTCCACCCACCCCTACCACCCTCCTAAATATCCCTTTTATACCCATCTGCACGAGTATACACCATAACATCTCAAAAAAAAAAAAAAAAAAAAAAAAAAATTAAACACCTGAATCGAAAAATCCTGATCAAGGGGTATTTTTTTGTAAAACCAGAAGTCGCCAAACCAAATCATGACTGCCCGATGCCAAAAACCGAGAAGAAGAAAACAAAAAAACAAGCCCCAAGTATGAACTGAGCTGAGCAGAGCATCCATTCCGTTCATGCACCCCTCCCATCCCCCCAAGTTAACATAATATATATTACAAGCCCCAGACCCCTTCGCTACTGCTATTCGCCGATTCGTCCAGAATGTAATCCTTCTGATCCACGCATTGGAGCTCGCCTACGAATCTGACACCGATGCTAGCACTGCGCTTCTTATGGCCCTTGTGCCCCTCTTTGGTTTCTTCCTGGACCGCCACGCCCGTAATCTTCAACGTCTTCTGCGGAGGCGGCGTTCGAGAACGCCCGACATTGCAATCACTCTTCACCGCATCGCTACCATTACTCCGCTTTTGCTCGGCAAACTTGCTCCTTGGGGTTTTGCTATTCCTGGGCGTGGAATCGTCGGAGGAGGCGAGAGAGAGAAAGTCGCTGAGATCGGTTGTTGAGGGTACTCCGTTGTCGTAATTCGGGTCTTTGCTTTGCATAATCGGCGCGTTCATGATTGCCGGGTCGAGGAATAATGGGACGCGTTCTGTGCCGGGCCGGATGGTGTCTATCGAGGATGCTTTCGAGAAACGCGAGGATGACCGCTGCGGGGCTCGTGGAGGGGATTTGCCGGTTTCGTGTTCTTCAATGATCCTCTCCCTCATGCGCGCTCGCTTCTTCCGGAGAGCTTCAAGTAGTGCTTCCTCTTGCTTCGTTACGGCCATCATCCGACCACTAGCAGAAGTTTTGGTGGAGGCGGCATCGTCGGCGTCGATTGGCGCCGACTTGGGGGATTGTGGTGGGGTTGGTTGCTGCGATGATTTCTTGGAAGATGTAGAGACTTTTCTGGATTTGGCGGCTGGTTTGACATCTTGAACCTTCGTGGGATCGCGTTTCGCGGATGGTGGTGTTGGCCATAGGGCAGGGTCCGTAACAGCTAGGAAAAGATCTGACGATGGTGCAGCCTTCTTCGAAGTTGGATTCTTCAGTGCAGAAGGCCGTCGCGGTACATTGGGCATAGGGTGCAGGCGGTGATGAAGAGCAGCAGGAATAATTTCACTCTCAGCATGCGACGCTTTTCCAATAGACATATTATCTCGTGCTTTCGCTGGTTCGACATCCGAGAAATCTTCCTCAGAGTCTGATGATAAAGACAGC
Source organism: Rutstroemia sp. NJR-2017a BVV2 (assembly GCA_002946415.1). NCBI lineage: Eukaryota > Fungi > Ascomycota > Leotiomycetes > Helotiales > Rutstroemiaceae > Rutstroemia > Rutstroemia sp. NJR-2017a BVV2. Next base: position 78,012 of record NJPS01000042.1, on the reverse strand, counting down.
ACACTACTCTGCTGGAGGTCAGCATTGGAGAAGACACTCTGACCTGTTTGTCGAGAAGTCTTGGTATTGTGACTTGAGACGCTAGCTGTGCTAGAGATACCCAAACTAGAGTTGGAAGAGATCATGCTTATGCGGGCCTTGTTGTCCGAACGGCTGTTCTTCCATTGAAGAGGTTCTCTGTCCGCAGTGCCAGAATGCATGTCCTCCATTCTTCTCTGATCAGGGCTCATTGGACCCGACCTCACATCGCCGCTTCTTCCGATAGCCTGTAGGTGTATCTGAATATGCTCAGAACTATCACTTTCTGGAATGGGTCTCATATGGGTGCTAGGTGGGTTTTGCGCAAGGCCGTCGTCGCTCTGGCCGGGACGTTGGTGCTCGCGGGACTTGGTTGAATGAACACTTCGAGTTTGTGATTGAAGCGACTCCTTGGATGGAGCCTTCACGAGCCGATTTCTGATCGACCTATGCTCTGAACCCAATAACCTTGATGAACCAGGAACATGCTCTGATTCGGGAGTTTTCTTTCCCGACCTATGGAAGAATGAAGACAACCCTAATTTCCCCGACTTCTTGCGATCGGCATCTGCTAAGCCTTGATCATTCATTGCTAACTGTTGTCCAGCTTGGTCCCAAGGATCAGTAGCATCAACCTGAAGCAAGGGGCTTCGGTTGACTATCGCTGGAAGTCCTTTCCGCAGAGCCATATCCCGTGAAGAAGAAGCAGATGTTTGTTGCGATATCGCGAGTGGTGACTTTTGTCGATCATAGTGTGACTTCAATGTCGATGTAGAATCCTCGTTCCTCAGGCGGTGTAGCGTACTAGATGTTTCCGTGGCCATATCTTCACCAAACCGTTGACCCAATATAGTAGACGACGCCTTCCGCCCAAGCATTTCGTGTTTCGGCAAAACCGCCGACTCTCCATCCCATTGCTTGTGATTACTTCCATTATCATTAATTGATTTCACCGAATGTGTAGATTCCGAAACGGCAATACTCATGCCACTTGCTCTCGAACTGGGCCGCCTCCATTCTCCAGGCACGACACTACCTGTCCCCAAGATCTGCTCCGCTTTCGATAGGCCCGTATGAGGTGTCCTCGCTGGTGGGATCGCCTGATCTTTACTCAAACTGCGCTTGCGCCCAGGTATGGGGAAAGAGAATTTCGAAGTCCGCCCCATCTTCTCCAATGAAGCGACCGAGGTGGTGAGTGGTACGACTATACGGATGTGATCGGCTTCGCCTTACGAATGCCCTCGTGGAAGTAATGCGTGCTGTTATGCGGAGCGGACGTAGGTGAGTATTTTCAATCGTGCCGCCGTACCGGTCGTCAATGAGACATCATGTCTTTCGATCGTAAAAGGATGTAGAGAGACTTCTAAATGCCGCTAAAGAGGTCTCGAGTCTGAATTTCGTTATTCGGTCAGGATACAATGGATCGGTGGCTGCTCGAAGCCGCGGTACTCTTGCCGTCCTCACAAATCTGCTTCTGAGAACTCCTTCCCAATCAAAGCAGAAAACACGATTGAAGTTGGCGAAGGACGGATCATATCAGAACAGAACAAATCATCAAATAGCAAAAGGAAAGGGAAAATCCTTGGGAGTTATCGCTCGGAAATTTCACGTTCATAATTCGAGATGTAGGATGAACGTCCGGATCAAATTGCAATCTCTGTTAGACCTTATCCTTGACCCAGAAAGTGAGTCTACCCTGCCTGAGCCTGCCAGAACCTTGCAAGCTTTGCGAATACCTGATTGGAGCTGAGCGGAGGTGATTGGAGGTGATTGGCTTCGGTGTAGGGATCATGCTCAGGGTTGCTGACGATAATAAGTCTTGCACTGTCTGGGACGTCCTGGCTCGGTCGCTAGTGAAGGGGGTTCTGCTGTCGCGAATGGACCTTTGAAGAATTTTGGACGTCAGAGGCGGTCCGCTTGGCAGCGGATACTGGACTGGCTCCGGTGGCAGAGTCAGTCACTTTCATTTTTGATGGCAGCAAGGTTATCATTTTGCGTGCAGGTCGGTAGTTACGGTAAGGTTGCTGTTCACATGTTCACATGTTCCATAACGTTATACTTTTCATAAAACCCAACCACTGCAGCTGCGACTGCGACTGCGACTGCGACTGCTGCGAACGTAAAAAGCAAATAAACAATCCCGCCGTCATTTCTTTTGGTTCCAACAAGCCAATCTATCACGAGAAAGAGATGTTAATCGTCATATGCCTTTCCAGAACGAAATACACACAAAGTACACTATCGAAGAGCCTAGCGAATAGCCCATCTCACCGTCACTCTTAATCCTACTATCGTACTACCGCACACTCCCAATGGAGAAACTATCATGACCTCGATGCCCCGAACATTATTCTGTGCTCACTTGAATTTCCCCCATCTTCAAATGGCATGCTCCCAGGTGAATCACATCGCACACCATAGGAGAGAGTTTCCCCGCAGACAATACAAGCAAGTACAAACCCCTTTCTGTGGTATCCCACTGTGTCCCAGTGTATTTCCCTAACCAAAACATGCCCAGTGCTCCTGTCTAGGGCCTCTAGGCACGCACTGCCATCACCAAAAGTCGATCCAAATACCCATCCAGTATGCAGTACACGAAGGGCACCCACGATTGACCCGTGGTATATGAGTCGCAATAGTAAATCAGTCTCAGTCTCAGTGGTTCAGCCAGGAATCGTCGTCATCATGATAATGCCCATTGCTTACTTGCAACGCGGCCGTCTCTCCAACTCGTGACATCTTTGCTCCCTTTCTCTTACTTAACGTCAAGGAAGGTTACCAAAATGTTTACTTAGCTCGTGTGCTGCACAAGTCCGTCCCGTGTTGAAACAAATTGCCCTGCTAGGATCTTCCCTTCCAGCCTAGAAAGTGCTTCCATCGTATCCGAAGTTCTACGTTTTTTACTTTCGAACGGACGGACAAACATAGCAACCAAGCTTTGGAACCATTTGAAGTAAAGTTATTAAAAGTCCCCGTAAAAAGGAGCTCCACCATACAGTACTTCCGTATGCTCGTGCCATCGCCAGCCACGCTCTAAATCCCTCCAATCCACTCATTTCATCTCATCTCGTCCTATCTCATCTCATCTCATCCTATCTCATCTCATCTCATCGTGCCCAAATCATCGTCTCCAAACTTCGCATCTCTCGCCGGATCTACTATACCGGGTACAGCATATCTTCAACAAATTCGTACAGAGTACATATCAGATATCGGTCCAAAGCGGCCAGCCCCACTCTCTATGGCGCGATACACGCAATTACACAAAATCCAGTACATTTCGTACGGTCCTCTTGCGTTTGCCGACCTTACAGCTGACATGATACACCAATTGTTTCATCAAATGCTAAGTGCCACCAAAGCTGGAGGAAGACAACTAAACTGTCTGCTTCTTACGCTGCGTTACAAGATTGAAGGTCTCCTGCTGTTGTGGGCCAATTTCGTGCTAGAACTGCAGCTTGAAACAAAACTAAGGGCCTGTCAGGGGTGCATATCTAAAGTTTCAGAGAATGCTCAAAATAAACCAAATCTTTCTTCGGAGCCACCGTTCTGGAGCTTTAATTTTATAGGATCGCCAGCCAGCGAGGTCATGTGAAGCTAAATACATATATGACTGTACCAAATTGCAATTTCTGACAGTGTATCCTTATTTCAACTTCTGAGTACAGAGTATAGTACTTTGATTAATACCCTACTAAGGGTAGATTGATCGAACGCTGAAAGGACTAGTTGCCAGAAGCTCCCTGCAAGGGCGCTTTTTGGAAGCACTGGGTAGAACGTCATTCCATAGACGCTTGCGAGTGCTAGACAATTCTGGTGACGAACTTCCCAAAGAACTTGGCGTCATTGTTCTATCATCATCAAATGGTTGGGTGCTCTGCAGCATGTTGTGTGATGGACCAACCGGTTCTTGGTTCTCGCTGGCAACTGTTTGAGTAGAAGAATTTCTTTCCTGGTGTAGGGCTGCCCTACGGGTCTACGAAGAAATCAGTGGTTTTACCTAAACCGCTTTGAATGGCCACTTAGCAGAAAGAAGACTTACAGGTTGGATACAGGTAATATGCTTGGTTGGATCGAAGTATTTGAGCCGCAATTTCTCGATGTCACCGAAGCAGAACGCCACTTGAGAAGATCCAGAGCTTTTCTTGATGATTCCTTCTGACACCAACGAATCGACCAACTCCATTGTCTGATCCATCATGAGGTCTGCTGCTGTGGTTAGTGCTGCATACATAGACGACCAGTTGTTGGGAAGACTTGCCCATGTAATCGCTAAGACCTACCAAATCGAAGCCGTATTTCTCGAAGTAGTAAATCGCGCGTCTATGAACTATGATATCATAGATCTGTTTAGTCATGTTGGGCCTGTCCTCTTCGCAAATGCAATTGTAGCACACAAAATTTGTGATTGATGGCTCCTCTCCCCCAACTCTGTATCCATAGCATTGACTGTGGCTAAAGTACCGACAGTGCATGCATTGAATCTTCATCTTAGCTATTTCCTTTGATCTTTAAAGCGTTGGCTTACCAAATTATCTTCATCAGTGTGATTCCTACACGCACAAGCAACCTCCCCGTCTTCCAAGTCATGAAAACTGGCCGACGCCCCAGAACCTAGTACCAGAGGACCCGGCTCTGACACTGATTGTGTGTCCATACAATCCGAATCTCTCCGGCGAGACTTGTTGATGATAGTCAGTCAATGCATAAACGTTGTCAGATATGTTTTTTGGGGGAAGTGTGCGACAAAAGTTGAAAGCTTGGTTCAGTTGTGCAAGCATATCATTGTACCCGAGACTTACAATGCGATTGAGCCACTGTATAGTAGTCTGCTGCGTTCCTTCACTAACCGTAGCCAATGAAGAAGCTTGAGTATGTCCCATGCCAGGTAGATATTGACCTAACTCTGATGTAGCATCTCCGAGTTCTCTTATATACGATGCGGACCTCTGTGCATTGTAGTATGCCATGGAGAGCCTTGAGATGTTAGCATGGTTTCTCCAATGTTCAGCACTTCCATACTTGTGTATTCCAGTATCCAAGTTACCAATCAAAGATCCGGATTTGTCTGGTATCAACAAAGAAGTACCTCCAGCACAAAAACCACGATATTCGGAATTAGGAGGCTCGTTTTGGTTATAAACCAACTGCATACTCACTTTATGTCCAGCTGCATCATTTGTTAGCTTGGAAGTAGTCAATAAAGGAAGGTGGATCGTATACTGACTTGATCTATATCCAATATGTTGGGTATTGTTCATGACCTGGACGATGAGATCTCTCAGGCCTTCCTGAGCTTTCCCGAGTTCGATGCTCTTGCTGGGCCGACTTGATGTGGACGTAGCAACGTGGATGCCAGTGACATTCTCGCTGTATGTAAAACTCATTGTGAAGGCTTCAAGGAGATGTTCGGGTGTAACTTCCTTATGGTACAGGGAGAGCTGGAGTTTCGCTAGACACTTGTCATTCACTGCCGCGGCCACGCCAAATTCCTAAAGCATGTCAGCGACATCTGCCTTGTCGACCCAAATAAATACAAATACCAGCCAATCAAGTAACTTTTCAACTCCAGGATGGCCTGAACCCCGAACAACAGAGTTGAATGATATGATATCTCTGCTTGTATTGTTCGGGTTGAAGTTTGCAGGCACGTTGGAACCCTTCATAAACATCTCATAACTCGAGCCTTTGATTGACGCGTCGTACACTCGTGTCTGGTAGACATTGCTCGGGAAGAACTGTCTGCAAGTGGCATGGCGTTAGCAGTGTTAATGGCAGAACTTGCTCAACATACCTTGCGAAGACATATTGACTAATCTAAGAACAATTAATCAGCAGATAGTAGAGTATGCAGCGGGGCTTCGGGGGACAAGGTACTCACAGCGACATTGATACCGATTTTGACAAGCTCGAAACTATGCTGCTGAGTGAGGAGAACATCCTGTATGGGCTTCGCAGATTCAACTGCAGCCACGGCTTTGCCCTTCGGTTTTGGAGCGGGCTTTGGAACTGGTTTGGGAACAGCTTTGATGGCAGGCTGAAGTTGTGGCATTCCTTTGGCAGGACGCATGAGCAGCCTGGGTCCCATAGTGAAGAACGAGTTTCTGTACAGAGCTCAAATGGCCTTTAATCCGAAAAAGTTGACTTCGCTTGGTGTTGGCAGTGAAGTATGGCCGTACAATATATCATCCACATGTGCCAAAGTCTGAATTATTAAGAGATGACTGAGGTTGGGTTGAGGATAGGTTGAAATAAAAAGAATTGACAGAGAACTCAAACTTGAGATATCATAGGGTGAGATGTAAAGTAGGTACTGAGGGGAGATGGCACAGGACGAGGGGAAGTGGGACCAAGAGAACGGTAGCGACATTTAAGGTAGGTATTTTAAGAAAGTATTCTTCACTTTCAAATTTTCACCACGTGAAATCCTTTGATCGCCTCATTGCCTCTGTGGTCAGGATAACATCCAGTTCCACAAAGATACTGCTTATGAGGCCAAACATGGCCATTTTGGGAGACAAGAGTAGAGAAACCGAAGAGGGGACAAGTCCGGTGGAGTATCTCGACATCTGCTCCTGGTGGTGTTTGAACGGTTATTTGATGCACCTTGGGTGGCTGTTCCAACACTGGATACCTCCGTCAAACATGATGAATGACACAGAGTCTCGAATTTCCTTACCTCTAAGCAGTAGTTCTTTTGTGAGCCTTTCGAGGATGAGCTGTAAGTCAATCGAGGTCGCTGGCGGCATGCAATGCTATGACTGCAAGGTATCCGTCCGGGAAAGCATTTGGCGAGACCCAAGAGAGCAATATGTCATGAATCAAGTATTAATCGAGGGTCGCCATACACAAAGAACCTCTTTCGTGTTTATGGAAGCAGAACGCTTTTCATACTGTACGACTTATACAGCAGCATGAGGAGTGTCCAGGACGCTCATCTAAATATTCCCGGCGACCTCGGAACGGCCGACGCTCTTTCTTCTAGTCGATCATCGACATTCCGTCTTCAAGCCGCAAAGATGACCACTGCATAAAGGGGTGACTTTCTCCTTATAGCATAAGTGCTTACTACTTCCTGTATGTCTACCTTTTTCTAATGCCAAAACCTCCGTGAAGATGCGAAACCAGTGGCAACACAAACGACCAGCGACGTTCAACACCCAGATACTGCGGCAAATTCCAAGGCTGGTAAGAGATCGAAAGACCAGTTAAACCTGCACAGTACTGTGATTTCTTGGGGAAGAGAAAACAACTGGGTGGAGGCATAGAAACAATCCCACGGCCGGGTTCCTCGTTCCTCCGTAAGATACAAAGTAGATTGTAGCCTTTACCTATTTATTATCTTAAATTCTTTCCTCCTTCGGATGACATGACATTGCCCTGTACTCGATCGAGCACATGTGTACGTACTGTGCGCTTGTAAGCTCATCGCATGCTCATTGATCAACGCTAATTCTGAGCGGGATAGCCGACAACTTTGGGAATTCTCCACCTCCACTTTCCTAACGCTGGCGATGAATGTATTTCACACCACCATTCACTCAGATCATTTCCTCTGTAAAACCGTTTTTCCTTTCTTATTCTAATACCCCTCGAACTTTGTCCAACGCTATCATCCCGCCTCGCAAATCCGCCCGCTTCCATTTCCACATCGCCTTCAATCCGAACCCACATAGTGTGTTTGCACGAACATTTACCTACCCATCCCCCGCCACGCGCACGATACTTTTTTACAGACCTGGGATCTTTGGGCTATACTATGGTTGTCGGTCTCGTGGGTTTATAGGGGTCGAATAAAGGTTGCGGAAAACTTCGCGTGTCACCAGCCTCGTGTCAAAACGCGTTTAAGGTGAAAAGAGAGGGGCCAGTCAGCATTTTGTCCTGACCTTCCGTGGCCATCTACTTCACACAAACCCGGGCTCATTTCATCTTTCGCAATGGATCCGCCAAACAGACCTCACAGTAAACGACGGGTGGCCTCGACACAAACATCCCAAGAGCCTGCCAGCCCGAAATTCGTGCCTGATACCTCCCCAAGTCCGTTTATCTCGAATGGGAAAATGCTACAACATAGCGTGGAGACTCGACGTCCTCGCTCAAGCCATACTGTCTCTCTCGGGTGGGAAGACGCAGAAGATGCGGTTCAACGCACCTCGAGGCTACAAGTTGAGCTCGCGGACTGCATAGAAACAAAAACCGTCACAACTACAACTACAACTAAGAGATCCTACCCGCCACTCCTCTTCCAGAGCCCACGATCACTCGACTCCCTCGATGCGAAAGAATATCCGCTCGCACTGAAGCCGACGCCGCCGGAGCTTGCTAAATTCTCGTATGAGGTTAACGGACAGCGGATTGATTTTGGGGAGGATGACTTCCGGAGCGTCGTGCGCGAGGTTTGACTAGCTCCATATATAATGTTTGCACATCTTAGGCTAACTTCTGGGTATTAACAGAATGCGAAGAGCTCCCCTCTCTCCAAATCTTACCTGCCCTTCCCAGACCAAGTCGAGGGTGATAAATGGGAACGATCGAGCAAACAAGATGGTGCAACGAATGATACCAAGAAGGCGTTGAAAACGATAAGCCCGTCTAATCATCGCCATAGATCTCCGATACAGAGTGCCTCAAGACCAAGTAGCTCGAAGATATCCGAACTCCGTAAAGGCCACTCGAGGGACACGCTTCAAGAAAGTCGACGTCGCAATTTAGCGCTGGGAATAAGCCTGTCCGATCTCCCTGCCACTCCCGATTTGTCAGAAGTAGAGTCTTCTAGAGAATTCCCACGGCCACAAGCATCTCGATTATTCGCCAGCTCATATACACCGCAGTCAGGTCTCAGTCAGAACGATTCCTTCGAGGACCCAGCCAGCCCGTTACAGGCTGCTAGTCGAGAGACATTTAATAGTGCTGTTGCTACACCACCCGTTGCGGAATCAGACCTTGAGCTTTCTGAATTACCGGATACAAATTTTATTGAAGGACAGCGCCCTCATGTAAATACGGCAGCTGCTCAAAATGCTAGTCTGCCAAGTCCAGGGCTTTCCCCAACGTTCACTTCGGCAGAATTACAGGCCGACGATATGTTCCCTGATGCTCCTACCGGATTTGACAACGTTGATAATGTAGTGAGCTCGCCTGCTGACAGTCAGGACATCGACGAATTTACACTCCGCGTACCCAAAGCAAGAGCCGCCAATATGCGGCTCCGACGCCCGTCTGCAGGCATTCACGCCCAATTCTCTACGGTCATGGAAATCGGTTCAATGTTGGAAACTTTTGATTCAATGCCCAATGAACTGAAGACCCTTATGATGTATCAACTGAGCCGGAGATGTTCCAAGAAAACTCTTCGAGCTGTGGCAAACTTCGTCAACCCTGCCCTTAAGTGCGATTTCCTCGACGAACTTCCGACAGAATTAAGCCTTCATATTCTGAGCTACCTGGATCACCGAGACTTGTGCCGTGCTGCACAGGTATCTAAGCGATGGAGGAACGTCATCGACTCGAATGAAACAGGATGGAAAGAGCTATTCGATCGTGATGGATTCGTGCTTCAAGCTGGCGAGCTTGAACGGGCGATACACCAGGGCTGGGCGTGGCAGGATCCTTACGGACCAGACGGCTATGAGATGGATCTAAGTGTGAAGGACACCACCAAATCGGTCGACGGGGAACCTTCTGTCGCTGGATCTAGCAGAAATGATTCGACGAGGAGACCACGAATTGTCAGCAAGCGAAAGCGACCAACCGTGAGCACGGGTTCGGAGCGTGTGAAGCGAAGAGCTACGGGTAACGATTTCTCTGCAAGGGCACAGGAGCTCGTTGCTAAATATCCGCACACTGCAAGATATCACAAATCTGAGGGCCCCATGAGCGCTGCCAGTGCTGCTGCGTTGGCAGTTCCTGATCCTCAAATTGGTCTGCCAGAGTTGCGAAAACTGCACCTCTTTAAATCTTTGTACCGTCGTCACTATTTCCTCCGCCACAGCTGGACGAACCGTAAGGTTGAACCGCATCACATGGCATTCAAGGCCCACCCAGCTCATGTTATTACATGTCTTCAATTCGACGACGAGAAAATTCTGACTGGTAGTGATGATACTTGTATTCATGTCTACGATACAAAAACTGGGGCACTACGTCAAAAGCTTGAGGGACACGACGGAGGTGTCTGGGCCCTACAGTATGAAGGAAATGTTCTCGTTTCTGGTTCAACTGACCGTTCGGTTCGAGTTTGGGACATTGAGAAGGGACTTTGTACCCAAGTCTTCCACGGACACACTTCCACGGTGAGATGTTTACAGATTCTTATGCCTACGGAGGCAGGCAAAACTATGAGTGGAAAGCCTATCATGGTTCCCGAAAAACCACTTATCATCACTGGCTCTCGAGATTCCCAATTGCGCGTTTGGAGACTCCCAGAGCAGGGAGATAAGCGATATATTCAAACGGGCCCACCAGCGAACGACGCCGACTGTCCTTATTTTGTCCGCGTCTTAGCCGGTCATACACACTCTGTACGTGCTATTGCAGCACACCAAGATACATTGGTCAGTGGTAGTTATGACTCCAGCGTAAGAGTATGGAAAATTTCTACTGGGGAGGTTCTTCACCGACTACTAGGACACAATGCAAAAGTTTACAGTGTCGTACTAGATCACAAACGCAACCGATGCATCAGTGGCTCTATGGATACATTCGTTAAGGTGTGGTCGCTCGAGACTGGTTCATGTCTCTTCACACTTGAAGGACACACATCTTTGGTTGGTCTTTTGGATCTACGTGATGATCGTCTTGTTTCGGCTGCTGCTGACTCAACACTGAGAATCTGGGACCCCGAGAGTGGTGTATGTAAGAGTACTTTAAGTGCTCATACCGGAGCAATCACTTGCTTTCAGCATGATGGACAGAAAGTAATTTCTGGATCTGATCGTACGCTGAAGATGTGGGATGTCAAGACTGGCGAGTGCATCAAAGACTTGTTGGCTGATCTGAGCGGTGTATGGCAAGTCAAATTTGATGAGCGCAGGTGCGTAGCTGCGGTCCAGAGGGACAATTTTACATATGTTGAGGTAAGTTACCATGTCCATAACACGGTCATGTGCTGTTGATTAACAAATTGTGCAGGTCCTTGATTTTGGCGCATCTCGCGATGGCGTTCCAGTGTCGGAACGTGGTCACCGTATTCTTCTCCCAGGGAATGATGAAACCGATAGGATTGTCGCTGTAGACGACGATGTGGCGGGGTGAATGAGTGTACGAATTGAAACGTCTAATGAAATTGATTATGGGGATTTGTTGACTCGAACGTCCGCCATTGCAGCTCAATGGGGCGTTCAGAAGCAGAGCTTACGACGGTACTATAGCATGGCTTCTGCAATTCTCCCTTTGCATCATATTCTACATCTTCTCGTCTCCCTCAGTTCATACTGAGGTTATCTACGGGCGTTTTTGGACTGATGGATTATATTTCAGGGCATTTCATGCATAGCGAGGGATTCTTTGCTTATTTCTTGCTAAACGGTGTTTTTTACCTATTTATTGGTGGGGTTATGAAATAACAGTCGCAATCGGTGTCGAAGGCGGGTATTCCCCTGTGTGAGATATTCTAGCTTGGGGTACATCTACTTTCTTACTTCTGCTTTTGGGGGATCACTTTTATGACGGATATACCAATTCTTGAGAGGAATACGCAATGGATTTGCTGGACGTAAATATGTGCTTATTGATGAGCAGAGGAGCAGTTGCTTAGGCCAGCCGAGCGGGGCGGAAATATATAAATAAGAACAAATTAGCTTGAAACAATCCAACGGCTAGGTGCATAGTGTGAATGTAACATATGGTCTAAGGTCTTAGGAGAACCCCTGGGTGCTAGACCAAGACTGGGAGGGAGGACGTGACGGCAAGCTCTCATAGGGCTAGTGGTGTTGCTTTCTTACACGTTTGATGGCTGTTCTAACGACCTCAGATTCCCATTCTTGACCAGATTATGCCTCGAGGCTCAGCATTGTTATTGTTTCAATAGGAAGGCAGTGCACGTCATTCTTAGTGATCTGAACAGGCTTAGCTTGGCCATTACAAATATCTACCTGTACATCACCAACAATACGCTGCATTCAAAGTCAGATAAAGAAGATCTGCAGCAATACGAGGTGCACGGATTGGTGGCCTCGGTAAGCAGATCGTGGCTATGGCGAGACTACGCGGCATCCACAACCTTATGGTGCAAGCGAATCCTTTCTCGTCCATCAACAGCGAAGGTTAGCCGGGAGATTGTCAAGTCTACATTCTGCCTTGTCCAATTGCGACTCGTTGTTACGTACCAACACAATGTCTTGTAAGTTTTGTGTGGTAGCCCCAGTTTCACGTACATTGGATAACATCCTATGCCTTAGCGGTCCTATGTTGGATCCTATGTTGGTTGCCTAGAGGACACCAGCAATTGCTTGGATTTTTTATCTTAAGTATCTGCTCAGTTGCATAGAATACTCTTGTTGTTTCTGTCAAAATAATACGCGTCAAATCTTCAATCCAGAGAAATCCACGAGCACTCAAGCTTTCATCATGGGCTCACCAGGCTACCAACCTCTCCCAAGGGAGTCCACAGACAGCGAACGCATGCCCCTCAACCCTCCCGCCTTCCCCAGTGAATTCAGACGTGGAGGGCGAACCTGCCGTTTCACCATCAACTATGTCCTCATTCTCCGCATCATAAACTTCGCTTTCGCCCTCCCGGCCTTCATTCTCTTCGTCCGAGAAGCGTACGGCCCGGACTTCATCCCAGCCCAAGTCTTCCTCATGTTCGGCATCATCTTCAACACCTTCCGCATCCTCCACACCTTCATCTCCTCAGTGCTCCATGTCGACATCGAGATCAGCTGCGGTACTTGGAGGAAGACTTTATCTGTCAAACCCAATGGAGCTTTGGCGACTCATGTCATCGACGCCTTGCTTGCGATGACTCTTATGATCACAATGATTGTGGGGGTAACGCAAAATTATGATACTTGGCGTGTGGTTCCTTCGATTGTACTTTCTTTCATAACTATGTAAGTCTGGCTCAAAGCCTAAAATGCGGGTGATATCACGTCTGACATTGTTGTGTAATAGGGGTCTCCAATATATCATCGCTCTCCCAATCAAAAACCCGACCTTCAATGTTGGGTTCACGTTTCTTAAGGAGCAGGGTGGTGTGATGCTGCAGTATCGTGATGATGAATTCAGTGCTCCTGCTGTGGCCGAAGAATCGCAGCCCCCACAAACTGCGGAAGACTTGGTGTAAGGTATCTCTCACAATGAGAGTGGATGGGCAGTGGCCTCTTTGGGAAGTGATCAAAGTTCGTATTGCAACACTTTCCAAGTGGCTATGATCTTCGATACCGTCCGCCCTCTTTTCCATGACGTTAAACGGACTTTATAGATGTCTAATCTGTCAAATCATTATGATCACTACGATTTGAACGAGTTACATGCATGATAGATGAAAGGCATAGCTGAACGGTACTCTGTCTCAAGATATATACATCTTCTTAGCTGTACGAAATTGTTATCTTGCTTATATAAAATCTAAATACATACATCCATTTGAAAAGAAGGTGTCAGGGGCGAAACTTTTGCACAGAATACAACCATCCATCATCATCCGTCACCATTGCCCATATCTCATAAAATCTATCCGTCTATCCATCCATATTTTTTTAACCTGTCCGTCCTCTCACATTTCCTACCTCCTTCCTGCCCTCTCCCATAAATCTCGCGAACTCAACACTGTGCCAATCATTGTGGCAATACCCACAACCCCCGGGTCCGTCGGTATCCAACCCGTAACCGCACCGGGGACGAAAAGATCCGCGGCATCGGCGACGATTCTTAACACACTACCTTTAATCTTCGATCTCTTCTCCCACTGTCTCTTGGTTTTTTCCTTCGAACTGGCGGTTGATGATTTCTCCGATGTTCGTGATTTGCTAGTAGCTGCGGTTTGAGAGCTGCTAAAGCAGATATACCAAAGTTCGTAGAGTTCGCCGAAGATGGAGACAACTAGTGCGTAGAACCAGAACTTGTTGCCTTCGACGAGGAGGAATTCTGCCCAGGGAGAGGTGTAGACGCCCATCATGTCCAGCTGGGGTGAGTGTGTTAGTACTCTTACGCACTGCATTGGATCTGAGCCACGCTAGATACAACTTACAATGGTCAAACTTTCAACTGCATAGATGATTTAGCGACGGTTGCGTTGATGGTTGAGATGAATAGAACTTACGTAGCAAATAGGCACCCATGAACCCGGACTTCCCCACACCGATCAACATCCTCAATCCACTGTCGTACTTGAAGATATCCCATGCCTTCTCAAAACGTCCCACGAAGTTGAAGAAACGTAAATACCGTCTTCCTATACATCAATGATGATTAGCACACATCCTCACCGCTAAATTTGACCCCTCCAACCCCTCCTCACCCAAACCCACCAACCCCAACTTCATCCCCCATCGCCCAATCCTCAAAGCACACAGATTCCCGCACAGAAAAACTTACCCAAAGCCAATTCCCCTCTAGCTTTCCCCAATCCCTCCTGTACATCCGCGAACAAATCCCCTTTTCCTTTCCCCGCCCACCCCCGAACCCACTTCGTTCTCGATCGTGTCTTTCCTCTCCCCATCAATAACGTGTCTAGCAACAACGGGTAAAAAGCCAAGGTTTGGCATAGCCCTTGAATGAACCGGAGGGTTCTTTCTAGACCGGCTTTAAGGATGCAATGTCAGTTTGTGTGTGGATATGTACGTACGTCACGTGAAATGAGGGGGCTGGGAAGAAAATGGGAATGACATAGCGACAGGAAGGGATTGAGAGCGTTTGAAGACATGACAAAACCACTATTGAAAGGAAGAGGAAGGACATACCAGCATCGGAAGCGAACCTAACAGTCTGCTTAAACAAAGCCATCACATCAAAATTCCCCCCAACAATCCCAAAAATCGATGCTATCGGCAGCGCCCTGAAACTCAATTTCTTGTAAAACTTCTTAGCTGAGCGCACAAACGAGGACTGTGATTGAGGCATCTTATTATTTCATACCGTGTGAGTAGAAGAGAGATCTTTCTAGAGAGTGGCCGTGGTGGTTGTTTTTGTACTCTTTGTACAAGTTTTCTTTATTTTCGTTCCGTCAAAGAGTTGAGGTGGCATGCATGCATTATTAGTCGCTTAGCTAGGGATATCCATCATTAGTGCCTCTCGAAATATATGCGTACTCAGGGATTTCCAATGGCGGTGTGGTTTCATGATACGTGCAACATAAGTTCGGCCATATTATCTAATGAAGACGTAGATGGTGTTAACGTCACGAGATTTGATGTGATAGGTTGAGTTAACTTTAAGAATTGCTTGTGATCAAAAAAGCACCTTTGCTGAATCTCAATAAATACATTTACAGCAGCGCCTATTAACAAGCTATCCGAACCCGCCCCAAGTCTATTGTCCAGGTGCAATGAGTTTTCCTTGCCTTAAAGCATCGTTAGACCAACCACCAGCCAAAGCCGAACCTCCATTCTTCTCAGCATATGACTTCATCCTTGCCTCCAACTCCGGTCTGAAATGTCTGATCAAACCTTGAATAGGCCAGGCAAAAGCCTCTCCAAGAGCTGCACATAATCATTAGCAAAATTTCCATACAGTTGAGTAGACTAATACATACCACAGATAGTGTGACCCTCAACTTGTTTTGTGAGCTCTTGCAGCATATCAATCTCACGTTCTCTACCTTGTCCCTTTTCAAATCTTTGCATGATTTGCTCAGTCCACTTGCTACCCTCTCTGCAAGGTGTGCATTGACCGCAAGATTCGTGTCGGTAGAAGTGACTCAATCTTGAAATGGCACGAACGACGTCCGTGCTCTTGTCCATCACAATGACGGCTGCCGTACCAAGACCAGACTGGCTGTCTTTCAAGGCGTCGAAGTCCATAAGTTGGTCGTCGCAGATGCTCTTAGGCAGAATAGGCGTAGAAGATCCTCCAGGAATGACAGCCTTAAGATTGTCCCACCCTCCACGGACACCACCACAGTGTTTGTCAATAAGTTCTCTAAGGGGAATGCTCATCTCTTCCTCGACAGTACATGGATTATTGACGTGGCCAGAGATACAGAAGAGCTTGGTACCTGCGTTACGTTCACGACCGAACGAGGCGAACCAGCTTCCTCCTCTTCTGCAGATGGTTGGTGCAACAGCGATTGTCTCGACGTTGGCCACGGTTGATGGACATCCGAAAAGACCGACAGAGGCAGGGAACGGCGGCTTTAAACGCGGCTTTCCAGGCTTGCCCTCAAGAGACTCAATCAAGGATGTTTCTTCACCACATACGTATGCTCCCATTCCACGATGAACGTAGACATCGAAATCGTAACCGCTACCGCAAGCATTCTTTCCGATAAGTCCATCCGCATATGCTTCTTGAATGGCGCGCTGTAAAACGGTGGCTTCGTGGTAGAACTCGCCACGGATGTAGATATATGCTGCAGTGCAGTTCATGGCTCGGCCGGCAACCAGACATCCTTCGATAAGCTTGTGGGGGTCCTTGCGCATAATTTCACGATCCTTGCAGGTTCCAGGCTCGCCCTCATCTGCGTTCACGACAAGATATCTCGGCTTGTTGTCCTTGTCCCAGTCTTGGAAGTTCATGAAAGACTACGACTAGTCAGCTTGTGAAACATGCACCGTGGGATATTTTGAACATACCCATTTCATTCCAGAAGGGAAACCAGCACCACCACGTCCTCTCAAACCGGAAGCCTTGATTTCAGCGATAATCTACCGACAAAGTCAACCCTCTTGCTTAGAAACATGAGCCTCGGTCTTTGACCTACCCATTCGTGGCCCTTCAGAAGGATCTCCTTCGTCTTGTGCCAGTCGCCATACTTTTTCGCACTTGCCAAATCCGCACCATGATGACCGTATAAATTCTGAAATATTCTGTCTTGGTCCTTTAAGCCACCCCAGTGTGTCTTCTTTGGCGGAGGTGGTGCATCCTGAAGAGTGGCAAGTCCTCTAGTCTGTTGTGTGGAAGAAACCGTCGTCGGCAATCGTGCGGCGGCAGTGACAGAAGGTAGAACGCGGGCGGATAGGGAAGATACTGCCTTTGCAGACGGCGCGTGTCGCGATAACATGTTGGATATGCGATTGTGCTCAATTGAGCGGAGTTGTGGAGTGGAGAGTCTCGGAATGGGGGGTGTCGAGGTTAATGAATATTTCAGAGTAGTTCAAGTCATCATCGAATAGTGAAACTCTGATTGGCTCAAGCGACAAAGCTTCAAAATGGTGGCGATAGCCGAGAACTTTGATTCGTAGCGCGCATCTCGACATGCTCTCTACCCGGAATATTCCTTTGGATGTGAATAGTTGCAGTATCTTAGAGCCTGATGATTACCTGCTGTACTGGGAGTACTCTGTCTTGAGCTCGGAGAGACTATTGCAGACATCTTGAGTGTAAGCGACAGAGCGTCGAGCTTGTCCATGTCGATATCGACTTTGCTACAAACTCAGAGACAACAAGCACTTACCATACTGCTAATGACATCTGCAGGTAGAGTACAGTTTAGTCACAGACAGCTTTACATTTC
This sequence comes from Rutstroemia sp. NJR-2017a BVV2, assembly GCA_002946415.1. Lineage (NCBI taxonomy): Eukaryota > Fungi > Ascomycota > Leotiomycetes > Helotiales > Rutstroemiaceae > Rutstroemia > Rutstroemia sp. NJR-2017a BVV2. Next base: position 60,380 of record NJPS01000042.1, on the reverse strand, counting down.
TCGACCATCCCACCGTACGAAACTCACTTGGTGATTGCTCCTCCATCTACCATTATAATTCCACAGCCTCAACTCTTCGAATCCACCATGTCGTCCAATAAACGCAGTTCTATGCTCCCACCACCTCCCAAACCTCCCACCAGTCTCTCCTCAAGCGTCACTATACCTGATCATGCCTCCCTCATCGGCACCAATCTGATCACTATCCACTCGCATACTGTTCTCCACCCACGCGCGAAATTGAATAGCAGTTTTGCGCCCATCACAATCGGGAGCCAATGTATAATCAGCGAGCGAAGCTCAGTCGGCATGCTACATTTTCCCTCTGCAGAACAAGCTGCTGGTGTTGTAATGGAAAACTATGTCGTTGTTGAAGTGGGGGCCGTGGTAGAGGCAAGTAGGATTGGGGAGGGGACTATCATCGAGGTTAATGCGAAGGTCGGAAGGGGGGCTGTTCTAGGAAAGGTAAGCCACTGTGTTGATTCTAAATGCCATGTGTAGTCATGCTAATTAGTCCATGCAGCATTGCAAGATTGGGCCATTATGTGAAGTTGCAGAAGACGAGGTCATTCCAGATTACACGGTAATATATGGAGATGGACTGCGTAGAATAGACAAAAGTGGCGTGGAGGATCTCAAAATTAAGATGGTTGGAAGACAGGCGGAAGTGCTGCGGAAGCTCATACCTAGCAATTTGGCCAAGTATCAATGATTAATAGCAGCATGTTGTATTTTCCAGATATTCCTTGACCCCAAATCCTAGTCATTAATTGCAAGTAAATTCGTACATGTTTTCCACAAACTCCTGCAAATCACTTCTGCTTATTCTAATACACGAAGGCCATGCCATGGCTATGCAACCCTATTATATGATACATGCAAGTAAAAATCTTTCTACCTGATTAGTTTGGCCCGCCACCTCTTGGACGCTTTCCACCGTTGCCCTGCTGTCCGCCATCTGGAACTGGTCTTTTGATCCCTGACTGTGCATTAGGACTAAAGCTGGGTGCATTCGCATTCATGCCACCCCTTTGACCTCCAGCATTACCTCGTCCTCTACCTGCACCACCACCACGTGCTTGATAGGGTATACCACGTCCGGCTCCTCGAATAGCACCCCCTCCACGCATCTGTGGTAGACGGGACTGGTTTCCAGCTTGTGGTGCCTAGTAGATGTTAGAAGAATACTACATACATTCTTGAAGGGTAACTTACGGATGGTATGTTACTGACTGGCAATCCAGACGCTCCGTTGGTAGGTTGTTGCATGCTAGGAGTCTGTGGTCGCGCTTGTGGGATGCTACTTTTCACAGGCTCAACCTTGACCTCTGCATTTTCGTTGCCTGCCGGTGTGCCGTTAAACTGTGGCACTGGGGCATTAGCGATTGCAGTTTCGGCCGGCTGGGTTGCAGCAGGTGAGTCGGCAGCCACTGCGGCAGGCGGTGCAGAGGTTGATATAGGTACAATAGGTGCAGCAGGTGCAGCAGGTGCAGTAGGTGCGGCAGGTGCGGCAACTGGAGCCGGAGGTGGTTTTGCATTTTTCGCAACCTCCCACACCTCGCTAACAGCCTTTTCAGGAGTCTCTCGAGCAGCAGTTTCAACCACCACTATCTTAGCATTTGCCATCTTGAATCTATTCTCCGTCATGTTAAGTTTCAGGGATGTTTTCTTCTCTGCCATTATGACCGCTTGCGCTTGAGCATGTTCGGCCTTTTGCTGGGCTTCGGTCATCGCGGCCTCCGTCTTCTTCTCCACCTCTGCAATTTTCTCAGCTAAGGTCTTCGCTTGCTCTTCTTTAAGTTTCTGAGCTTCGATATCAAGCTTCTTCTTCAGGTTATTAGCAAGAATGCTCTTGACAGTTGGATTAGTAGACAAAAGATGCCGAACTTGTTCATCGTTAAGGTTTGTGCCATCGACAACAGCAGCAGCTTTACTAGGTGTCCCTGGAGGGGCTGGCGCGGAGGTCTCCTCCGATTTTGTGGCTGGTTGCGACGGTGTGGCGGCTGTTGACTCAGTAGGCTTATTCTCTGCAAGCCATATCTGTTTCTCTTGCTCCAGCTTCAACTTGAAGTCTGCCTCAAGCTGAGCTTTCATAGTTTCCTTGGATTCGCTAAGCTTTTTATTTAGGGCCGCCTTCATTTTCTCTGAGCGCAATTTTAGTGTTGCATCCATCGTAGCTTCAATCTCCTTCGCCTTGTCATCCCGCTCCTTCGCCATAGCCTCAGCGGCAATAATTCGAGCCTCTAATGCCCTCTTCTCGTCATCCGAAAGCGTGCTCTTTGGTCGCTCGTCAATCTGGCCATCTTCAGTTCCGTCATCCATTGTTGTGTCGGATGGCTGGGCCTTCTGCAATGATCTTGCTTCCGCAGCTTCAGCGATAGCACGATCCCGCTCAGCGTTCGCTGCCTCAAGCTGCTGTTTGAGTTGAGTGATTTGTTCTTGCAGGGCTTGCTTTTCCTGCACCAATTGATCACGCTCTTTGCGAAGCTCAGCGAGTTGTGAGTTGAGCGCCTCGTTGTTGTCCGAACCAGTAGCTGGAGGCGCGGGAGAAGCTTGTGGAGCGGGAACAGATTGAGTAGCGTTTTCCAATGCTTGATCACGCTGTGATTTGACGTCGTCAAGTTCTTGCTGTAGACTCGCGAGCCTAGCTTCTGCCGCATCCTTCTCCTGGGTCACAGTTTGGATTTGCTCTTGCAAAGAAGTAAGCTGTTCTTGAAGAGCATCTCTTTGTGAGATAGCAGCATCTCTCTCTGCGGCTCTGTCCTTGTTCTCCTTGGTCATCTTGCGATCTCTATCCTTTGCTTGATCGATCAATCTTTGTCGGCTTGTCTGCCATTGTGTTTTCTCACTCTGCATGGCACTCTCCAATGCCTCAAGCTTTTCTTTCAATGGCTGCTGGCCTTCAAGAAGAGCATCTCTCTCGCCTCGTAGGCTCTCAATCGTCTCCTTCAATTGCTCCATTTCGGCAGGATCAATTCTGTTGTACTTCGAAAGAATGTCCTGGTTGCGTTTCTGCCAGCGGTCGCGGTCTTCCTGCAGCAAATGCATCTCGCCCTCCATAGTCTCCTTACTATGCTCGAGTTCTCGAACCTTGGTTTCCAGCGGTTGAATTTGGGCTACGAGCTCTTCTACACGCTTAGTCTTGTCGGCAAGCTGAGATTGAGCTTGGCGCGCCTCATTACGCAAGGTTATGCTGCTTTCTCGGAAGAGGTTGAGCTCATTCAGCTTCTCCATAAGATCTTTATGAGCAACTGAGCTCCGACCACCATCAGCGTGGGAACGTCTCTCCTGCTCAAGCTTTAACCTGCTCTCGTCTAGTTGTGATTGAGCATATTCGAGTTGCTGCTGCAAGCGTTTGGCTTCCTGGATCTTAAGTTCATATTGAACCTCAATAATTTCCTTCTCACGTCTCAAAAATGTATTGAGCTCCCTAAGTCCCTCTGCGTTACGGTCAGTTGCAACGTCAGCATTGGGCGAACCAGCTTCTGATGCATCTGCAGCCGAGGAACGGCTTTGCTGGAGAGCTGTGATTTGTGCTCCAACATTCTCCAGTTGCTGATGCAAAAGCTTGTTTTGTGCGTTCACGTCATCACGCCTGGTCCTTAACTCGCTCAATTCTCGCTCAAATTGTTCCCGCTGCTCCTCCCAAGAGGCCTCATTCTGGCTAAGGGTGACCCTTGCAGATTCTGCTTCCGCCTTCAATGCTGCTGATTCGGATTTGAGCTGGTTGAATTCGACGCGTAGAGTTTGAACGAGTTTAGCAGCCTCGGCATGTTTGACAAGCTCGTTCTCGTAATCTTGTTGAGCTTTGGTGGCTATTGCTGCCTGAGCACGAAGATCTTGTTGGTGGAATTGAGCGGCTGTCGCGTGCTTCTCTTCTTCATCCTTCAAGCGTGAGATTTCGGCTTCAAGGACTGCTCTTTGCTCTTCAGCCATCCTAGCAACCTCGCCTTGGTCATTGCGGAGTTTGGTCAACTCGTTGTTTGAGTTTGTGAGCTCGGTGGCAATATCTTCCGCCCTTTGCTCAAGCTCGCGAATCTTGGCATCCTTCTCTGCAATTACCCTGTCCATCTCCTCACGGTATTCATCCTGTGTCGCATTCAGACTTTGCAGCTCCTCTTCCGATGATTGACTGATAGCCTTGTACTGCTCTACCTGACTCTTAGCACTTTCCAGCTCCGATTTTGCTAGCTCCAGATCTCTCTTCAACTCAGATACTTCAATGGCTAGTTCTTGTTCCCGAGTAAGAGAGTCGCCCTCTCCATTGGCATCATTGTCGACAGTGTTTTCCGTAGCGGTGCCAGGTCTTGGCGTAGGTCTCGGTTGTAGGACCTCAACACGTTCCTCCGCGCTCTTTAGCTCAATGATGAGTTCATCCACTCGAGCCTGCAAGTGATCACGAGTAGTTTTTGCTGCGACTAGTTCTTCTCTAGCTTGGCTAAGGTTTGTTGCTAGCTCGTCAATTCGCTTTTGGTTTTGTTGGGAGTCATACTCTTTTCGCAGTTGTGCCTTTTTGTTTTCCTCAACTTCGTCATTGAGTCGTCGCTTTGTGGAATTAAGCTCCGTCTCCAATTTTTCGACCTGAGTTTGAAGTCGGCGTCGCGTCTCGGATTCGGAAAGATCACGCTCATTTTGCAGTGTTTGCTGGTTGGCAATGAGTGTATTCAATCTGCTCCGTTCGTTCGCTAGGTTCTCATTGTCCTGGCTGAGTCGATCTTGTATATCCTTCCAGAGCTTCTTTTCTGCTTTAAGGTTGGCATTTTCGTTCCGCATACTCTCAACCAAGCTCTTGGCCTCGATCAGATCCTCGGCCACCTGCTGAGTTCGCAAATCTTGTTTAGCTGCCGCTTCAGAGAGAATTTGAGAACGTTTCTGTAATTCGCTGTTCTCGTTCTGTAGTAAGGTGTAGTTGGAGTGAAGCATTTCATAGCGTTCGTTGGCGAGCGTCAATTGACTGATTATCTTCGAGATCTCTGCTTGTAGCGCAGCTTTCTCTGATGACAACCGCTCTGCCTGTTCTTTTAATGTTCGCCTGTCAACGGTCTGCTCTTCGCGATACTGGTCGAAATGAGCCTGTAATTCGCGCAGAAGAGCTGCATAATTGGCGTTGTCCTTCTGGCCAGCATTTTCAGTACTAGACATTATACCGTTACCATTTCCATCCACGGACTGACCGAACATAGACGCAAGATCGGAATTAGGTGGTAGCTGTCCTCGGTGCTGAAGCATGCGACGGAACATGTCTCTCTCTTTAATATAGCTCTCTGACCGGGTAATCATTGACTTCAGCTCATCCTTGTAGTTCTCAATCTGAGTTTGGAGATGTTGGACTTCTTCGTGGTCTTTGGCAGCTTGGTGCTTTGCTGCCAACGCCTCCTCACTCTCCATCTGTGCACCCAATTGCCTTGTAATCTTAAGCAATTCTTGATTCTTCTCTTGCAGTTCGCTGATGCTCCGGAAAACAGTAAGTCTCTGGCTTATCAAACGGTCTGTATCTGTCATTCCTTCCAAAGATTCTTCGCTAATTTCTCCCCTGGCTAGACGCTCAAGCTGTGCTCGTTCCGCAGCACTCAATGCAGACAGACCTCTTTCTCTCGCATCGAGATCGCAGAGAAGCATTTTGATCTGAGCGCTCAAGTCTCTAAGTTGTTGTCGCAAAATGTTCGCCTCTGCCTGTGCTGTCGATGCTTCACTTTCTGCCTTCCTAACATCTTTCTTTGCTCTATCGCGTTCCTTGCTAGTTTGGTCAACGAACTTCGACATCTCTACCACTTCTTGTTGCAAACGCTCATGCTCAGCCTGCATCTCTTCTATCTCAGGTTGTTTAGCTTCAAGACCCTGCATCAACTCTTCCATCTCGGCCGCGAGTCTTTCGCTTCGTCGTCTTTCCGTGGCCAATTGACCTTTGACTTTGTACAATTCGTCAATGGCCTGAGTAGCCGTAATAGCAGACTTGCTCCGCAGGGACCCAGGTGTGCCAAATTGAGCCGGAGACCCAGCTCTGCCCATCACAGAACCATTAAGTCCTTGTCTTGGAGTGGAGGGAATGGATCCAGGGCGTGGTTGTGCTGATCCAAGTGCTTCAAGTCGATCAATCTCGGCCTCGAGTTCAGCAATTCGATGCTCTGCCTGTTCCCTGTCTTGTCGTTCCGCCTCAGCCTCTTGCTGACATCTGCCAATTTGGTCAGCAGCATCGTCTTTAGCCTTCTCTAGTTCTGCTTCGACTTCCTTTAGCCTATGCTTGTGTGTTTCAGTTTGCTGAGCTTGCAACTCTGCAAGACGACGAGCACTTTCAAGTTCCTGACGGAAACCTTCTTCTGTCTTTGCGGCGGCTTCTTGGAGTTGTTGGATTTTCTGAAGTGAGTCCTCTGCCTTCTTCTGCACCTCATCGAGTCTTGTTCGAAGAGCCTGTTCAGTGCGTTTCAGGGCTTCTAAGTTTGAGTTGGATTCCTCATTCAACCGCTGAAGCTCGGCGATTCTGGCACCTTTCTCTTTTCTGAACTTCAACGCCTCGGCACTCTTTGTTTTCAGCTCATTTTCAAACCACTCGTTGTTCCTCTTGGCAAGTTCGAGTTCCTGCTTCAACGATTGTTCTCTGAATTTTGCGCTAGAAGCGGCTGAATTGGCATTCTGGGCGGACTGTTGCAGAGAGGTGATTTGTTGACTGAGTTCCAAGGCCTTTTGATGTTGTTTCTGTAAGTCTTGCGAGAGAGCGTCGTTAGCTGAAGACTTTGCCTCGATGACCGCTAAGGTATCACGATTTGAAGATTCGAGGGTCGCAATTCGAGCTTTCAAGCTTTCCAAGTTAGAGTTGGATGTAGACGAAGCCGACTTCAGATTTTGAAGCTCGCTTTCAAGTGATGATCGTAAATTCTCTTCAGTTAGATGTTAATGGATTGAATGCAAAGTCAAAAAACAACAAAGGATCTTTACCTTCTCCATTCAGCTTCGTACGAAGCTCTTCAACAGTCTTCTGCGCTTTTTCCACACTTGATCGAAGACCTTCTATCCGTGTCTCAGAACTTCTGACGGCGTTCTCCAGTTCAATATCAACTCGTAGCTTGTCAGCGATCAACTCGTCATGTTCGTGTGCCTTTGCTGTAACGGCCTCAAGAACCCCTCGAACCAGCTCCGCTGTGGGCGTATCGATGACCGCGGTCAGAGTCTGCTGAGGTATGCTCAGATACGCCGATAGATAGTCGACATCCAGAACAGCAGTCGCCATGGTTGATACGTTCCTCCAGGCGCGTCGTAACTATATCTCGTGGTTGACCATCGATGGAGGCTATGACCGCGCTTGCTTCGTAAAACTAAAAGTTGTGAAGCGACAAAGAAAGCTTCGATCTGGATCAACAACTATCAATTCAGTTTCGTTCTAAGTTGTAATATTAGTCGCATAAGCGTAAGAAAGACTGAAAGGTGAGTGGTCTTGATATGTCGTTGACGAAAACACCTGCGACGTTCTAGTTCGCGGTATTCGTGATTTAGGAATAGATTCTTTGAAGCTGCTTTCAGAAGGTATTATTGCTGACTAATATCTAGAAACGTTAAATTAGTTGATCGCAGAGGAAGCTCGGGCCATCGTAAACGCGCTTCAAGGTGTTAGCATTACTCCGGCCTCACTTCACCAATTCCTTTGTCTGAATGTTCGGGTTGCCTATTCCTGCCTTGACATAAACCACAATCTTTAAATCAGTTTCATACAATTTTACACGACGAAAAAATCTTCAAAGCTGCTCTGCGACCCTCTATAGCAGCAAATACCTGAGATTTACTTGCGCTGCTGCGTCATTGGCGACAACAAGTTACATTGAATCGCATCAAGCATACATCGGTCCCTCACTCCTCTATCCTTATCCCATCCCCAACTACAAAATCGACATACCGACGACGACGAGTAGTCGAATACTGCTACAATAATCCAATCGCCCACAAACATGCCTTCATATCTTGAAAAGCAGCAGGAGGCTTTTCGGAACAGCGTCATATCTACATCGGCCAAAGTTTCAAACAAACGAACACTTGCAGCACCTGCATCCGCCCCATCTCCAGCTCCCTCGAATACCTCAAACACTTCGAAGACCGATAATAAAGACACTTCGAAGAGGAAGAGAGAGCCCACGAACGTAGTATATTCTCAACCTGCCGTTACCGGTTACGGAAACTATGCCTTCACGCAGGTTACCTATGTCATCGAATTCCTAAAGAAGAAGGATGAGCCAAAAAAATTTCGAGAAATCCTAGAATATTTAAGTCAGGTTCATGTCGATGAGGCCCAGAAGCAGCTCATTGCTAAAATTCTCCGCAAGCACGAATCGGTTCAGTGGATTCCTGATCCTCAGCTGAAGACTCAGACCTGGGATTCAGGCACATTCAAGCATCGCCCACTGATCAATGTTCGTACCAAGGCTGAACTGATATCATTCCTACAAAGCAAACCGGATGCTAGAGGCGTAGCTGTCAAGGAGTTGAAGGACGGATGGCCAGACTGTGAAGAGGCGATCAATGAGTTGGAGGAGCAGCATAAAATTCTTGTTACGAGGACAAAGAAGGACAACCATGCAAGAATGGTCTGGATCAACGACCCTACCTTGATTCACCCCATCGAGCCGGAATTTCAGGTTATGTGGCATAAAATCAGTCCTGAGCTACCAAGCGTGGATGATCTTGTCCGCAAACTTCTGGATGCAGGCCAAAAGCCAGCTAGCGAAGATCCGAGCAAGCGTGTCAAGGCAGCACCAAAGCCAAAGGAGAAGAAAAGAAAGGCACCAAGAAAGGGTGGTCGTACCACGAACACACACATGCAGCACCTACTCAACGATTATTCACACATGAAGCGCTGAAGTGGGTTGGTGGATTGCTTGCATATCTCTGCCGTTGTATCAATAAGAAAGTGGCGTTTGGGGGCACATTTGAATTTTCGTATTCAGCGTAGGCGCTAAGGTTTGGTTTGGAAGATTGGCACCTAGAATGGTTGTAGTGAACGAGAGCGAAATCAGGAACGCGCTGTGGATGAAAGGAATATCGATATGGTCTGATAGTCGAACTCTCATGCAAATTCGAGGACCTAGTTGCGTGTGTAGCATTCTCCTGAGTTTCTCATAAACTATACACGTGAAGGGTGACGAAATCGCGTCGCAGAAACTAGTAAAGACGCCATTTCAAGCGAGCTCCGGAGGAAGAAGCAGGTTGGCCCATCTCCGCAATCGACCAAAATTGCCTCGGATTGATTTCTAATCCGACATCAAGCATTTCTAATCTGCATCGGTGATAAGTAATCATATATTTTCCTACCTCTGCTTGTTGATTCTCAGAATATCTCCACTTAATTTTCTCTTGATCGATCCCAAATTTTGCTGATATATCGTCCGTCATCTCTCTGTTTTGGTGCTTGTTTATGTTTCGTCCGACACTTCGCAAAATGACACAATTTGATATAGCTATTGTGAGCGACACTGTATGCCCTTGGTGCTATGTAGGGAAGCAGAAGCTCGAGCAAGGAATCCGCGCATACAAAGAACGTCATCCTGACTCGAATGACACTTTTAACATTTCATGGCATCCGTTCTACCTAGATCCAGAGGCGCCCAAAGTAGGTGAGTAGTCAACTTCCAATATATCCAGTAACTTCCGCAATTTTAATTAAAAAAATCTGAATAGGAGTGGACAAACTGGCCTGGTATAACGCCAAAATGGGAGAAGAACGAGCGAGCGCATCTATCGCACGCCTCACAGAGGTCGGAAAGAGCGTAGGCATTAACTTCAGTTATGGAGGAAAGATAGGTGCTACGAGAGACAGCCACAGAATCGTTCAATTGGGGAAGACAAAATCGCTAGCCACGCAAAATAAAGTCATAGAGTCGCTTTTCAAATCGTATTTCGAGGAAGAGGGGGATCCCACCAGTCATGAAGTGCTACGGAATGTGGCAGTGAGAGCGGGACTGGATGAGAAGGAGGTTGACGAGTGGTTGAATAGCGACAAGGGAGGCGCGGAGGTGGATAAGGAAGTCGAGGAGGCAAAGAGGAATTTTATCAGCGGAGTGCCGAATTTCACAGTTCAGGGAAAATATGAAGTTGGAGGAGCACAGGATCCGGGTGTGTTTTTGCGGTTGTTTGAAAAGATTAAGGAAACTGAGGGAGCATCGCGTGTTTAAGGGGCACTGGGGGACGCATGGACAAAAAGCTTGCATGATTACTATTGGTGTAAAGGCGCATGTATGGAGCTCGTCGTTCGGGTTCAACACTCAACTTCTTCGGGATTGTAACACCCCTCGTATCCTTTCTTATTCTCGGCGTAGCATGCTCGCATGACAATGAGTTGGATTCTTACTCGGATTTGGTCTTGTGCTCTTTCCTTAGTCTTTTGATTAAAGTCTCCGCAAGAAGTTCGGCGGTTGATGGGTTGTACAAGAGAGGAGCAAGGGGGATGTCAGAGTCCTGGTTGTTGAATTCCAAGCACCAGCTCTGCGTGGTTTCTTTGAAGAACCTCTTGTGCATTTATGAGCTTATGAGCTTGAAGGATGATGCGCAGGAAAGTCTTCCATAAGAATTCTAGATCACACCCGAGAACTTTAATATATTGTTGTCCGTAGATCGAGTGGGGACATACGGAATTCACGGGGAAATTGCATCAAGGATTGCACTGGCATTGTTCTTGCTAGAAGCACTGTGCATATTCACCATACTACGAAGTATAGGATTGTATGATTGTTTCGAGCTGAGTGTCACACATATCTATCAATCACAATCAAATCACCAAAACTAATAACCACTTCATTTGGATGTTTGAAAGGTTAATATTTCCCATATAGAACCTCAACCTAAAACCTAGCAGGATATCAACTACTTATGAAACGACTTGACCTTCTCCATCTCATCCCAACTTCCCATGAAGATCCCAGACCTATCATGAATACTCTCTGGCACCACCTCCATCATTCTCTCCATCTTACTGTTAAGTGCTTGGCCACCGGCTACGAAACAATTAGTCTTTGGACAAGCAAAACAAGGAGTTTGGAAAACTTACCGTTCTCGAAAACCATAGCCATAGGCGCACACTCATACAAAATTCTCAATTTACCCTTCGGGCTTTTCTTGTCCGCAGGGTATGCGAAAATCCCTCCATACAACAATGTTCGGTATGCATCCGCCACCATACTTCCGATATATCTGGCGCTGTAAGGCTTGCCTCCCTCTGATTCTGGATATTTCAATGAGTTGAAATAGTTTTTGGTGGTTTCCTCCCAGTAGAGCGAGTTACCCTCGTTGACCGAGTAGATGGCACGCTTCTTAGGCAGGACCATGTTTGGATGTGTGAGAATGAATTCACCAAGCGCAGTATCCATTGTGAAACCATTGACATTTCCACCCTTCATTGTGATAACCAGTTGTGCCGAAGCACCGTACATGGTGAATCCAGCAGCAATGAGCTCGGTTCCGGGTTTCAGCAAATCTTCTTTTGTGCCGGTTGAGCCTTCTGCCAGCTTGTGAATTCCGAAAATAGTACCAACAGATACTCCGGCATCGAGATTGGAGGAACCGTCAATAGGATCGCATGCAACGGCATATCGAGCTCCCTTGTTTTCTGGGAAGAAAATAGCTTCTTCCTCTTCTTCGGAGACAAGAACGGCGCATTTGCCGGAAGACTTCATGGCAGCAATGAAGAGGTCATTGCCAATCACGTCTAGTTTCTTTTGGTCATCTCCGGTGGTATTGCTCGAACCTGCGAGACCGGTAAGGTTGATGAGGGAAGCTCGTCGGATGTAGTATGCTATCGATTTGAAGGAGAATTGAAGGGCGTGGCAAAGGAGTCTGGGCCCGGGTCAGTACGGCCTGAAAGGCTAGAAACAAACAGTTGGAGAGCAAGAATTACATACGTGAAATCTCCGGTTGCTTCCTTGTGCTTTGATTGCTCCTCAGTAAGGAATCGAGTGAGTGTGACAATGTCAGTGTTGATGTGCTCAGTTGAGCCTTGGTCTCCGCCTGCAGTCATAATGAAGGTATAAATGAGTAAATGTCAAAGTTGGGAATGAAGCGGGGGAAATAAGGAACTATAAAGAAGGTATCGTGTGGTTGTTATGGTATGTTGGAACCTCGGGTCTACGCGGGATTGATTCCGGAAGCTATTATCTTGTCCCTTCGCGGGGTTTTGTAACGAAGCAACGGAAGGTCTGGATTGTCTGGTAACTTCAATTACAAACAGGCTGAATAATCAAATGCGATATAACAGAAGTAACAGAAAGAAGGGAGAGTCAGAGGGAAATAAGTACTTGACCTTTTCTGATATCATAGCTACCTTCATCGGATCTGCGTATAAGCACAGCTCTTTTCCCAACTACGTGACTCCTTGCGGAGACGTCTTTCATCACAAGCTCCACCACATGTTTGAGCCCCGCAATATTCAGTGGTGCCCCGCGGTGCTGACACGTTCCTGCGGAGGAAGTGCACCCTCACACTCGAAGGCAGAACGATGATTTTCCGGTTGCACATTAAGATAACAATTCCCATTGCAATGCAATTTTAAGGCGGGTTTTCTCGATGCGTAAATTTCCGGCTTCGGACGGATATGTCGTATTTCATTCCACCACCAGAATATTTTTCCTTCATCTGAGGGCTGGCCAATCGTCACATGCTCATTTTTAAGCTGGACGCAGCTCCGCAATTCCATGAAATACTCCACCGAAATGGGCAGAGCGGGCGGCGAGAGTTTACCGGCGGTAAGAAAGCGATCGGCCTGAGGTTGGAACTGCCGAAAACTACGGTAACGTGAGAAGGGAGATGAAAAGCTCGATAAACCTTAGGCAGGAACCGTGATTACCTAAGTAGTGCTCTGGCGCGCAAAGGCTTAGCGCCCCACAAGAGGAAAATTTCTTGAGCTACAAAACTTCAATTTTCTCAACTTCTCATATTTAATCCAACATCATCTCTTGCAATGTAGCAAATCCGCAACAAAACTCGGCTCCTGCGAGCTGAGTGTGCAATTTGCAACTTCAATGGTAAGTGAAGCTTTTCAATTCCTCTTCATACTCATCTATGTGATGACAAAACAACAACCGCAAACTAGAGTCTTTGACCTTTCGGGGCATGAAACTTTTGTATCACGTCAGTCTGATATAGATATCAATCATATTGTGTAGAGCGCATCTCTTTACCCTCGAGACTTGCTAACAATAAGGATAGATACCGGTACTGCGAAACTGCAATGCCTTGAATCTCCATCAACTTCTCTTCCTACGAACTGTAAGCTCCCTCCATCTCCTTCATATACATTTTCTTTTTGCGATGATGATCAGTTTGTGCTTTGCACGCTGGAAATTACCGACTGAGATCTACGATCTTTGAAGTCAAAAAAGGCTGTAACTGAGTAAAATTTAAAGATTCTTCAAAATGATTGAAACCATTTCAATTAGATTGATGCTGACCACTTCTCAAGTCCAGTAGAACCTGAAACCATAAAGGTACGACACCATCTCCCTTCACAACACCCAGCACCGCACAACTGCAAAATGATGAATTGGCACTGGGCTCCGACAGTCCCAAAATGGGGCTGGTTTTGATGGATAAGCCATTTTGCGGCAGGCCTAGAAAACCTCGCCCACTGATTACATTCAATCAATGGATATCGCTGTGTTACGTGTCAGGAAATGGTTCTGACTGAAATCACAGCTGGTCATCATTAGATGAGCCATATTTGCAAGTCCTGTGTCTGCATTGCTGGTCACATGCTGCCATTCAGAATGCTGCTCCGAAAGGTACAAAGAATTTCTTTCTCTATTTTTCAACCTTTTATGATGAGCAAATTTAGATGACGAGTCTGATCCGGGTAACCGTTGCTGACACCATCAAAAATAACCATTCATGCCTTCTGAATTCGTTATAAAAGAAAACTTTTCTGTTAGCTCTAGCAAGGCATGTGCTAACATTTTATCCAGATTTTCCAAGCAGTCATTCGACCGTGTGTAATCCATCATCTTTTGGTATGAATACCTTTTCCCTCAACTTTTCAGCACTTCAGCACACCTTAAGCATTCTGATGACATCGACCGACAAATGACAAGCATATGTCCAAGCCTTACGGTGGTGACGAGACTGTCTTAACTGAATATGCTCTCACTACTACCTTACGTTGATATGCTTCCACGTTCATTACTAATTAGTCCACCTTAAGTTTTTTGTCTGGCGTTTCGTCTCTCCATGGAGGTGTCGAAATATTACCCATTGATACCATGATCATTTGTACATGGATCCAACCTTCAGGTATGTTTGAACGTCACTATCTTTTATCCCCCCCCCCCCTTAACATGATGATCAATATTTATCACGACGGTCAACATAGCCACAAGTTGGTATTGATGAGACTGCCTTTGACAAGGCTGTAGATCTGACATTTTTTCTTTCTCTTCTTGTCTTTTATAGTTCTGCTGTCTATCTATGAAACTTGCACTGACAACATGAAGATCATAGGTTGAATGCATAGTCTCCCACCTCTGTGGTGATAGCTATCGTTCCATGCCGTTGCAGTATATGCAAATATGGTGTCGAATTTTCATTGCTGTCCCATGACTTGTCATGGGCGTGAAGAAGATTCTTGATTTGTCACTCTGACGGGCAACGTTTACTGCCGTTGTCCCATGGGTGCACGTAGCAGTGGAGTGGTGCAATTATTCCTGTCATTTGCCTGTTCCTTTCGTTCTGCTCGTGCATACTGAGGCTGTTTCTCATCATTAAAGAGACTGATATCTCGAGGCTCAATCGCCGTCCCCATTCATATACAATGTAGCTACGTTCACACAAGGCAGGGTTTTCATCGTGGTTTTCGATCAATAACTATATCATTTGACTGCAGCACATCTGTCTCTCCCTTCCTTCCAATCACCTTCTGTCTGTATAATGCGCCGGCAATGCAATGCAAACCATTCACATTCATATACGCCCCATACCATTCATCATCTGCCCGCGTCCATCCATTATCCATCATCTCTTCCTCAATGCCCATATCCATGCCCGTCACTCCAAAATTGCATCACTAATCCCTTTCACATCCATACATCTCCAAGACTATGATAAAACAAGAAAACGCCGAGGTGAAATAACTTTTTCTTCTTCTGGTCGTAAATAGATGCACCGCTGCGCTCCCTTCTTTCCCGCCTTCTGTCAAATTATGTCGATGATATGTACGTATGACACTGTATGATATGACCGAACTCGAAACGGAGAAGAAGAAGAGAGAGAAAAATGAAGAAAAGTTCAAAACAAAGACAACAAGAAGAAAAACATGATGGGTATAATGCATACATGCGAAATGCAAAATGTGAAAAATGCCAACCCCACCCAGACCAAACGAAAAACCAAAATTTTCTCAATAAAGGGTAAGAAAAGAAGGAAAGTAAAAAGTAGAACGACAATATCAAAGCAGGCCCAACAGCCTGTACTCTACTCTACTGTACTTTGCCAGAGCTTGGGTATATTATACTGTACATACAATCGATGGTCTTATGTTCGCCGATGTACCGCCACTTTATCTAAGGCACCATCTCGCGAGAGATGGGCTGGAGGTTTGTGTGTTGGGTATTATGTGATGTAGATAGCGTCTGTCTGTCTGTCTGTTCGGGTGGACATGCAATGTATCTGATCTGTGTATGGCGGAGTCTGGTTCTGCGGTTTGTGCAATGTGATGGGACGAGACGCGAAGAAATCCGTCTTTTTCAACTGCAGAAATCACAAATTTCAAGCGAAGAAGTAAGAGAATGCCAAAGAACCACAAATGGAGGATATCAAAAACACAACGCTGAATTGCGAGGAAGGTATCCCGGATGACTTCTTGGTGGGACTGGGCGTAGCAGTCGCGGTGAACAGTCCGGTGAGCACTTGTGTCGTCGTCGTAACTGATGCACTTCCTGCGCTGCCGGATCCGGATGGTGTGGGTGTGCTTGTAGGCGCGCTGTAATCGGAAGATGCGCTGTACAGTACGCCGTCGATCACGACTCCTTTCCCTTCAATGATCATGTTCTTTTCGTCCTCGGTGCATGTGTCGGGAATACTGCGTATGTAACAGGTGGAAGAGGGGGAGGAAGGTAAACTCGCGGTATGAGTGGCGTTAAGAGGGCCAGAGGTGTTATACGTGGATAGATTAATGGTCGCTCCTGTTGACAGAGAAGTGCCCATTATGATTCGAGCGAAGACTTGGAAAGCAGTTTCCGGTTGATAGGCTGGGACGCTATGTCCAGCGTCGTAGATGCGGCTGAATGAGAAGTTGCCGAACTGTCGTACGACGCCTCCAATGTATGAATTATTAGTGATGATGGGCGCATATCCAGCGGCGGGGAACTTGGATGCATAGTCGGAAGAAGCTTGTGCTGCCACGGCGAGAGAGATAGCTTCACCACCTAACCAATTGCAGATGTAGTCGCGATCACCGTACACTAGTCCCACGCGAATGCCAGCCTTCAAAAGAGCAGCTATTTCCGGCACGTAAGAGTGACGTTCGTAGTCTCCAGTAGATGTGAAAGCAGAAACGACTTGCAAATTAGTTTCGGTATAGTTGACTGGTGACCCAATGGCTGCTAAGAATTCGGCCGTGTTCAAGTATTCCAGATACGTACTTGGCGGAAAGGAGTCGGGCAAGAGGTGAGAGATGTCGTATACGCTACGACCAGCATCATAATACGGCTCCATCACGTTTGTTACGCAGCTGTTATACGCATTGGAGCAGGCACTATTAACGCTCGAGACATTGCCCAGGTTCGTGGGATCATGGCTAGTCACTGCACTGCGACATTGGGTAATGAGATCCTGACACCCCCCTGAAGCATAGAAGCTTGCAGTCGCGAGCTTGGCTCTTGTGGGATTGATAGCGGTTAAACCGAATGTATTGTTGACTGCCATATCAGGATAGTACGGCGCTTGTACCAGGTCGTCCACACAGCCATTGATGATTCCAAGGGACTTGAGCTTTATGTCAATGGTTCCCTTAGCAGAAAGCGTGCCGTTCGCGCGCTTCGCGTTCTGCTCCTCCCATATCGTCGCAAATGCAGGTCCGTACTTTCCACCGTAGCTTTCTGCAAAGAGGTGAACGCCCATGGTGGAACTATTGGTCGGCGCATACTGTGGAAAGGCACCGAGGAATCCTTGTAGCATGTGCCAAATGGCCATCCCTGCTATTTGGGTTGTGTTTGCTGTGTTGTTCACATTCAGTGAGCTGAACGTGCCGTTCAAGAACGTATCAGCAGGCTGAGAATTGGGCAGCGTCTGCTGTGGGGTGTAAAGATTGGAGGTGAGAAGATCCAATGAGCAGTTGGTAGGTGTATCATAGGAGAAGCCTACTTGATTGGGCTGAAGAAATTGTTAGCTTGCAGGAAAAATGAGAGCGCATGTCTGAATGTAAAGAAATTCCACGCATTAGAAGGCGTCAACCCTCGATAATCCAGATGGTTGGCAGATGCGCATTCGAGCGATTCTTGTCCAGCACGCGACTCTCCCCAAAATAGGCAACCAGACCGCTGTGCATTGTCAAATTGTTCACATACCTGATCAATGTAAAGGATATTCGACCCTCTGTCCCATCCCCAGTCTCTAGCCACCGTCCCAAACTTCCCCTGAGCCTCCTGAACAACTTCGCAAGGCCCATTTTCTGTGAACAGCCCGATCATAGAACTCGAACCAGGTCCGCCATTCAACCATATTGTTAATTGATCCGTGGGATCTCTCGCAGAGATGAACCAAAAGAATGTATTCGTCGCATAACTCCCCGGAATATTAACCCAACCCGTATATTGTTGTTGCGAATCGAAAACCGTCTTGCAAGTGCCTGTTGGCGGAGTTTTGTAAGATATAGTAATGTTCCCATCGACAGGAGATGTGATTCTCGTCAGGTTCGATACAGGTGGATATTGAGCGAATGCGAGGGGTAGCAGGACGGAAAGAAAGAGAGTGAAATGCATGATGGCCCGCGCATGTTTCGACCGTGATGTGAAGAAAGGGAATGAAAGGTCGATGGATGGGAGGGAGGTTCTCGTTCAAAGATGGCAATCCTGCGAGAATCCTGCGAAGAAAAGCATTGGTCCAAGACACCAAGCGACGTCTTCATGCAAGGTTATGTGCAACCTCGTATTATTTTTATGATTCCAACAGTTTGATTCTTTGTTGCGAGGTGTAGCCGATAAAGAGACCGTCACTTGAAGAAAAAACTCGGCCAATACGAGAGTACAGTACTTGCACATCGACGATCAATTCTGTCGTTTTTGAGTTTCCTATGCGTGGGCTAAGTTGGGTGAGATAATTACGAGTACAAGTACATAGGGTTACCATGGACGAAAAGCAACGGGAAATGGTTACATCTAGACTTTTCAGTGCCGGAACCAGTCTCCCTTTGCTTTCTGTTACGCTTCTTATTCGTTCTTTGCCGTCCATCCAGCAGCCCTTCACAGGCTAGAGTTACCTAAATGCTCGAGCTTTCCCCGCTTGCAACGGCTTTCCACAGCGTACCTGAACTTGTGGATTTGGGCTACCCGGAGGGTTATCGACGCCTGTTCTCCAGGAGTCCAGGGTATTGTACGAATCCGTTTGGCTGTCGAATCAGTACTTAGAACTTGGAAGTTGTTGACCCATAACAATAAATAGTCGATGATGACGCCTCGACTCTTTTTGCTATCGGGCTATGTCCCAGCCCCAGCTGCCAGCTGGTCAAACCAATAGGGCCATCTTCAAGATGTCAGTTTCTGTTCCGCCGCTATCCGCAAACTAATGTACCTATCGCTGTTTCGAAGTCCACTATTATGCACACTATCACACACCATTGCGAATGACATATCAGCCCTTTTAATAGAAGTGATTGCATGTGATCGATGCGAAGCAGGATGTGGCTTCACTTCACCAGTGCTGGTGAGCCATACCTTCTACTTTTCGACTTATAGCAAGCTAACCCATCTCATATCAAACAGCAATGTATTATCTGCACTCGGTGGCCGTATTATGCTCAACGTTGCGAGAAACGCGATGCTGCGTTTGGGGAGCTTGAGCAGCATAGTGGCACAGGTGACTATCTGGGGAGCGTAGCAAACTTGTCCTACAACGTCACGCATCGATCATAAAACCTCAGTATTCAGACCCATGGATAGGTATGTGGTACATTGAGCCTAAGATACAACAAGTGAAAGAAACAAAACGTATGTGTCTCACCACTAATTCACTCTCTCCAAACAACATTAAATAC
Source organism: Rutstroemia sp. NJR-2017a BVV2 (assembly GCA_002946415.1). NCBI lineage: Eukaryota > Fungi > Ascomycota > Leotiomycetes > Helotiales > Rutstroemiaceae > Rutstroemia > Rutstroemia sp. NJR-2017a BVV2. The sequence goes on along the minus strand of NJPS01000042.1, from coordinate 41,170 downwards.
CCCACTGCTGACACCAAAGGTCTATTAAGGTTCCATCACCAGCCTGCATCTCTGCCATCGCTCGACTCATCTTTACGCTATTAGTGGTGTAGAATTTGGGTTGAAGGGCGGCACCGCTCGCAGCCGTACTGGCCAAATGCTGAAAGAACGGGAGTATCTTGGTAGATGAAATTGCTTCCGCGTCAGACATGCTCTTGGGGTCTGTACGGGCCAGGCGGTCGACCCATTCGGCAAGTGTTACTATTCTGGTCGAGTCTCCAGCCGCTTGCGCAGCACCTCTACGAATATTCCCCACTCCGCCAAATGTGGATTGACGACGTTGAAGATCTTCAGCTGTTCATTATTAGTTTTAGATAGTCCTCTGGCTCTGGGCAACGTGAATCGAGTGCTCCACCTACATGGTACGGTGGAAAGCAGGAATAGAACTTCCCGTCCCCAGGAAAGTTAAACTGGTCTGCGTTCTGAGCTCGGCGGCCAACTGGAGTTGGCATATTTCTGTCATTGTCTGTGACAGCAAAAGTGCCGTGAGTTGGGGTCACAAGCTTGGGATTGCCTGTTCTGGTCAGATTTTCGTATTCCCGATGGTGTGGAAGAATCTATCTCTACCGGTTGAACCCGAAGAATGTAAGATGAGGCATGGCTCGTTTTGAATATCCTCAAATCTTTTATCGAATCGATAATGCTTTGTATCATTGCTCGTTTGGAGTATGTCGTCGAGTGACGGCACCACCGTTAGCATCAATTGAGGCAGGTTTTGTCTCAATGGCGCGACCGTTAAAGTAATCTCTTCAGCATAGAATAGCGCCTTGCAATCAGATCATGCTAGCATGCTTTGGTTCTGGATGATTTGGTTCCTTGGTGAGATGAACAGCATCTCGGTCGCCGTTAGCGTACTTGCGAATTCCCATATCTGGAGGTAAAAATGGCATTCATACCTTGTATCGGCATTTCACAGCCGCTAGAAATATCGCTGCATAGCGGATGTCTGCAGGTCCAAGGTACGCAATAGTGTCAAGCTTACTACTAATTCCGAACTTGTCCTCGAGCCACCATGATAGCGTATTCACGATGGCTGCCAGTTTTAACATGGTAATATCTTGGAATCCGCGCGACAGGTCTGTGGTGGACCTGGGTATGGATGCATACACCCTATCGGGCTCGAAGCGTGCATGGTAGTCAACCACTTGAGGAAGCAAGCGCTTTCCATACTCTATTGAATCGCCGTCCATGGCGTAAGGATGAGACTGTACAGTGCACAGTAGCCGTCAGCGAGCACCAGGTGGATCTTAGTCCATTGCAAATAGAGAACGATAAGAAGCTGGTAGTTTGTGTGCAGAGATCGCCTGATGAACTATATGGCATGTTCTCTGGGGCGTCTGGTTTTATCGACATACTGTGTTCATGATCACAAAAACACAGCGAATTAGCGAAGAGACTCTAATCCCAGTGTTCATGACAGCCACCACCAAGGTCGGAACCTTCGCCTCTAATTTGCGTCCGCACAATGTTGCCTTGGACTAAATTCTGCAAAGCTATCAAAAGTTCGTCCGCTTTGCCAAGCAAACTCACAGTAATAGGATGTGGGTCGGGCAAGGCCCTCGCCAATCCTGCCTACATTCATGGGCTTCTTTGGATTAGGGACTGAGACCCAGGAATACGGACCGAGAGTTGAGGTATATATAGTCCCAGCTTCTGGTCTTCGAGATGTACATCATCTTGCTCGGCATCAGAGGTTTACTCTTAGGTCAACGTGAAAATGAAAGCCTGCCCTAAATTATCGCTCTTTCTGGCTTTGGCCTGCGGCGCCCAATCCGCTTTATGCTCCTACTCCGAAAGCATTACTGGGTTCAACACTGTCAGCGACCATTTTGGCTCTCCGCCTTTAGGCAATGCAACTTACGACTATGTTGTCATTGGAGGCGGCACTGCAGGCCTCACCATAAGTGCTCGGCTAGCTCATGAGAACGCCGGGACTGTTGCAGTTATCGAAGCCGGTGGTTTCTATGAAATCGACAATAGCAACCGCTCCTCAGTCCCTGGTACTGCCGCATATTTCATAGGAACAGCCCCCCTTTTCAAGAATGCTCTTATTGATTGGGAGTACCAGACTGAACATTACTCTGTAAGCATTATTCTGTGAATTCCATGGATTCTACAATCACTAATGTAAGTTATCAGGGTCTTGGGGGACGCAGCATCTTGTACAACTTCGGGAAGACACTGGGAGGGGAGTGCTCGCAACTATATGATACATGACCGGTATTGTTTCACATGTCTTTTTTATGTGTTTTTGACTGACGTGTTGTACTTAGGGGATCGAAGGGTTCTTATCAGAAATGGGCAGATGACGTTGGAGACTCCAGCTACTCTTTTGATCAGTTTCTTCCATTCTTTAGGAAAAGTGTGCAGCTCGGCCTTCCAAATAACGCAGCTAGAGCTGCTAACCCATCAATCTATCCCAATGCCGGTGCTTATGGTACTACTGGGCCTCTCAAAGTTTCTTTTAGTAGCTGGGCAAATACTTTTGGGTCGTTCGCAAAACTGGCCCTAGCTGAACTTGGGTTGAAGGAGCTTCCTGACTTTGTCAGCGGCAATCTCTATGGGTATCAATATTCGTCACAGACAATTGACAGCACAACCCAGACTCGGAGCTCATCGGAAACATCTTATTTGAGATGGGCCATGTCTAGCAATTCACAACTGCAAGTTTACAAGTCGACCTTGGCGAAACGAATTCTCTTCGACTCGGACAAACGTGCCACTGGGGTTCTTGTCAACACCGCAGGAGCACAGTATAGCATCCTTGCCCAGAAAGAAGTTATTCTTTCTGCCGGTGCACATCGCTCCCCCCAGCTCCTCTTGGTTTCTGGGATCGGTCCGCAGGATACAGTACAGAACTTTGGGATTCCTGTGTTACCAAATCTTGCTGGAGTCGGCCAGAATTTATGGGTAAGAATCTCCTGTTTTTGAAGTATAGGATATGCGTTGACCTTTGGGAACAGGATCAACCATTCTTTGGGCCATCATACCCAGTGAGTATCACAACACATAGCTCTGTTGCAACCCCACAGTTTATGGCGCAGCAAATTGAGGCCTACCGAACCTCACGAACAGGATATCTCACCAATCCAGGCTCGGACTTCTTGGCGTGGGAAAATCTGCCGACTGATTTGCTGAACACCCTGAGCAACAAAACACGAAATGATCTCGCGACACAATTTCCTAAGGACTGGCCCACACTCCAACACACGTTTGCGGATGCTTACTACGGACCTGGTTATGACATGCTGATAGGTGCTCCAACTGATGGCCGGCAATACGTGTCGATCCTTCCTACGCTTGTAGCCACCTTCAGTCGCGGTAACATTACCATAAACAGCACTGATACGAGCGACAATCCTATCATTAGTCCAAACATGCTGTCTGATCCGCGTGATCAAGAAATTGCTGTTGCAGCGTTCAAACGGGCACGTCAAATGTTTACCACCAAGTCACTGAAAAGAATTCTCACAGGACCCGAATCATACTCTGGCATTGATGTTGCTTCCGACGCTGATATTCTATCGCACATCATGAAAACGACATGTCCGATCTGGCACGCCAGTAGCAGCTGTAAAATGGGGACGTCCAATGACTCAATGGCTGTCGTCGATTCTCAAGCTCGAGTCTTTGGTGTAACCGGCTTGAGGGTGGTCGACTCATCAGCTTTCCCGTTTCTAATCCCTGGTCACCCGCAAGCGACAGTTTGTGAGTTCTCTTCCCCATTCAATCATGCCACAGCACTTGGAATCAGGAGAGATTACTAACCGATCTTTCAACGTAGATGCGCTCGCCGAGAAGATAGCTGATGCCATTTTGCACCCGCGCCGGTAGAACGAAAAGCCCACCTTTACAAGTGCCCTCCGACGCCGAAGATCTGTTACTTAGAGACTAGATAGAAGCCCATAGATAGCAGATTATTAATCAAAGATGATGTATGCATACATCTTCATTACCTTGCAGCTTATCTTTCCTATCTTACATACAGTAACCCTGCGAGTCACTTTGAATCCAGGTCAGTTCCTCGTTTGGAAGATGCAAGAAATTACCAAAACTCTCTTCTAAAGCCTCTTCTGGAGCGCAACAAACTCGCAAAGGACTCATGAGTAAGACTACTGTCCATTCTCGAGTAGATCTTCGGCGTGCTACTGCACACGTGACTAGAAACTCAAAAGACAATCTGACTGCTAATCTTGTCTACGAAAAGAGGTACAAAGGTCACCAAACTATTTCACAACATCAATATCTATGGAATTGCCTATGTAGAACATGTTTAGTTTTTGGTTGACTGGGTACTAGTCTAACGATACCTAAGTGGCACATAGACTTTAATGCTAATCGACGTCACAAGCCTTTGATGAGATCGGCGGCTTTCTCTGCCACAGCATACACGGTTGCCATGATATTTCCACGTGGTATGAGCGGGAAAATACTTGCGTCAACTATACGCAGATTATCTGTACCATATACAACCAGCTTCTCATTTACGACCCCTCCCTTCTCACGCGGCAGCATCGAAGCTGAACCGCATGTATGATAGGTCGTGAGGGCGGTGTCAAGCACATACTTCTTTGCCCCTTCAAGATCTTTGATGTTGAAAGCATCAGGATGATTACGTTTACCGTTAGCCTTAAAGAAGGGCGAAAGTTCTTTGCTCTGTCGAAGCATCTCAAGTGTCTGTACATGTCTTGCCATGATCTCAAGGTCAACAGGGTTTGAAAAATATCCTGGATCGATGACAGGGACAGTATCGATATCAGCCGAGGATATATGTGTAGAACCACGGGAAAATGGATGCGACTGAGAGCAACCAAGACTAGCGAAATTCTCTGATAGAAGCTTTGTTCCAACAAAACTGGTACCGGCCTCGTGAAGGTTTGCTTGAGCAAGGAACATGAACCAAGCGGCAGAACACTCCTCCGGAGTCTCTATGATAGAACGTACGATATCGTAGTATTCGGTATCTTCTGGCTTTGGGGGGTATTTCTCGAGGAGTTCAGCTTGCAGCTTACGGCCCTCGGTATCAGAAAAATCCAAAACTGGCATAAAAGCATGTGATTGCATACCGCCAATAGTGAATGGACCAGCCTTGTGCTCTGTATATAGCTTCTGGGCCATCTGTAAGGCTTCTGGCTCTTGGCGCATCAGAGGATCGCCTGTCATAACTCCATCCGCAACTTCAAAACTGACTCCCGTCATCAGGTGGTCCTGTAGGTTCTCACCAACAGCGGGGTTGTTGATAAAGACTGGGATATTGTTTTTCTTGAGCAGTTCTTCGCCACCAATACCGGAAAGCTCAAGCAATTTGGGAGTGTTGAAGACTCCTGCGGCCAGAATTACTTCCTTCTTAGCAGAGAATGTCTTCATCTCTCCTTGAACGGAGGCTAACACTCCCGTTGCCTTCACGCCATTAGTGGTCTTGTCGAAAAGGATTTTGGAGGCTGTAGCTTCGGTGATCAGATGGAAGTTGGGTCTTTCGAGCGCAGGAATAGCATATGCAGACCCGGCGTAACTGCGTGTCTTGGAGACCGGATCAACGGTCGCGGTATTACTGTAACCGCCTATAGAATTGCCGGAGAAAGGATCTAAAAAGACATATATCAGATCAGAAACTAGAGAAGAACAAGACAAGTCTACATACCACCCGTCGTGATCTTGCCTAACCCTCGGAAGGTATCAATCCAAGCTTTACATAGAGGGTTTTGGAGGATACCGGGGAAGGAAACCTTTACAGGCCCGGATGTTCCACGATATTCCTCATTAATCCAGTCAATTCCGAGATGATCGAGGGTTTCTTGATCCTCAGGTGGCAAAAGTGTATAAGCCTTCTTCAGATATGGTGCGAGCTCAGCCCAATTCCAGCCTTTATTTCCGAATTTTTCCCACGCATTGATTTCGGCTTGCGATGGTGCGATGAAGGCCTGTCCGTTGAGCGCAGAGGAACCACCAAGGAGCTTTCCTTGGGGCTCCTTGATCGTACGGCCTTTCAAACCTGGCTTTAAGAAAGCGAATTAACTTTGAAATTCAGCATGGGGTTCCGGATTCTTACCTGGGGGATAGTATGATACTTCCAATCAACCTCCGAGCCCATGAGACTAGTCCAGAATGCTGGAACGTTGACTCGTGGGTCTTCACTGTGATTTCCTCCAGCCTCGAGAACAATAACATGGACATTTGGGTCTTCAGTCAAACGGTTCGCGACGACGAGACCGGATGTGCCTCCTCCGACCACGATGTAGTCGACAGTGGTAGTGGTAGTGTGGTTTGAGGATGCCATTATTTTTAAGAGATGCTAATGAGTGATGAGAACATACAGTAAAATCTCCAGGTACTAATAGCCCAAAGACAATGTGTGAAGACGGTGAATACCAGACAATCTCTCGGCCGAATTGATTATGGGAGAATTGTCGTACCAACCTGAGAACCAACCTGAGAACCAACCGGAGAACCAACCGGAGAACCAACCTATCTACCAACTTATCAAATTACCAACCTACCTAAATCCTAGTTCTTACAATGCAACATCTCAATATCACACATGGTAACATTGTCCCTATAGGGCTGTAGGAGATTTAGCTCCCACACACGTACCGTATGCTTATTTCCTAATTAGGCAATAGGGAGGCAAGCCATGCCGGCGCCACCCAACCTCGCTGGCGCTCTTGCCAATTACCTCTTGTTTCAGCGATTATATAATAAATTTCTACTACAAAGAATAAAAACCACTTACATAATACAAGAATCATTTGTACGGGAATCACCAAGAATCGAGGTAATGCCAGCGAGGTTGATGGCGCTAGCGAGTCCCATAGGCCTATATGTCTTCCCATGTGCATATATTCATCCCATAGACCTATTGAGTCGTGAATTACCACGCCACTCCCCAGCTGGACCGGTCGTTACAAGATATTCTGCTTAGGTGGCGTTGAAGAAAGATCCAGCACCGCTAGGACTACCGTCACGAGTTGAATACTGCAATGATTTTTTCTGTAGGATCAATCATAGGGAGTACCTATTTCTTAATTGTGCGGACGCTTTAGATGGTGGTTTTTTTTCTGGCTACATTATGTGCCTATGCTCGTTCTATATCATTGCAAGTTGGTACGATCTACATATCTCATCTCTTATTCACAATTCGTGCTCGCTCGTTGAGTAATGGAGGGGCAATCTACTGTATTCGGGCTTCTATCTAGTCTAAGTAACAGAGCTTCGGCGCGGGAGACTTGAAATGGGAAAACCGATGTATCAACTACCCTTGTGCCCGCCACACCAAATACCTCTACTACCACCTCTCCCTAGGGCAGAATAAACAGGCTGGTTTGGATAATCTATGGTAGCTGATTGTTGTTATCAAACGGATGTTCTAAAGGCCCTAAGACGTTGTTGGGGATCTTGTTGTCGGCCTGTTATTTCTGCACCGGAGAGCGTTCTCTTGCCCCTCCCCTGAGAATCGACAACAGCCATCGAGTCATCAGATCCGCTAGTAGATTGTCCCATGCCATGGAGTCGATGCCGGGATTGGTGCGGTAGGTTTCAAGTTGCTGCGTTAGGAACTCTGGGTTTAAGATTGAGCTGTGTGTGCGATACTGTGAATATGATGGCCCCAAGTGTGGTTGATCCTGTTCGTGTTAATCAAGGAATGTTTACCAATGATCCGAAGGGTGATAATTCTTACCCATGGGTTCTGGCCGACTCCAGCAAGGTTCGACAGCACTGGAATCCCAGGGCTTTGCAATACCTTTTGAGGCTCGCTCCCAGAGCCCAGGAGGAGTTGAGGAGAGCGACGAGCACCCGCAGATAAATGACCTCCATATTGGCCACGATGCTACAATGCTGTAGTAGAGTTGGCCATGGCAGACCAGGCAGAACATGGGTGCGGTATTGTATCGAATCCGGATAAGATGTATAATATAAGCGTACCACACCTAGCATGGAGGTTTACAGTTTCCGTGAGTTCTGGTATGATTTGAGGAGAGACGACAATGGAGGCAAAATTTCCAATCCCGTACCATTTTATGATAGTGAGAATTGCCTCTACAATGGGAGGTTTGCAGGAAAATGTGCCGCGCTTCAAGAGAAGGTGTGAGACTATGGCCGCAGGGAATGATAGGCGCTGAATGATTAGAAGAATTAGACATGCTAGTCGAAAGTACCAAGGAGAAGGCACTGGTGTTTCGATCTCTGGTGGTGGTGGATTTCCTGGATCCTCTGGCATAATGATGATAATATGTCAGTGATGAACTTGTTGACGTGCATCATAGACTTCATAGCTACCATAGCTTGGGGGCAATCCGTGTTCGTCCATTGCCTCTTTCCTCATCGTGCCTGTTGTTTGGAAGTGAAAAATGAAAGAAGAATATATTTTTGAAGTAAGAAATGAGAGAAGAATGAATGCAAATGTGCGAAAGTTTATAGAGTCCATCCATCTTCTTAAAGGGGTAGCATCGAGGTAGCGAGATCTAACAAAGTTTATGTCTCCGATGAACTCAGCGGCTTAGTCTTGTATGACGTGTATACCGATGAACAGGATTTAGCTAGATTTATCACCATTTGGTTCTGGGGCTTGCTTGCCCTCAATTTCTATTCGAAGTGCTGGTTGACGAGAGGAGGTAGAACCAGGCCAGATCGTATCCTGTGTGAGAACCGCTGAGCTTAGCTTTTGAGATCAGACGTTGTGGCATTATGAAAGAAGGCGCAGATCGGTCCTATATCTACTCGTCCAGTAGTCAGACGAGGCCTTGTACTGGCTAGTTCAAGCACGAGATAACCTCGGGCGAAGTGCATTGAGGCGAATGTAAAGTTCGCTGTAGATGAGCAGTTTGCGCAACCGATGTGGAACAGAGACCAAACAATGTGATAGCAATATGTGGGAAAAGCTCGAACAATACACCACCATGGTAAAGTAGTAAACGATTGTTCAATCGGTGCGTGTTGGCAACAGTGAAAAACTCAAGGAAAGTACCTCAGACGATACCATCTCCAACCTCCTGGTGCCCTCACGCTAGCGACGATCTTGACCAGTCTCTGCACTTTTGCTTGGAAGTGCAGGGAAGAAAACGGGAAGCGAGGAAGAAGGAAGGACCACTGGGCGCATCCATTGTAAGGTGTGGAAATGTTATTTTTTGGCCATTGCGGCTTTCATATCTAATTTTATGCTCGTTCGCCCATCACGTACCAGAATGTCCGTATCCAAACATGCCAATCTATCATATCAGTCTTGCAATCAACGCCATATCTTCTCATCCCCTCCCTACGAACTCCCATTCTGCTTCACCAACTTCCCCTCCTTTGCCTCCACGTATTTGACTAGATCCTCAATCGTACAGACCTTCAACCCCCACTTCTTCCCAAAAGCCAAACATCCATCCCTCCTCATCATCCCAGGCTCCTTCATCCGCGCCTCTCCCACTACCACCTCCCCGTCCTCCACCATCTCACAAATCACACCCACCGGCTGCTTCCCCGCCAGCCTGCAAAACTCCACCGCCGCCTCCGTATGTCCCGTCCTCTCCCTGATCCCGCCCTCCCGCGCCCTCAACGGGAATACATGGCCCGGTCTCCGGAAACTATCTTTCGTAGCATTTGGATCTGCAAGCGTACGACAAGTGAGCGCGCGGTCATGCGCGCTGATGCCCGTGCTAGTCAGTGGAGAGTTTGCATCGATTGAAATGGTATACGCGGTACGATTGGGATCTTCGTTTGAGGAAACCATTTGCGGGAGGTCGAACTTGGTGGTGAGAGATGGTGGGATGGGAGCGCAGATGAGGCCGGATGTGTGCCGGACCATGAAGGCCATTTTCTCGGGGGTCATGTCTTCGCCGGCTATTATTAGGTCGCCTTCATTTTCGCGGGAGAGGTCATCGAGGACTACGATGAATTCGCCGTTCTCTGGGAGGGGAGACATGAGTCAGTGGGATGAGAGGTTTTGGTGGTTGCGGGATTGGGAGGAAATGGGAATGGGAATGGGAGATTTGTAGCTTACTGAATGCTGCGATTGTCTCTTCTATTGAGTTAAACTCATGTGCTATGTCTGCGGAAGGCATTTTGAGTGAGTGGAAGTTGTGGTTGTATGAAGACGAAGAAGTCGAGTGGGATGAAGAAAAATGCCCCGCCTATGGCTGATCGATAGTGATGTAGATAATTAGCCTTTCAAAAGCACTTTCTGTCTTTCTTTTGAACAACAATGGAAGGAGCAGCAACACGAATTGGATTTCAGCTGAGGATGAGCGTCTTATTGTAACCGGACTCTATAAGCACAGATACGTACAGCTGTTAACCCGTGGTGACAGAGAATGAATACACCGAAGTCGTGCGATCCCGCAGAACTCCGGATACATTAAAACCAGGGACACCCTGCACCCATGTGCCACGAGCAACGACATTTGGGCTAAGTGCTGACCGAGGCTTACGGAAACCGATTAATTTTCATGTCAGCCAAAACGACTTTTTGCCCACGCTGTGTATCTCAACAAATCACCTTGGAGCATTGCTGAGTCAAGGGTCTTCTCTTAATCATCGATTACTGTACCTCAGCCTACTCAAACTACCTACCTCGCTGAAGGAAGGTGCGACCTACCTGCATACACACGGGGTGCATAAATCCCACCAGGCATAAACATGCCACCGGCCATCCTCCCTGTCCCGCTAAATCCGACCTCCCTCCGAAATATCAGCCTCCTCCTCCGAAGCGCTCCACGGTTCGTGCACAACCAATTGCAGTTCCGAAATCACAGCACGGGTTCCTCGGTCAATCCTACAGAGGTGTCGCATTTCAATGCCCTGGCGTCAACATGGTGGGATCCGCACGGGTCGTCGCGCCTGCTGCATCTGATGAACCCGCTGCGTCACGATTTCATACGAACCTGCCACGCCTCGCAGCCGGTACCGCCTCCTGCGAGCGGTCTGCGGTATCTGGATGTGGGATGTGGAGGCGGTATATTTGCGGAGAGCGCGGCGCGGCTGGGAAGTACGGGGAGTGTGACAGCTATTGATCCGTCGCCGGTGGTGCTGGATGTTGCGAAGGGACATGCGAGGAAAGATCCGGGGCTAAAGAATAAATTGACCTATCTGAATACATCGATTGAGGGACTGCCGCAGCCCAAGTCTCTCGAGCATCAGTATGATGTGTTGTCGCTATTCGAGGTGATCGAACATATTACATATCCGTCCGAGTTTCTCGACAAGTGCGCGCCGTTTGTGAAGCCGGGAGGATGGATCATTATGAGCACTATTGCGAGGACATGGACAAGCTGGTTGACGACGAAGGTGGTAGCGGAGGACATTGTAGGGATTGTGCCACGGGGAACCCATGATTGGGAGAAGTATATCAATGAGGACGAGTTGAGGGGGCATTTCTTGAGGGAAAGAGGGTGGAATAGCCCGATTGTTAGAGGGGTGGTGTATGTGCCCGGATTGGGTTGGAAGCAGGTTCCTGGAAGTGAAAAGGTGGGCAATTACTTCTTTGGTATCAGGAAGGATGAGGTATGAGTGTAGATCTAGGCTATTGGCGATTTGCGAGATCATCAGTTTACTCAAGTGCAACTGGTTGTTTTACCACCTCTGAAGGGTATGGTAGAATTACCATGCCTCAAAAGATGAGGCTTCTTAAGTGGAAGAGAGTTTGTGAGTCAGATTCTCTAACAAACTCTGGTCATATCAGCAAGCTACTACATCTCAAAATATTTCTAATGGTTTGCAACCATATGCGTTTCAAGTGGAATAAATGATGGGCAAAGGTCGTGATTTTGAATATGTTTTTCATTGGATATCTCTACATATATTTGTTTGTAATGTCCCAGCAAAATGCAGCAAACAAGCTACTTGGCCAGCAACCAAAGTTTCCCCGCCCAAAAAGCCCTTGCCTAACCACCCATTGCCAGACTTTCGTATTACATCGATGCCGCATCTAGCGGCAAGAAGGCTGCAACTAATTTCCCTGCGATGCCGCTGGAAAGTAGTGTAAACGTACAGGAAGGACCGAAAGAGAGGCAGAAAACCTATCCGCCTGATGTAGGCATTAAAAGTAAAAGAAAACAAATCAACATTGTGAGCAGCATCATGAGCGCTGCTTCGAACGTCCCGTAGTCTGCAAGCAAAGGTAAGGCCGTTGGGTCATCGTATCTCTATTGCATCCACAAGTAAAACCCACCCGAGAAAACCGCCAAAGCAAATGTAAGTTTGCGCTATAAATCAAATAGAACGCCAGTTTTTCAAGTTCTGAGAACCCTTGATGCAATGCTGCCATTCATTTCATTACGAAATCAGGGAGTGAGGAGAGTCGTAAGGTGTACAGGGGTATCAAACACAGTCCGCGAGGAAATTTGAGTTTGCGCAGGAAAAAAAGCCAACCAACGGTGTATAACATGATAAAGAATTCTGATCAATGTAGTCATTGAGCAGCAGTCCACATCTCGTTCATCCTCGGCTTCATGTCGTAAGTATCTGGCTCAGTGCTCTGAGGTCTTCGCATGTTTGAGTTGGGGTAGTACATCTGACCCATAGCAGCTGAAGATCCGTAGGGATCGGGATCTGGGTAAACATAGCCATTGCTTTGAGATGGAGAAGGCATGTTTGAAGGCGATTGCCAGCCCATGTTGGCCATATGAGGACTGCCATTTGCGCTCCCCGGTTGACGCTGCTCTACATTGGTAGGAGGCTCGAGGATATTTGGTGGCGGGCCGTAGCCAGTAGGATGCGAGGTAGGACGCATACCGTTGGTGAAAGCTGCACTGACAGGTGGAGCTTGACTGGGTACTCCAAAATCACCTCGGAGATGACCTGGTAACGAACTGTTGTTCATGTACTGATAATCACCAGGATGACGTTGCATTGCGCCCATTGGTGCCATTTCTGAACTTGGTGAAGCAGAAAGATTTCGCTGACCAGGTGAAGGGGTTGACATAGGAGATCCATTGTTAGAATAAGACTCCCCATCCGAACGTTGTCGACCTGAACGATTGTTTCCCGGGCGAGTTGCGAGTGCAGCGGCAGTTGCGGCAGCAGCTTCTTCAACAGTGCCAGTATGGTGATTTTGGTGTCTAGTCAAGGTCGTCCTACGGGTGAAAGTCTTTTGACAGTCGGCATAAGGGCACTTGTATGGGCGTTTCCCGGAATGAATGCGTCGATGTCTCGCGAGGGAGCTGGAATCACTGAATGGCTTCGGAAGTTTTAGTAAATGCTCTTCGTACGATGCAATGCTGTGCTTACCTTTGCACATCGTTCACAAGTATGTGGTTTCTCTCCAGTATGAACACGCAAGTGAACAGTCAAAGCAGATCTTTGAATGAATTGTTTGCCGCATCCCGGATAGTCGCAGACATGAGGACGTACTCCACTGTGAATGCGCTCTACAGGATGGATTAGTATACACTCGTGTTACGCCGTGAGGAGATTGAGGATAGACTTACCATGTCTCGCCAGGTCGCTTCTTCGTGCAAAGCCTTTACCGCAGGTGCTGCAAGGGAATGCTTTTTGAACGGTTGGGTCCGCTGGTTGTCTTTGACGCGTATTATCTTGTTGATGCATCATGCCGTTATCGAAGCCAACATCGGGTCGATATGGTTGTTGCATCATTGGCAATTGCATACTAGAGGGGGGAGGGGATGGATAATGCATTCCATTTGGAGCTCCGTTCATTCCATTCATGGTCATTCGTGGAGCTGAATATTGAGAGTGTTCTGAACCGTGAGGTGAAGTACCTCTGTCAGAATCGGCTTCCGACATTCGGAGGCTATTGGCTTGAGAAATTGATTGGAGTAAATGTAAATCTTGAGCTGCACCACTTGCTGCTGCTGCTGCGGCGGCGGCGGCTGCTCCTTTATTTGCTTTTGAGTTGACTATTTCTTTGATGTCCATGATGGAGTCAATGCTCTTCGCCAGATTGATAGAATGACGAGGATGGAGGGGTGGTTACAGGAGATGCTCGGCGCTCGGATCAGGCGTTCGTCTAAAATTCCGTACCAGGACTGGTATTTTGTCTCGAGCGATGCCTTGGGTAGATGTGAGTGCACAAAGGTTGGCTGTAGGATGAGAGAACAGGGAACAACGTCGAGTACTTGGAGTTGAGATGTAGTAACGTGATTTGAACCTCTTCTGGCAGAGTCGAGGGGATGAAGGAACACGATGAACAAATTTCGTGGGCCGATGCTTGATATTAAGAACCTTTAGTGTTTAAATGTTAGAAATGGACTATGGCGTAAGGAGAGCTGTGGTGTTGGCATGGACCATGTACACCGCTAATTCCCTATTCGTGAGAGAAGGGTAAGAAAGAAAAACAGAAGTGGAGCAAGTGTATAGATATGCAGCGATCCGAGCGTGCTTACCTTGTCAAAGACTAGGTCACTTTATGGCTTCGAAAAAGTGGCCGCGACAAATTTTCCACTCTGAGTTATCCGCCAATCTGGGCACTGGGTTGGCGGGGTTGCGGGAACGTCACAGCGCACAGGTAACCGTACAGCCGATTAATGCGAATGGAATGGCTCCTTTTTCTGCCCTCAAGACGGTGAGGGAGGAGAACGACTCGGGGATGCTGGCCGAGTCTTCTGCCTTTGGCACACTGAAAATTAGCTGCCGAGTAAAGATTCTTGAAGCAGGAGTGCGCAATCTCGAGCAGTGCCGAAATTCTTAGTAGGGAGCCGTCAACACGAAGACCGAATTTCCAATTTTTGGTACCGATGCAACCGTATCTACTTTGGGAGGTGATGGTGTGAAAAGTGCAGTGTTTGAGGCACGAGCCAAATGTTCGTCTGATGAAGTGATAGATCAAATCAACAGAATATTGTGAGATATGATGATGATGGAGAAATCCTTTTGTAGTGGCGTTGATCCAGACCCGTTGGAATCACTGCGCACAAGATCGATGAATTGACGCGATGAGAGTGAATCTCGTAGAGCGACCACTTCCAGCTATATGTGTGAAGAGCGTGTTCGAGGCTTCAGATTAGTCTGCAAAGAGCCTAAACGACCTCAATACCGTACAGAATAATCGCGTTCGCACGGATGAATTTGTTTTATGTTTCGTTTCGTCGCGCGTCTCGGAGGAGACAGGTTATGTGAGGAGTCTTTCGAGAGTGGCGGGTGGTGAATGATTTCAGCACACTATGGGAAGTCAGTATTCAATGTCTCGCAGATGCCACGACAGACTGTGGGTGAATGTTAACTTACAGTGAGAAGTTGATCCCAATGTGGTGAGATGAATTGTCGTTGTCGAGGTTGTGGTTGTGGTTTGTGGTTTAGGGTAACACCAAAAGTTATTTTATTTAGTATGCCTCGGAAAGAGCCATGCGCTCGGTGCAGGGTGTGGAGAGAGATCTCGAGATGATGCTTCTGGGCTGAGAATGAAGCTCGGGATACAATGCGGCAGGCACTTTTTGATGGATGATAATGTGAGAACGTGTTTAGAAAAATTCGATGTCAGAAAGTTCCTTGCTGGATTTGTAATGGAGTAGCAAGTTCAGAGGTTGGAGTCGAACTTGGATATCAGCAACCAAATATCCTTATTCAGGAATAAAAAATGCGAGAGGGAACAGCAAGATTGGGAGAATTTTGGAGAATTTTCGAGCGGAATTTGGATATTGTACTTCTTTCGTACGCTCGCAAGGTACAGGATTGGGGATAGTAGGGATGGAAAAAGAATATGCGCAGTTTTAGTTTGAATCCTCTGTAAATGTAAGGCGCACAGAGAGCACGGAGTAGAGGTGGGAGAAGTAGAGATAGTGTCAAGTCAAGAAGTTTCTAAAGTTCTTTTCCAGGACTAGGTTTGAATGTCGGAGAGAGTAAGGGACAAGGAATGCGGAATATTATTTGGTGAAGTAGCCCAGCAAGCATGCATCAAGCGAGAGATAGACAAGAATCTCGTGTGGGTTAGGAGGCAGGCAGGCAAGAAGGCAAGGAACAAGGGGAGAGGCGGCGGGTTCCAATTTGTTCTTTTGGCCTTCTACTCGGCAACAGAAATAACAAGACGATGAAAATGGACTTTTGGTGGAGTCCGCAGACCTTGTAGCAGCGTCTGTACCTGGACTGGCTGGCAGGCTGGCCGGTGCTGGTGCTGGGGCGGGTTACCAAACTACTTTGTGCGAAGTACAGGGGAAATACAAGGGCAACACAAGGGAACGCGAGTCGGCCAGGGTGTTGCATTGCTGCTGCAAGTCGCTAAAGCTTAAAACAGGGTGGTGGTCAGAACTTTAGAGCTAAGAAGGTTCAACCGTCCAAGGATTCTGCTGCTGGCTGGACACACTTACAGTCTGTGTACAATTACGAAGGGGAACGAAGCATCACTGGCGGAAAGCAATACCAGTTTGAAGTGCGCACTGCTCCTCTTCTCTGCTGGTGCTCGTTACTGGACTGGATCAAGGATGATCAATATGACAAGGGGGCCAAGGGGACAAGGGGGCGAAAGAGGGATATGGATATGGATATAGATGGATAGGACCATTGGATACGGTAATACTGACGATGGGCAAGGTTGGGGTAGGGATTAACGCTATACTGTTTTACACTGGTGTTTTGGTCTGCCGATCAACGACATCCACTCTTATGGGGTTTTCAATTTACATCGTGAAGCCGTCCCTGCTTCATTTCTTCTCGTCAGTAACTCCTTATTCCTGATTGGACTTGTTGTATCATGATTTTAAGGGTTCGAATGATATTCTCTTGTACTCGGGACTTGGCGCAGGCAACGGCACAATTCGAACACGGCACTTGATGATATGAGAGTGCTGTATAAAGCCGGGGAAAGCTACAGGAAGCCAGATTGGACGCTGCGTCGTTCCTGCTATGAGTGCGAGGAGCTGGCGCCTACGGAAGTGTCATTCGCGGTGGATGTTCACAGCCATTTCCTTGATTCGAACTTAGCATTCCTTCGTTCCACAATCATTGGGAGAAAAAGAAAGGCACTCGAATACACCGGTTCATCTTCAATGCCTTCCGCTTCCCTCTCATTACTCCTACGTGGTAAATTAGCTGTGTTTAGAGGTATCCACCTTACGAAGTACTCTTCTCTTCAGATGGTATTTTGGTCAAGGACCACAGGGGGGCCATTTACATTGATGCCCCACGCGCTACATGCTGCTCCCTGCCTGCAGAAGCAAGACCCTTGTTTTCCAGAACGTCTCCCTCTTGAGACCACCGCGTTTATCATCTGTGCTTGCGAGTACTGTTCGGGATCCGAGTCGCGTG
The DNA here is from genome assembly GCA_002946415.1 of Rutstroemia sp. NJR-2017a BVV2. Classification (NCBI taxonomy): domain Eukaryota; kingdom Fungi; phylum Ascomycota; class Leotiomycetes; order Helotiales; family Rutstroemiaceae; genus Rutstroemia; species Rutstroemia sp. NJR-2017a BVV2. The sequence continues at coordinate 23,956 of NJPS01000042.1, read as the reverse complement.
CGGGACGCTGGGACAAAGCATGAGTCAAGAAGCATGTTATGGAAGTGGTAAGGTATGCTGTCGCACTAGAAGGGTTTAACCCGTATCAGGCCTGGTTGAAAGCATCGTCCATACTCCTGAGCAGATATACCCTTGCAAGCAGCTCTCTTTGTATGTAACTCAATCTATGCCTTCACCGTCATAAAATATATTTGCTAACAGCTCAGCCACAATCTGTAGTGGGAGTCCCTCACGTCAGTCTTTCCCTAAATCATCATTAACCGCCCTGCGATCAGTGAGACATCCTGCATCAACTTAGTAGCCATGCTCCCGCTCGCTCGTGGCGTTGTAGAAATCGGCTCCAGAATGGGGTGTAAGATCTTGTGTCACCAAGGGCGAAGGAGCTGCTTGCCGATATGATCTAAAATCGATTGCCACCATCAACGCTGTCCCTACTGGAAAGTTTTCCTTCTTTCAGAAGACTGTTTTTCAAAAAAACCAGGTGGCAGAGAAGCTCGGGGACATGCGAGACAACGTGGGGCAACTTGACCCAGTAAAGAGAAGCATACTGGGTCCCTGACCCTATAAGATTAGTTGAGCTGGGAGGCGGTATGAGCATTTAGGGGGCTCTAGTGTAATTGGCCCCTGAGCGGGAGAGTTCCCGGAAAATCCTAGAAGACCAGACCAGATACCGGCACGGTGACTGTCAGTGAATTCCCGATTAAGCATGGCGGAGTCGGAGATGATGGCATAATACCCTGCCCGGTAGTTTTCTCGGACGACTACCATTGAGGTTCTAAGTGGTCCATGGCCCTAGAAACATTGAGGAAGACATGCACAACAAGACAGACGATAGATGCTCCAGCCTCCATGGAACGTCCCTCGTGAAAGGCGCGTGAATAGGCAGCGTTGAAAGCGCTCTTATCTGAGGAATTTGGAAGGATCAATATCTCGTGGAATTGATACGGACGCAGAAGCGATTGGGTATAATTCTCCGGCAATAAGAAAGCCCCACGGAAGCATGCGATCACCAGCTCTACCAGTATTCTGATCAGCGAAATACCAATCTTAGGAAAGCCCCCGAAGTTACAATTTGGTCATAGAATCATAACAAGATGAAAATGGCGTCACCATACGAAGGAGGAAGAAATCCGTGGTGAACTTTGGGTGATGAAATTACGAGGACCTATTCTCTAGTCATGTACTGCCGCGCTCTTCAAGGGTCATCGCTGCTAATGCCTTTCTAATAATGTAACATTGGTACTCGGTATAAACCGCCTTCGCCAAGTTCGCCTACGTTAGCCTTGACATCGAACATTTCTAGAAGCTTTTCCACGAGACACTTTCCCCCTCTACAAGTTTCCGGACTCCTCTACTCATGCGAAGTGGAAGACACTGGATTCGTTGCAATAACATAAAACTTGGAAAGAATATATCAATCGCCCCAAGCATACCAGGCATCACATTCCAGCTTTATTTCAGGCAAGATTTATGCCTAAAGGTTCGTAATGATCTATCATTTCTGCTTTGCCTTCCTTTGTGTCCATGCATTTCACATTCTGCACAAAATATCCATTGACGAAACGGCTCAAAGGACCTGCTGATGATGCTATTGGCAATGGGTGCCAGGAGCTTGGACACATCAGCACCAACCCCGGAAATCATCTCGCATTAGGATAAGTTTGTGCTTAGGACGTACGAGTATCACAGCTTCTCAATCCTTCGCTCAAGGCTCTCACGAACCCCACCTTGCTAAGGAGCGCTTCATTTTCTACTGGTACTGGCTTCGTTTGCTATTTACAACGTGGATACCTTGTCGCGTCGTCAGATTATAACATCCATGTCTACCAGAGGCCATGGCATTGGATTCGACGATTGAAAGAGCAGGTCACTCTCTTATCCTTGCGCTACTGAGCCACCACTCCCTACCCTGCTTCATCCCCTGCGGTTCCTCTTGGTTTTCTCACCATCCCACTCTTTCTACATGGATCGTGAATGTAGTCTCGATTGGGGATCATTGTATTCGTACAAGTCTCTTCGAAAGAACCACTTAGACCATGGCCTTGGACAAATTTTCAGCAAGGTATCGCCAAGCGAGCTACAGGATTCGTTGAGAACGTTGAAAAGTTCTTTTACCTCGGCGGGAATTGCAGCCTTGGGTGCTGGAATGTATACATGTGTATCCTTGATGGATAGCCGTCTCTTATGGATAAGAGTAGTATCCAAACCGCCCTTGGATTCCAAGGCGCTTTCGATACGAAGCTATCGAGTTAGACGTGGTAACAGTTCTGGACTCCATTGTAAGGAAAGAAAGATCGAAATCTCCTAAGCGCCTTTCTTCCGAGTATGGAACAATACGCTTTTCTCTCGGGTGGAACAGAAGCATTGTGGTACGAAAGGTACAGTGAGCCGTGAATCGTTAACCTTGAAGGGATGTCTGTTGCCCTTACGGTCCTAGAATCATTTGACAGGTACCTAACCGGGGGCCAAAGACAAAGAATTACTTGACAGTAATTAGAGACCCCACCAGGGCAGGACACTAGAAGGTTTTATTGAAACCTTCCAGAACATTGGCATGATGTTTCATCCCCCCATTTCGAAGAGCATGAACTTTCAGAAACTATCATGTACCTTAAGTCATTAAAAACTAGGTCGGTGTGGAATTCGAGACAAGCGAAGCATTTCTCCGACACAATCGACGGGGCCGGCTTCGGAGGTCATCCAGGTTGGAATTCTGATGGGTGTTTTGATGGTAAAGGGAGAATCATGCGATGTTCATGTTCATGTTCTGTACTCCTCCTTCTCCCCTCCGCTGATTCCCAAGGAATTTTGAGACAGTGTTGAGCCGAGTAGAATCGGCAAAGTACTCTACCCAGCTCAGCTGCCCAGCAGCCCAGTACGAGCGTACGACGTACTAAGTTTCTATCAAACTCTGATACAGTGCTCGGATGTACCGGTAACTGGCAAGAGAATATGTGTTGACCGCACTGGTATCTTACGAAGCTTAAGCTTCTTTAGCATTCAGCTAGCTATGCATCTTACTCTTCACGTTGATGCTAATTATGCTTTCGCCATAGTGCCGGCCGCACTTGTCTGCGACGCAACGCTGCACCAGTGGGATACCTCACGGTTGTGCCGGTACTAGGTACAGCACTATTGACGACGTGGCCAATGCGTCGCAAGCAGATTGTTTCAACTTACCCCAATCCGTCCTTGCTAAATGATGTATGCGAGCACCTCGTACCCTTTGAAAAGTTATTCTTGGGGCATTGAGATTGCCATTGGGCAGTAATTGCTGTAGCACAGAGCTCAATTGGTCCAGTACAAGGTGTACAACATCACCTATCTACCAATTGTTTGTGTTAAACTTTCTTCAGGCTCTCGATGCCATAAGTAGAAACTGCAGCAGACAAAGTTGTCTAGCGACTCTTGTCCGGATTTTGAGGTTATATCAGTGCTTTTAGCATGCGGACTAAAAGACGGGAGCGGTTCTTTAGATTTGGAGTCGGTCGCGGCAGAGCTTTTACCATTCTGCGGCATAAACCACGGCCTCCCGTCTCTTGCTGCACAGTTCATACTCCAAAGTTTCTGGGCAGATCATGGCCTGGTCGATGCTGTTGTTCACGATCCACAAAGGTCATATATCCCACTTATGTAACTAATGCTAATTATGCTCGCTTTGAAGCTGTGGCTGGGTTTATCCCTGGCACGGTCTCTTGAGTTTCATGTCTCACCTCGACTGCTCTGCTCTGCTGTGGCCTGAAATATCTGAAATGAAGGGAACATCCTTAAAGTCCTCTCGAACGTCGACAATGCGGCTCCGTTTATGAGGCTATTTTGAGGGAGCTGCCCTGACTACTTGTTAAGCTAGTCCGGTCTCGAATTCCCTACACGGTAGAGGCACAATATTGTTCCTTCCAGAGCGTGGCAAGCGTAATATGCGCTGTAGGATCGCATAAGGCCACTAATTCACCGTCTTCATGAAGTAGAACGGTTGTAGACTCGTGACGTTGTTCACCGCCTGAACATGACCGCCGCGAGATCTACGGCTCCAGTTGATCCCAGGCCACTTCAACAACTGGGAGTTGGAATCGCTCCACTGTGGTTCGCGGGGAATGTTTCCTACAATGCCGATTATCTTTTAGCTGCTTTAAATTGATAGATTTTCTTTACCGTGTACTTCGACATGATATTTTGCGTATAGTAGAGGAGAACCATGGTCACCTGGCTACTAATGACAGCCACCCCTCCAGAAGTGCCACTATCTAATCAATTATTGGGTACATCGTACCGCTCAGTGGCAATAGTAGATTGAAGCTGACGAAAGACAAATGTCAAAGAGCTGCATCCAAGCAAGTATTGCCACCGCTATCCTGCCTTTTTTGCTTTTCTACACACCGGGATACCGGTAGGTGTATTTGCTTGACTCGGACGCAGCTCATCTCAGAATACCTTGCTTGGTCCCGCGCGGCTCATGCTATGCTTAGGCAGCTTAGCATTGGACAACAAAAGATTCTAATTTCGCGGGGAAATATTCTTCAGTGAAAGCTGCCCTTCTTCTCCACCTTCAGGCCTGGGTCAGGCCGAGTTTCTCGACAATCCACTTGGCATAGAAGCTAACAGCCTCATTATTTGGCCCTCACGGGTTGGAGGTCTCGGCCTGTACAAAATCTAAATGGGTTAATTCTGGGAGCGAAATGGAGCCGACGGAGAGGATCTAGTCTCCTTCTCTATCCTTGAGTCGCTGAGAACTCCCGAACCCGAGTCATCAGCTTCTTGAATATCTGCAACTATCTGTGGCCAAGGGAGGCGTCGTATTTCCTTTTTCCACTCACTTTACGGACTGACCGAGAAGACTCTCCAATGATTTCTTTTATGTTTCAACTTACTCGAGTAAGGTTACATTCCATTTTCCCATATGGGCCATATCGGCATGCCACAAACTCTGCTCTACCCCGCGATCTCGTCTGTACACAAAGCCCGGAGCTTAGATCTTCATAGGCAAAGGAATTGACAATTCGCGGAGACGGAGAGGGGTGTCGTGTTCCACAGCCACTCACTCAGCATGGACATCCGTCCGTCTTGCCCGGTGCCCAGTGCCCAGTGGCAGATCGTGAAGCCGGCCAGTCTCTGAGCTGTGCGTATCTCGATTCGGAAGATCGAACAACGCGAGTGGAAGGGCGAGTCTGCGGCTTGTGTGACGTGCATCATTTTCCTGCCATTCCGGTTCAAGTGCTTCCAGAATTGAGTTTTTGCTGCTGCTGCATGCAGAAATTTGGCGGAATGTGATGACATGCAGACCTACTTTTTCTATCATATTACATTGCCTCGACCACATTGACCACGAATAGGAAGTCAAAACACCCGCTCAAAGACGCGGCCCGAAGTGTTCGGTGAACGGTTATTCTGCATGCAGATTTATTAGTTAGTTTGCGTTGCTGATTGGCCTCTGGCTTTGCCACTGTAAATTTTTCTTTTTCCTTTTCTTTTTTTTGCGTCGTTCGAGACATGTTTATCCACAGGCGGGATGGCGATTCATTGTTGACAGGAGACTTGAGCAGATAGAGAGCCCTAGTCTTGCTGCTACTATGTATGATCTCCGGTTTCGTGTGCTCCGCGTTGACGGCAGGTGGCTTTACTACGAGGTTATGGCGTATACGAAGTATAGACCAATCGCTTTACTTGATCAATGAGATCGAATCGCTCGTGTTCGGGTCCATCCGTCGACACACCACATCCGCGGATGGTATCTGCACATACATCCGGGCCTTTCGTGAGTAGGAGCTTCACCTCTAACGGACATCGAAGAACGTGGTGCATTGCGCCACTCCCTGATCCATCGTTTGCGCATAATGACAGTATGCGATCCAATGCTAGATTTCAGGTAGGTCAACCACATGGCTGCAAGTACCATTCCTTTTCTTCCTGAAGCTCTATGACACCTCTGTCTGAGAATGCTGGCTATGTGTGCCGTTTACAAGCAGTTGATCTAATGCCCTCACCGATCACCGATCAACGATCAATGATCATCGATCATCGGCCATCGATCCTCAGCCCTAGCCGTATCCTGTGCATGTTTTCCTTGTCTCTGCCATGCGTCAATCCCTACTGTCGTCATCATGACTGAGTCTCCTGAGCTCTGGGTTTGTGATCAGTAGGCCTCTCTCTGTTGTCGGGAAGAAAAACATGATACGATGGACATAGCAAGACAAGGTCGAATCTTATAGCACACATACATAGTTGAACCAGCAGATTTCTATAGAGATTTCTACGGTAAATAGCAAGTAATGTGTTGATTACGACGCCTTTCATTTGTCGTTGAACGTCGTAGGGTCTCGCGGCTCTCCCAACCATGTTGCTCTTCTCTGATCTGATTGTGTAGAGAGAGATGCTTCAGAAGATTGAAAGTGAGTTACTAAATTCATTAAGTGAGAGTGGGCTCGTGAGATCTGATCAACGAAACGACCTACATGATCATTCCATTTACGTCTTGTAATCAGGTTAAGCCATGTCTGAACCAGCAGTTGTGTGTCTGGTTGCATACTTTGCAATGAAATCTGCCATTACCATATCCTTCCATTCATCTATCTTTCTCTGCCTCCCTCGATCTAATCCATCCATCCCTCGTGGTAGGCAATATTTTGACTTCTTGAAGAAGCAGATCTTCTTATGTATCTATCTTTCTTTACTAACTCATATGCCCCTCGTTTCATCACATCTCTTCTTCTACCACCCTCAGCCCTCCTCTCCCCTTTGTGTTCGGCTAATATGTTCTTTCGTTTTGACATATTCAATCAAGGTCCTAGACTTCAATTTCTCTACTTCATCGTGCTCCCTACGTATGTATTTACGATTGCCTATCTCAATATCTTCGTCGGTCTTATATCCTGTCCCATATGATGCATATCATCACCCAAGAAATCGACAATCTAGTTATCTCTACTTGACATTCCTTTGACATATTGATTACAACTGAATTGTATTGTGGTCTACCATATGAATATTCTACTAAGTTTATTCACGCACATCTTCTTCTCTATCCTCGCACACACATGCTCTCGCTCTAACATGCAGTCCCACACTACCCAATGATTCTGTCCAACCTGACTTTCCGCTTACTTCCCCGGTGCGACACATACACCGGAACAAGTTGAGTATGTTACCGTAGTAGACCTTACAACATGATCTAAGTGCAGACGACATCGTTCAGAAGCCTCTTGATATACAACCTGACGGACATCAGAAAGAGCCCGACCCAGTACCCAGCTTTGTGTAGATCATTCCTCCAAAGAAACTTCTTAGGGGGACACATGCAGGTTCACAGGGCTCTTACGAGGGGCTGCCACCAGCATACTTTCCATATCAATCCATGGCTTGAATATTCAATTGCTTCCTTTATCTCCGTAAGCATGTAGAGCTAAGGTATATATGTATGTATGTACTCCCACAGTATCTGAAGTACTCAAGCTTCATTACAATCAATCAAGCAATCTACCGGATAATCAATCCAAAAACCTATTACACCGGTCCCTTCCATCTCATAAAAGCAGTACCGCATCTATCTGCTCTCAAGCCAGCTAGCCAAAATCTCTACGCCACGCTCCGCTCCTCCAACGCCAATGCTATGTAACACACACACAAACCCAAAAGAAGAGCTCCAAGTCACCCAAACCCCTTCTCCTTTCCTTCCTCTCTATACACTACTCCGACACCGTCCCACACTTCCCACAAACCAGCATCTGCCCCCTCCCACTAACCTTCTTCGCCCTGAAATCCTTCCCCCCACACTTCCTACACGCCACCATCTGATCGCTCCCACTCCCATCACTCTCCGCCTCAAGATCCGTTTCCGTGCCCTCGCTACTCAACTTGCTAACCACGCTCCCGTTCCTCGACGTACCCGGTCTGGCGAGATCCCCGCCAAGTTTATTCGGATCGCTGGTGTTTGTGCTATTTTTCCAGTTCCCTATATTCCAGAATTGGTATTTCCCTGATGTGTCGAGACGGTGGATGTCTTCCGTTGATGGGTCTCTTTCTGGACTTTGGGGCGACATTTTGCTAGTTGCGACGCGGTTGAGGGTGAATGAGGGAGGAGGTGGTTGGCTAGGGGTGGTGTTGACCGTGGGGGCTTTAAAGAGGGAGCGCGGAGGGGAACTGGTGGATATACTGGATGGTGCGTTGCCACTCCCGTATCCATATCCGGTGCTAATGGTAGTGGTGGTGCCAGTGTTTGGGATGGTACTTCCGTATTGTAGTTGACGGGCTGTACTTGCAAGGTTGGCTGATGAGGATGAGTAGGTGCCACGAGTGAATTTTCCAGGTGACACACTGCGATCATTCCGGCTGTTAAAGGCCGGCACCTTGGTGTGAGAGGCAGACGTCCGTGGTCGCTCGTTAGTGATTGCGTTGCGCCAGTTCAGGATGTGATCCGATTGTGTGCTGGCACCGGCAATGGAACTTTGAGAGATTGAAGTTCGTCGGGAATGCGATCCACCACTGTTGCGTGTCATGATGCTGTTGCTTCTACCAAGCACCTTCTTAGAGAATGTCGAGCCTGTTTCCCATATGTCATTTCGCCGGTTCTTAAACGCGCAATCTTGTCGGAAAACCTTTATACGGCCATAATAATCCGCAGTAATGATTATGTTGCCGTCATTGTGACTACATCTTGCAAGGTACGCCGGTGATTCTTCAGGCCTCTTAATGTGAGATTCGATAGTAGGTTCGCCAGTCTCACTAGGTAGACGAGGTGTTGGGGGCATATTTAACTCATCTCGGCTGAGCAAAGTTACGGGTGGGGGGTTGCACAGGTCGTAGAGAGGGTCTCCTGAACTACTCAGGAGAATTCTCGATTTCGTAGGTGCCATTATAGCCGCTGTAACGACTTCTGAATGCGCTTCAAAGAATTCGCAAGGCCGTTTGTCCTTATTTTCGCTGTCCGTTGGTCCTAATGACCAAATATATGCCTTTCGATCCTCGCTTCCACATATTACATACTGCGCATCGTCGCTGAATGATGCATTAATTTGACTGCAAGTGTTTTCGTGTCCCCTAAATTTCATTTCCAGGCTCTTGTCACGAAGATTATACACTCGGACTCGTGAGTCGTTGGAAGTGATTAGAACCTTCGTTTCACCCTCTGGGTCGTTCGGTGGATAGATTATTGTTCGAATACCGGTGATTTTGCTCCCCTTTGCATTCTTTCCTCGTGATGACCGGACGTGGATTTGTGTATGATATTTCAAGCCTTCGGTTTCATAAAACAGACAGAGCCCACTTAGCACTCCAGCCATGGCTGTCTTCCCATCCGGACTAAATGCCACAGCCGTGATCAAGTCCGGCAATTGGTTCCAAAATGCAACACTCTTGTCAGGGATACTCCAAAGCCGCAGCACAGAATCCAGGGATCCAGCCAAGAAAAAACGGTCATCTTTAGGATGAAAAGCTATTGATGTGACAAAATCCTTATGTTTGAACGTGCAGAGACACTCCTGTCTACTTATATGCCAGAGTCGTACCGTCTTGTCCATCGATGAAGACAGCAAGAAATTGTTTTTGCTCCAACTTAGATCCAAAATGTCCTGGGTATGACCTTCGAATTCTCGAACCGGCTTCGACCGGAATACGGGTGCACTCAGTTTCTCCTCATCTTCGTCGAATTCGTGAGCTTGCCGTTCCTCGGGAGTCGAAATGACAGCCCATACTCGAACCACCTGATCTTTCCCTGCTGCCGCAAAATACTTTCCATCTTTGCTGAATTCGGCTGCCCACACTGCGCCCCCAGATTTAGGCGGTTTAGTCAACTTGTTGGGGTGCTCAGAGGGTGTAGGGCTGGATATCTTTCCATCTTGCGATCCAGTTTTTGTGCCGGTCAACTCTTGAGCCAAAAACATTCGGTTGAACTCTGTCGCCTTCTTGTTATGAGCCCGAACCTTAATATACCGCGGTGGCTCTTTATGTCTTGGCGTATAGCCATTCGCGTCTATCGAAGTGGAAAAGACATGGGCGTTCATGCCTTCGGTACGTGGATCGCCCAATTCTGATTCATCGTCCTCTATTTCTACCTGATCCTTCTTTTTTCCTCCAAGTATGTTGAATCGGTTTAGGAATGAAACGCCTTTCCTGTGCAGTCGTAATCAGTCAGCCTTTGTAAGATTGGATCCGGCAACGATAATCAGCCCGGCAAGAGGCACAGCAAGCTATTTCTGTACATGTGCCCCCTAATGTTCGATAATAGTGAATAAGACTCACTTCTTGTCCCTCGACAGACCAGTGTCGTTGCGAATAATATCCGGAGTCATCTGTCTACCCGGTGGACCTATCTCAGGACTTCCTGGGCTGCCGAGGTCTGCCACTCCGCTGCCAGATGTAGGAGCATTTCGTAGTTTCTGAGATATTGCATTTTCGGTATTTGTTCGCTTTAGAATATGCTAGATTATCGAGTCAGCCAAATATGTTCCCTCGACTCGTGTGTTTCGGATTGACCATTCGTCGAGGAGCATAAGGTTACAGAATTGGGAGCGCATACATGAGATAGGGGGTCGATAGCCGTAGACGGTTGTTGTTGCGGCGGAGGAGATGTTGGCTCGCTCCCATTCTCTTTGCCAGATCCATTGCGTATCGAGACTACCTGTGACTTCTTCGGACCTGTGGAATGTGCATTGCCTGGTATCAAACACTCGTATTAGCATGCAGCTTCCGATAAGCTTTGCCAATGCTCAACATCCAAGCATCAATACCGAGGCTACTTGCTTCGACAGTAAACCTCTTGACACGAGAAATGATCACCTACCTTCAGAAGAAGTGGCAGAACGTGGCCTCGGCGAGCTTTCCCCTTTGGTTGTTGTAGGAGAATCAATAGCCTGTTGCTCCTTGCTGACGTCCAGGTGCGCGTCGGTCACCTTGATCTTCGGCAATGCTGCATCAGACATTGTTCCTCACAGTCCATGAATTCAATTGTTTTGGCAGCTGAGATGGTGAATAGGGAGTGAGCGATTTTTTGCAGCGTGGTAGTATTTTCCCTGGCAGCTCCGTGCTCCGATGGGCTGTGATGCTAATTAATTCTCGTCGCAACGGGAACGGACAATGAAGCACGAGCACAGATAGTTTGGGGCAAAAGCTTATGTCTGAAATGATAATAATTTGTTCCAGAGATGACAAGTGTTAATGTATCCATCATGTAGGTACCAAAGTCTAGTCAGAATCCTACTGGTAAGTAATGCCATTCTCTTACAATATTCCTGGTCTCTTCATCCTACGGCCTCGCTTTCTTCCTTGTGACGTACGTAGATTTCGATATGCTGCTTTTAGGATTGTCGATATGTTGAAACATGGCTGAATTAGGAAGGCGGTATTGTCGAACCCAGGTTACTTCATGCTGCGCAAATATCCAGCTTTTTGGAGCTTTCCGCCCAGTTGTAGTCTTACCTTCTTCCACAACGGTTTTTCTAATTCCCACGCCAAGTGGGCTGGCGGACGATCTCTTATGCTACAGCAAGAACCATCAACAACCCCGCCACAAATTGACAGTTAGCAGAACTCCTGTGAATCCACTCACTCTTATACTCCTTCGCTGGACAGCTTTCGGAAATAACAACATTTACTTCCTCTGAGAAGCGTTCTCCAAGACATTCACCGCATTCGAACTTCAAAGTATACCCTCTGTATATCTGCAACCATGGACGGACCTACTCCTGATCATCTCTCCTACCTTCGGCAAGCTCTGGAACTCGCTCAACTTTCTCCACCCAAACCCACCAACTTCCGCGTCGGTGCCCTCCTCCTCGATCCCTCCACGAACACCATCCTCTCCACCGGCTACACGCTTGAGTGTCCGGGTAACACACATGCTGAACAGTGCTGCTTCATTAAACTAGCACAGAAACACAACATATCCGAAGAACGACTCGCAGATGTGCTACCTGACAATACTATACTATACACAACAATGGAGCCATGCGCGAAGAGATTGAGCGGAAATGTCAGTTGTCTGGAGAGGATCTTGAAGCTGGGAGAGGACGGTAGAGGTATCCGGAAGGTGGTGGTTGGTGTGAAGGAGCCGGAGACTTTTGTAGGTGAGAATGAAGGGAGAAGGAGATTAGAAGAGAAAGGCATTGAAGTCTTTGCTGTCGAGGGCCTGGAAAAAGAAATACTCGAGGTTGCTACAGCTGGGCATCCTAAAGCAGATGGCTGAAGAGCGATTGATAATAAGGATATTCCTCTCAAAAGTCGACAACGCCTCCAACCAGTAGCCATTCCTGCATCTGGGAAGTGCGACTCTTCCGGCCGGAAACAATTAGAACCCTGAAAGACAAGCGCATGCTTGTGAGGTTCTGCGATCGGATCTGTCTGAATAGCAGCCCGTGGTCAAGAGCGAGGGGGGCTATTTCGTAGAGAGCTGATTTCCTAGACCCTGCGCCATGAGAGCGTTAGTGTATTAAGGGTAGCCGATAGTACTAATCTGCCATGCAAACACGAAACCTTGGACAGAATCCAATAGCTTGGAACAACCAAACAAATGCATCAAATAGGTCGAAGTTACATCTATTGAGTACCCTGAATTCGATGCGGACACCAAAATTGTCCGATGCTGCACGAATGTCGTCACCATTCTGCAAGGCTGCAGAGCCTTGTGTCGCTTTGATCCTTCTGCATCTGAATTTGGCTGTTTACAAATATCTTTGGACAACCTCGCAGCTTACTCTCCAATCCAAAATTCTGACTTCCAATTCTTCACCTTCATCTCATGATCCCGCAGTAGTCCGATCTCAAAGAAAGAATCATGACTCTGACCAATACCCTCCTCCACCTCACCAATTTCCGCAATCCCTTCCTCCGCACCCTTGTCCCCTCAGTTTCAGCCGCGTTCGCAATCCAAGCAGCTGTAGCTATTCCTTCTATTCTTGCTCAATCCGAGCGGTTCTACGATCTTTCAGGCTCTCTCACTTACCTCTCCGTCACCGCGCTCTCTTTGTACCTCCCCACCATCCGCGCACGTGCTGCTGCGTCCATTGCTGGGAAAGCGCTCCCACAATGGCCTAAAATCGCCGATGCCTTCACCGGTACAGGTGGACCGAATGGCCTCAACTGGAGACAGGTAGTTCTCAGTGTTGCGGTCTCGATCTGGGCTACTCGTCGTAAGCATTCATTCCATCCCCATCCTCAACCCCCACTCAGCCAGCTCCCCTCCTCCCTCTCCTCCCCACCCACCTACTACCCACACTAACCCTCCCCCCCAAGTCGGCACCTACCTCTTCCAACGCATTCTCTCCGACGGCCACGACTCCCGCTTCGACGAGATCAAAAAATCCCCCCCCAAATTCCTCGGCGCCTTCCTCGCCCAAGCCACCTGGGTCTCCCTCTGCCTGATGCCCGTGCTGGCCATAAACTCCATCCCGCACTCCCTCCTCAGCACTCTCCCCACACTCCTCACAACCGACGTTCTCGGTCTACTCCTCTACACCTTCGGGCTAGGCTTCGAAATGCTCGCCGATCGCCAGAAGTCCCAATGGGTGAAAGAAAAGAAGGAGAAAACCCACGACGAGGAGTTTCTTACTAGGGGCCTGTGGGCTAAGAGTAGACATCCGAATTATTTCGGGGAGAGCACCCTGTGGGTCGGGATCGCGACGTTGAGTGCGGGGGTGCTGGCGGGGAGGGTTGGGCAGGTGGGGATGAGGACCGCGGGGTGGGGGCCGGCGGGGAGTGTGGCGGGGGTGCTGCTGGCGGGGGTGAGTCCGGCTTTTGTGACGTTTTTGTTGTTGAAGGTTAGTGGGGTGCCATTGAGTGAGAATAAGGTATGTGGTGAACCCCTCATTTCCTGGTGTTTGCGGGATACTGACGTGGTCTAGTATGACAAGAAGTATGGTGATCGTAAGGATTACCAGGAGTGGAAGAAGAATACACCTATGTTTATTCCGAAATTCTAATCAGCTTGGAGAGAGGGACTTCAATGGCGCATTGGATAGGATATTTCCTACGAGAACTGGAGTATCCGTGGATTGGACTTTGACTAGGTGGACGGGAGTACAGGATGGAATAGCAAAATTAGCGATTATTTTCATCTTTGCTCCCGATGTTTTAGGAATGGTCTTTTGAAAGCAAATAGCAATCAACCAGCTTTGCTATTAATCTTGTATTGTTTTCCATCCTTTCTAATCTACGATTCACGTTGAGTGATCATCTAATCTACCATTGTACTATATCCCTACCTACCTTTCACTTTTTTCCACTCCTATTTTCCAATCTATCCGCTTTCCCTCTCCCCTCCCGCTCCAAAAGTCTATCCATACCCTCCCACAAAAACACCGTCCAACCTACCCCGCTCAATGCGTCCTCGCCCACTCGCGATACCATTTCAAACACTCGGCATTAGCGACGCTGGCGGACGTCTTGATGTTCATGCCGCAGAGAATTTGTTTCACTGCTACTTCGATTCTGGGCAAGGGGATGATGGTTAGCGTTTTTTTTTTTGTTTTTTTTTGGAGGGGCTTGATTTGATTTCTTGGGTGGGGGGATAGGGGGAGGTAGGGGGAGGAAAGAGGGGGACGAGGAAGGGTGAATGGGATATCAGATAAGAGGGGTAAAGAAGGGAAGTAGAAGATATGACTTAAAAGCAAAACAACCAAAGCAGAACCCAAAAGAACAAACAAAAAAACAACTCACTTCTTCCCATTCCCCGTAACCGGAATCTCCTCACACCTATCCACCACCCCCGGCACATGTCTCGGACTCAACTCCCTCCTCACCACGTCCTTCACCCTGCTCACCAACTCCTCCCCAAACAGCCCCTCCTTCCCCTCCGCCATCTTCAAAAACAGCACCACCGTCTCATCATCATCGTTCTCCCTCCTCCGCCCAATACACAGCGCGTCCTCGACCTCGTCTGCAAAGTGTTTCAGCAGCACGTTGTAGATCTCGGCGCTGCCGAATCTGACTCCACTGGGCTTCAAGATCCCGTCGCTGCGCCCCAGCATATAGATACCGCCTGTGCTGGGGGAGAACTTCACAAAGTCGCCGTGGTGCCAGATGAGTTGCGAGGGGTAGGTGGAGAAGTAGGAGGAGCGGTAGAGGGAGCTGCCCGAGGGGCCGAAGAAGGTGGTTGGTTGGGAGGGGAACGGAGAGGTGCAGACGAGGTCGCCGGGTGAGCCGGCCGGGAGGGGCGTCCCGCTGGGGGAGTACGCGTGGATGGACATGCCCAGACCCGGGACTTGGATTTCGCCGATGTGGACGGGGGAGAGGGGGCAGGGGGCGCCGAAGAGCGAGATTATGTCGGTGCCGCCGGTGATGCTGCCGAGGTTGAGAGAGGGAGGGAAGGCGGAGTAGATGTATTTGAAGGTGGAGGGGGCGAGGGGTGAGCCGGTGGAGTAGATGGCGCGGAGGGTGGAGAGATTGATGGGGGGGTTCTGTTTGAGTGGGAAGATGGCGTTTTGCTCTAGGATGGAGAGGTATTTGGCGCTGGTGCCGAAATGGGTTATTTTCAGCTCTTGGATGAGGAGGGGCATGGAGAGATGGGAGTGCGGTTTGAATGGGCTGCCGTCATAAAGGATAATTGTTGCGCCGGATGCGAGTCCCGAGACGAGCCAGTGCCACATCATCCAGGTGCAGGTTGTGAAGTAAAAGAGTCGATCTTGGGGACGGATGTCGCAGTGGATGATATGTTCCTTTTTGTGCTGAATCAGAGTACCTAGGGCGGAGTGGACAATGCATTTTGGTTTTCCTGTGGTGCCGGAACTGTAAAGAATGTAAAGTGGATGGCTTGGAGGTAGTTGTGCAAATTCTAGAGTCATCGACGGGTTGCTGGTTCTAGTTGCATGTATAAGCGAAGAGAATCAGAAGGGGGTAGACGTCCGATCCACTTACTCTTTAAGAAATTCATCATATGTCGATGCTGTTCCATTCTCGATTTTCATATTTTCAACATCAATAGGGAGATCCACGGTATTGAAAACCACCAATTTCCTAAGACCCTTCAACTCCTTGACGATCTCACGTGTTTTGCTTAAACTCTCATGCAATCTACCATTATACTCCACACCGTTATCAGCGAAAAGCACAACCGGTTCAATCTGAACAAGACGATCCAAAACCGCAGCAACTCCCGTATCAGGACTGACACCTGTCCAAACTGCTCCGATTGAAGCTGCTGCCAGCATGGCAACAACGGTGTTAGTGTGGTTTCCTAAAAACCCAGCAACACGATCTTCAGGCTGGACGTTTACAGTACGCAGTGCATTTGCACATTGTCGGACTCGCTCCCGGAGTTCTTTCCATGATACCGTTTCTCTGGCGGATTCTGTCGCAGCAATGATAGCTGGGGAATCGGGATCAATGTTTAGCTTCGCTGGAAAGAGGAGGTTTTCAGCGAAGTTGAGACGAGAGCCTTCGAAGAAATCTGGCCGGGGAAACATGGGAGCATCATCTTTGACCACCTGAAGCTGTTAGCTTTTCGAGAGAACATCATAGATTATCTTGACTATACGGTCGATACTTGGCTCATGATTCTTCCAAGTCGAGACCAACAGAAATTGTGTTTTAGCATCACCCGTGACAACCGTTGAAATGTCATATTTGCAACCCCCCTAAACTTTTGGTGATAATCCCTCATTCGACCTTGTCGAAGTTGATCACATGAGTTGAACCCCCAAGATACGAGAAAATAGACATAAGAATGGGTTTATATTCACCGTGTTCCACTTTTTGCTGGCAGTGATGCCTGTGAAATCCCATGTCTCTTCCCAGAAACTCGCAATATTTTTGATAGACCACTGGTATAGCTCTTCATAGGTCTGTAGGTTCAAACCATTATGCTCGTTGATAGTTTGCATGAATTTCCACATGCGAGTTGTTGTAGGATTAGGATGTCTCCAAAGTTCGGTTCCAGCTGAACCGTTGACATGCGGTTTGGTCTCCATGTTGTCTTCGTGCTCCATTTGTTGCTTGGGGCAGTAGTCCGACTTGTGTGGATTTTGTTCAGTGACTGAATTTCGATACTGTAAAGTAGTTCCTCTTCACGGGTAAATGTAGAAAGGGGAAGCGATGTTTTCAACGAATGCTACAGTGCAGAAAAGTCTAAGTGGTGCTGTTACCGGAAGCGACGTTGGGAAGAACCGGAATGTGGGGTTACAGCGGAATGAAGTCCGGCTCTGTTGAGAGGCAGTTGCTTGATTTGAAGCTTCTGCAAAAAGTTTGAAGAATTGACAATGTCAAGAGAAGTGCTTGTCGTCGCTAGAAAAGAGACTATTTACTTCCAACTTGCACTCTCACGCACTTACGTTGGGGAAAACAAACGCGGGGGAGTTTCGGTGGGGATGCCCGAAGACCGTCGGTGAGGCTGGTGGTAAGCTCACCTCAGGCATAAGGTTAAAAGTTCCTAACGGATGGCGCATGAACAACCTTACTTACTGCTCGGCGCTGGTCAAGGTGAATCAATCGTCCTTCTACATCGTATAATTCAATTCTACAGCAAGTTGCTGGGTTTGAAGAGTCTAAGAGGGGTGGGTGTTCGGGGCAGTACTCTGCGTAGTATATGGCATACGATGTATACGATGTATACGGTGTGTACCACCGACATAATGCCAGTTCCGAGACATCGGTGAGAGCGTGTCTTTCTCACGAACACTGGTGTTGTAACTCCTGCCCAGAAGTGGATGTTGGAGCCACTGACAACTCAGAGGTTGGGCGCTCAAGCATTTAGACCGAGAAGTGGCACTGTAGCGGAGCGGAGCGATGAAAAAGACCAATTCTCGATTTCCGAAATGGGCTAACTAGAAGTGTAAAAGCTCATTGTGATCGTTAACACGATCTGCTTCCACTTCTAGAAAGCTGTTCATGCTATTGAGATTACAAACATGCATCTTGCTTGCAATGTGATACACAAATTTTCATGACAGTCGTGCGCTTTTAGATTGGATGTAGCGGGACATACTTCGTAGTAGCCAGATAGATATTGAATGCCATGAGGTGGATGATATCATGGTTCATCAAATTCTCAAGTAGAAGAGCTTTTAGCTTTTGTTCCGTCACGACTTACTCAGCCCGCCGCGAGAGTTGCATCACATTGTGCCGGTTTCATAAGCAATCTTTCGGCGGCAGCGATCACGAAGTCTAATACAGAGCATGAGGCATGAGGTATGAGGTATGAGATGTGAGGATGAGGTATGCCCTTTATCGAATTGATTGATGGCGGCGCACTAATGGAGCTTGCAGTCATGATGGACAAGACAAGCAGAGAAAATGAATGACGGCAGATCTTCAGGAACACGCACAGATTGGGGATTCTCACCTGTGCCTCGGTACCTGAGGCCAAGGCAGCATTTCTGCGCAATCTGCATCTGCATTCTGCATATTTGCCAACCTTGAAAGGACAAATAGCGGCCGTTTAATCGTCGATTGCATCTTCTCATCGAGGCGACGATATTGACGACCTTTTTGGGACATTCGATACCTGGTGAATCAAGCGAAACTGCCGACAGCAGCAATTATAATGCAGAACTTGTGTAAGTTGTGCAGAGTTGTGCAGCACGAATTGGTCCCTCCCATTGGCCACATCGTGAATTTCGAGCATTTTCCGTGAACGCCGAGAACCGTCCCTCGCTCGCCCGTACAGCCCTACCGGAATTTGGCTAGCGACCAGATTGCCCCTTATGAAATCTGTGAAATCTACTTTAGTATGAAATGCATCGTCTTATCTCCGCCCAGCGTTTCCGGGCCAATCACAAGGCTCTAGCAGACGCTTCCAGCCACGCAACCACACCAACCAGGGGAAAGGAGGGAAAAGGAAATTAGGACCCAGATGAAAAAAAGCCGCAGTCCGAGGAAAAGAGGAGCTGGCTGATTGGCTTGTTACTTTGTACGGACGTGACAAGCTCACGGAAGCACCGGCGATGACAATTCGATCGTGCTTCGTAAATCCCGCTTCCGTTCCATCAAACCCTTCACAATCACACTGGGTCCATCGAACCACCAAAACCATACCGAGATCAGCCATCATTGGCAAAAGATCAGCGATGCACTGATAATAAATCTCGTTCGCATTCTCCTGCCCGTCCATTATCCATAGCTCCCCTTACCAACTCCGTTAATGTCAGATTTTGTAGAGTAATTTCAATCTCACCCATGTTGGAGCTCATTTGCCTCGCGTAACCTAGAAACTGCACAGACAGGCACAGCACAAGTACCGCCAGCACCAGCCCAGCACCACCAGCAGAGCAACAACACTTTCTCTCTCCATTCTTTTCCATCCATCCCCTCCGAATCCACCCCCTCTTGTCTCCTCTTGTCTCCTCTTTCCACTCTCCTCCTGTCCATCCCATCTGGATCTCTACTCTCCTTTTTGCTTCCTTCCTTGACCCTCTGCAATCGTAAAGTTTAATTGTTCCCCATTCCGCAATACTTAATCCTCAATCGTTATCGATAGGAGTGGTGTCAGACATTATCAAACCCGATCAACTGGAAGAGACGTGTGTTCTGCCATTTAAGCAACGGCTCGGTTTGGCGGAACGAAACGCAACGAACCTCCTTTGCTTCAGATTGTTGGTGTTGTGTGGCGTCCCAACTTTGGATGTGAAGTGAAGGACAAATCCAAATCGAACGAAAGCGTCTAATTCCACACTGTTCCCGCCCAGAGAGCTAGAAAGGAATCGAAATTCCACAAAAAGAAGCCGAATTCAGCTTCGTCCAAGTCAGGAATAACTCAACTCGGAAGGAACGAAACAGGCGCGCTTTCCTCGTCGCGAAGCTTCAGTTCGAGCCCATTTTCCAGACCGCAAGATTCTTTTCGAAACCGACTCGTTCACTCAACAACAACAACACAAACAGTATCTCAGACAACCTCCCGAATAATAAAAAGTACACGACACCAGTATCAGCATAAAATTCTTCCTTGGTATGCTTTCATCCCTAATTTCCCTTTCCCTTTCCTTGTCCCTTCTTCCTCTTCCCCATCTTCGATTCGACTCTCGATCCTCCTAAAATGCCCAATGCACTTCCAATTGCAATTCACTCCTAGACCTTGAGACAATTGCGTCTCAGGCCTTTATTATACTTCGAAGTCTTCGTTGTCTGCCTTCATCGTCTTACCCTGTTGAAGCCTCCAGCTCTCAGGCTTCTCAGCCCCACAACCACCTGGCTGCATTGTTATTAGCAAGTCCACACCTTACTGACATTAAACGCTCGATCCTAGACACCTCCGCGAGTTAGTTTACCAACCAACTTCGTCATCGGCCATAATAATACACATACCCCTTATTGATCCACGATACCGTCCTCCTATATCCATTCGGGTGAATCATCTCTAAATCAACGAACAAGATCTCCGGCTGTTTTGGACTCAACTGGACCTCGACTTCTGCTCCAATTCGCACATCAGTCAGTCAGTCAGCAGCAGCAGTATACTTAAACCTGCTCAAAGAAGGAAATTCGATTCATGAACACGATGCC
This sequence comes from Rutstroemia sp. NJR-2017a BVV2, assembly GCA_002946415.1. NCBI lineage: Eukaryota > Fungi > Ascomycota > Leotiomycetes > Helotiales > Rutstroemiaceae > Rutstroemia > Rutstroemia sp. NJR-2017a BVV2. The sequence goes on along the minus strand of NJPS01000042.1, from coordinate 3,541 downwards.
TCAAAGACTTCCACGAAATCCGTTCACTAGTTCTATCTCACCAGCGGTTATCACACCGCAATCCGACAAACCCACCACCCGCAGGCCGTCTACCTCCAAGGGCAACAGATTGACCAATTTCTTCACTTCTTCACCGAAGACCAAGGAACAACAATCTGCTCAAGCGGCTCTGCTCTCTGCTGTTGCGGCCCAACAACAGCGTCTCTTGGACAACCCATCTCCTCACATCAGTTCTCCATCACTCTCTTTGCCAACGATTTCCCTCTCAACTGCAAAGGCTGGCGAGGCCAACATGGATGAGCCTCCTACGACTCTTTTCCAACCACCTTCTGTCGCAGAAGCCAAATTACAAGCCAAAAGAGATGCACAATTCGGACCCTTAAATCACCCAAGCCACCGATATGTTAGCCAGCATCATGGTGTCCTCGAAGACCCAATTGTTGATGAGCCACCTTATTACTACCTCCTCACTACTTATATCAGTTACCTGGTTTTGATTATCTTCGGTCACGTTCGAGATTTCTTTGGCAAGAGATTCAAGCCTGATTCTTATAGACACCTCAAAGCTGCCAACGGCTATGCGGCCCTCAACAGCGATTTTGACAATTTCTACATCCGCCGATTGAAGCTCCGAATTGATGACTGTTTTGCTCGTCCAATCATCGGTGTCCCTGGACGATACATCACTTTGATGGACCGCAAGACTGATGATTACAACAAGCATTATCAGTTCACTGGCACCTACACCGAGACCCTCAACATGAGTTCCTACAACTACCTTGGGTTTGCACAATCCGAGGGACCATGTGCTGATGCTGTTGAGGAGAGTATCAGAAAATATGGTATCAGCTCTGCAAGCCCTCGTGCCGATTCGGGTACTTCTGATTTGGCGTTGGAAGTCGAGGACAGAATTGCCAAGTTCGTAGGAAAGCCTGCTGCAATGGTATTCTCTATGGGATTCGCTACAAACGCAACTGCTTTCCCGGCTTTGGTTGGAAAGGGTGACCTTATCATTTCTGATGAGCTGAACCACGCTTCTATTCGTATTGGTGCACGTCTTTCTGGAGCTATGATCTGTTCATTCAAGCACAATGACATGACTGATTTGGAGAGACTTCTCCGTGAATCCATCTCGCAAGGTCAACCAAGAACTCACCGTCCCTGGAAGAAGATTTTGGTGGTCGTTGAAGGTCTTTTCTCTATGGAAGGCACCATGTGCAATCTCCCCGGTATACTTGCTCTCAAGAATAAGTACAAGTTCAATTTGTTCGTGGACGAGGCCCACTCTATTGGTGCTCTTGGCCCCCGCGGCCGTGGTGTTTGCGACTACTTCGGAATCGACCCTGCGGAGATTGACATTCTTATGGGTACTCTTACTAAATCTTTCGGCGCCAACGGAGGTTATATCTCTGGTGAGAAACACATCATTGACAAACTACGACAAACCAACGCAGCTACCATGTTCGGCGAATCCCCCACACCTCCAGTCCTTATGCAAATTCTTAGCGCCTTGAAGATCATCTCTGGAGAACTTGTCCCCGGTCAAGGAGAAGAACGATTACAACGAATTGCATTCAACTCAAGATATCTTCGATTGGGATTGAAACGTCTTGGTTTCATTGTTTATGGACATGACGATTCTCCCATCATCCCAATTGTTTTATACAACCCAGCGAAGATGCCTGCTTTCTCTCACGAGATGCTTCGAAGAAAGATTGCTGTTGTTATTGTCGGATACCCTGCCACACCACTTATCTCATCTCGTGCCCGTTTCTGTGTTTCTGCGGCCCACAACAAAGACGACATGGATCGTATTTTGGCAGCTTGTGACGAAGTTGGAGATGTTCTTCAGCTGAAGTTCTCCACTGGTATTGCAGGTGGTGCAGAGCATCTTCCAGATGGTGTCACACCCGAGATGGAGAAAGAATGGCAGAAGGCCAATGGTCTCCAGGGAGTTGTCAACCCCCCACGTTGGTCGTTGAGAGAAGTTATTGCAAATGGTGTGGCAGATGTCAAGCAACCTTTGCGGTAAATCACGTTCGCATGAAAGAAATTATGTATATTACGTTCTTGTCAGGCGGTGCTTCTTCTTCTTCTGTTTATTCTTTGGCGCGGCATACCGCACAAGATACCCCCTTGCCACTGTTTGCTTTGGCCCTTTTTTATATCATACTTTTATACTTCTTGTTCTTTCTTGAGTCTGCAAAACGTTTTTTTGATAGACTACAAACGTTTTTTTTATTTTTTATGAATGATTGATTGATTGATTCGGTATCGGGAAAGTGCGTTAAAAACCAAAACCACTCGTTTTTTTTCTTAGCGGCGCATAAAGAAGGGGAGATGAAAGACGGAAAGAATCGATTGTGGTTCTTTTTTGAATTTTTTTGAATTTTCAAGTTTGGTCTTTGGTCTCATGATGGGAATGGAAATGGGTTGGGTTGGGTTGTCGGATGATGGATGATGAGTTGGGAGGTAATTATTAATAAGATGAGAATGAGTTAATGAAGTTTGGAATTGGGATGATGGATGGATGGATGGGTGGGTGGATATGATTGATTTGGTGATGGGGATGGGGGAGGTGTATATAGATGAGGAAGTTGGGATATTCGGAGGGAGGGGTCTTTGATTCTTGGGAGGAGAGGGAGAGGTGGTGGCAGGTGCGATGGGGGTATGGTGGGTGATAAGGAAAGGATGGGGAAAGGGAAGGGGAGGGAAGGAGCGAGGGTTGTAGATAGACAGATAGACGAACAGAGAGACAAGACAGCCTTGCTTAGATGAATATGGGATTTCTGATCTTGGATGTGTTTGACATTTTTTTTTTTGGAGATATAATGTGATGTGATGTGATGTGATATGATGTGTGGTGTGAGAGAGGGATCTTGTGATGGGATACTTGCAGTGGATGGATAGATGATGGGTTATGGATGGGTGCCATTGGGTGGGTGGATGTCCTTAAAAGGTGGTATCAAAGTAGACATGTGTTGTGTTGCGTGCTTGCTTATCTCTCTATCTGGAATGGAAGCACAGAACAACAAACAGCGTGGGGGTGAAGGGGATTCAAGGGAAGGGAGGTGGGGGTGCGGTGCGGGGACGACCTCGTGCTCAGGTAGGAGCTTAGTCATCCATCGACAGCCTTTTTTCTTTTGGGACGTCAAACTTCCTATATACTAAACTAACTTATGCTATTTTGCGGTATAGTATAGAAAGGGGATGCGATGGGTAGTATAGATGGTATAGAGAGGAGTTGAGTTGAGTTGAGTTGAGTTAAAGATATAATGTAACAATAAAAGTACTTCTGCTCTATTTATCAATCAGATCTGGTAGACCGTAGCAACAGTGGGTGACAGAATTCCGTGCGCACGGGCCATAACTGGCAACAGAATCATCATTTCAACAACTTATAATTAATTTAATAATAAATCTAAACTACCACTTATTGCCTCGAATAGGACCTCCTTTTGATCGTACGAGCTCGGCGCATCTTCTGGGCATGTCGGCGATACGGTGGCGGATCTCCTCCATAGTGATTTTGTCCCATTCC